>CM023450.1:220877665-221327031 GCA_013339765.2 Haemaphysalis longicornis | reverse complement strand
CCACTTATCATGAGAATGTCAGAGTAAACCATGACAGTGAACTCTTGTTAAGAGACAGCCTCCAACATTTTAAGCATGTTTATTTTTGTATCAACAGTGGAGATGCATACTGGCATATCGTGTTCTCTTAAGTAAAATGATCTGTCAGAGATTTCCAAACAAAGTCACCGTGCAATGGTTGTGCTATGTCATAATATAACTCTTGACAGGATTGAACTAAATGTGTCCAGAAGAGTCCGCAGTATACTGATTATTTTTTTTTGTTTGGTACATGCATCATCATTCTTTGCTTCACAGCAGAATGACGGTTACAGTGTAATAAACAGAATTTTCTCAAGAGAATCTTGACCGGTCTCTATACCCACAACAAGGCCTCACGACCCATCAAAACAGTAGTCACTGGCTATCCCAGATCAAGCAACACCGTGTCAAGACATAGTATATAGTGGTCGAAAGCAAAGCAACTTTCTCTGTTTCCTCACACAACCATGTCAAACACAAAACGACAAGAAGCTTCTCTACAGGAAACAATGTCGCGTCAGGGCAAAGTATATGCTACTTGAAACAACAACAAAACAATTTTCTCCCGACAAAACAAACACCGCACACCACACACAATCAGAAACGAAAGTTAAAAATGACATGTTTAGTGCCACAAAGCTGTCTGAAGATGCGTTGGTTGCCCTGTCCTTCAGGAGCTTCTTGCTCCTGTCGGGGGCAGGCACCTCATCAGCCGCGTCGTCTGTATCACTGCCCTCGTCCCTTGGTGCTGCTGCAGCTATTGTCGTCAGTCGTTCCAACAGGCAGCCACACAACACACACTGACAATGTTGGCTGCCAGAAGAGGCCTATGAAGAAAAGCTGGTGCTACTGCAGGCAAGGAAAACAGCTCTTGAGAACTGCAATGCTGCACTTCACGACAGAGCACATCGAAGCATGTGCGGCATTGTACTTTTCTTCAGGTGTCTGGGGCCTGGACGACGAGCAGGGGGTGTCATGAGCCACGACTCGAGCAGGTGGCCACCATCAACCCCAGAACTCGCCAAGCTTTACACGTCACGGGCAACAGTGAACAGCCAGTCACACAAAGGCACTGTAGTCGGCAGTCACGGTCAGGGCCTTCATACTGGCGTCGCACACCTGAAAGAAATACATAACACAAATATGTACTAAAGCATTAAACAAGTACACAGTTTGAAAAAGGAAAAGGTAATAAACAAGAGCAAGAATACAAAGAACTGGGTTACTTGGAACTGATTCACTCCGCAACTGCATGCAACGACAAACGACGTCGCCGTGTTGTATGTGCCTTTTCTTTAATCGTCGTTGTTTCGCGTAGCAGGGGAATTAGAGCATGCAGGCGAGCTGAGAGGAAAATTGGTTACTTACAACTATAGATAAGGGCCCTCCCACCCATCTATGCGGTACAACTGCGAAATACAACCCTCCTCCCCACCCCGCATTTCGAAATCGATAAACCCTTAAAACGAGCCGACAAGCTGAACTTGTCACCTATTCACTATGTGTCAAGAGGGGGAAACATGTCAGCCGAAGTGACAAGGCGCCGAAGCAGTTGACACACGATGGGGGCGGGGCGAGGGCGATATACGTTACGCATATATTACACGGTTCTTAAGTCTTAGGCCGACGATACACAATACCTGTACCTTTCGCTCCCACCCTGCTTTCGCGATAACCCTTAAAACGATGTTTTCCCCTCCTTGACACATAGTGAAAAGGTGACAAGTTCAGCTTGTCGGCTCTTTTTAAAGGGGTTTTATCGATTTCGAAATGCAGGGTGGGGGGGGGAGGGGGTCGTATTTCGCAGTTGTACCGCATAGATGGGGGGGAGGGCCCTTATCTATAGTTGTAAGTAACCAATTTTTTCTCAGGTCGCCTAAATTCCCCTGCTACGCGAAACAGCAAAGATTAAAGAAAAGGCACATACAACACGGTGACTTTGTTTGTCGTTGCATGCAGTTGCGGAGTGAATCAGTTCCAAGTAACCCAGTTCTTTGTATTCTTGCTCTTTTTTATTCCCTTTTTCCCCAAACTGTGTACTTGTTTAATGCTTTAGTACATATTTGTGTTATGTATTTTTTTCCCGGGTTTACCCGTCGCGGTGGCTCAGTGGCTAAGGCTTTGCCTGCTGAGCACGAGGTCGCGGGTTCGTTTCCCCGGCCGGGGCGGCCGCTTTTCTGATGGAGGCGAAAGAAAAAAACCCCGGTTTTACGAGATTTCGGCGCACGATAAAGACCCCCAGGGGGTCAAAATTAATCCGGAGCCCTCCCTACGGCGCGCCTCATCCCCTGCGTTGCTTTCGGCGCTTTAAACCCTACAATAAATTTAATTTCTTTCAGGTGTGCGACGCCAGTATGAAGGCCCTGACCGTGACTGCCGACTACAGGGGCTTTGTGTGACTGGCTGTTCCCCTTTTGCCCGTGACTTGTAAAGCCTGGCGAGTTCTGGGGTTGATGGTGGCCACCGCTCGAGTCGTGGCTCATGACACCCCCTGCTCGTCGTCCAGGCCCCAGACACCTGAAAAAAAGTACAATGCCGCACATGTTTTGATGGGGCTCTGTCGTGAAGTGAAACATTGCAGTTCTCAAGAGCTGTTTTCCTTGCCTGCAGTAGCACCAGCTTTTCTTCATAGGCCTCTTCTGGCAGCCAACATTGTCAGTGTGTGTTGTGTGGCTGCCTGTTGGAACGACTGACGACAATAGCTGCAGCAGCACCAAGGGACGAGGGCAGTGATACAGACGACGCGGCTGAGGAGGTGCCTGCCCCCGACAGGAGAAAAGAAGCTCCTGAAGGACAGGGCAACCAACGCATCTTCAGACAGCTTTGTGGCACTAAACACGTCATTTTTAATTTTCGTTTCTGATTGTGTGTGGTGTGCGGTGTTTGTTTTGTCGGGAGAAATTGTTTTGTTGTTGTTTCAAGTAGCATATACTTTGCCCTGACGCGACATTGTTTCCTTAGAGAAGCTTCTTGTCGTTTTGTGTTTGACATGGTTGTGTGAGGAAACAGAGAAAGTTGCTTTGCTTTCGACCACTATATACTATGTTTTGACACGGTGTTGCTTGATCTGGGATAGCCCGTGACTACTGTTTTGATGGGTCGTGAGGCCTTGTTGTTATAGAGACCGGTCAAGATTCTCTTGAGAAAATTCTGTTTATTACACTGTAACCGTCATTCTGCTGTGAAGCAAAGAATGATGATGCATGTACCAAAAACAAAAAAAAAAAATAATCAGTATACTGCGGACTCTTCTGGACACATTTAGTTCAATCCTGTCAAGAGTTATATTATGACATAGCACAACCATTGCACGGTGACTTTTTTTGGGAAAATCTCTGACAGATCATTTTATTTAAAGAGAACACGATATGCCAGTATGCATCTCCACTGTTGATACAAAAAAAAAACATGCTTAAAATGTTGGAGGCTGTCTCTTAACAAAGAGTTCACTGTCATGGTTTACTCTGACATTCTCTGATAAGTGGAAAAATGGTCAAAAAAGTTTCATTTACCCCACCATTGCATGTATTCTAGCACTCAGTGCTTTGATGATGCTTGCTTAGATTTTTAAAGTGATTTGCGTTTTTTTCTATCATGAAGGACACCTGCTTGTAAAAAATAATTATGATATGCCAACAGCAGCATCTACAAAGGCGTATTGAATTTTTCCTCAATAAATCAGGGTGCGACAAGTTATGTTGAACTTTTTCCCTTTTTCCCCTGCATGCAGCAGCACCGTCCAAGAGTAACCAACACTGGGAAAAAAAATCGTGACAAAATCAACTATAGCATTTCTGTAGTAATGGTACACAGCCTTATTTAAAGTGCACAGAAACCAACGCAACTTCTTGCAAAAAAAAGAAGGGCACATTGATGTTTTGTGATGCAAAAGCCAAAACTGCTTTCTCCACTCCAGCTTGTTAAAGTGCTCATAGTTGGCACCCATTCTTGTTGAGGCCCACAGTACTGGTTGTTTGTTCAGGGCCTTCCACAACCAGCGCTCTCCAGCTCCAGTGTGCCCGAAAATGTGTTCATTATAAACTTAACGGCCAAAAAACAAAGGGGGTTTAAAATTCGGTCTCTATCTTAGTTTAAAGAAGCGTATTGCGGTATACTTTACCTATTTAACCCCCAAGGGAGAGGCATTAAATAGGAAATGGAATTACAAAATATGCTAACGTAAGGATACATTGCAGGTGCTCAATTACAAAAAATTTCACCTCATTGCCCGTCACTGAGTTGTACCTATGCGTGTAGAAACAAGTGATTATCGCGGATGGAAACAATACCTGCGGGAAGGCGGTTTGATTCTCGGGATGTTTTAAAAAAAAAAACTAAGCAAACTACTTCAAGTTGCATGATTAAGCGCCAAATTTGTGGGCGTGGTCAATGTGACGTGATACAGGGTTGGCTGTTAGAGCAGTTCGTCACGCAGAATAGCATATTAATATAGCTCATTAAACAAAGCTAGGCGGGAAACGTATCCTCGGGACGCTAAAGATTGGAGGTCAGTACTCTCTTTCATTGACGTTGCACTTGCACCCCCGCTTTTATTAAAAAAAATTAAAAAGAGCTTGCCGTGATATTACCGCGAACCATGTATGGGTTTTTTTTTTTTATTGTTTTTTTTTTTCGCCCCCGGGCCCGCCTGGCTGTGTTATCTGGGGTCCGCGAAGCGCGTCTTCCATTCTTTATTTTTATGCCGCACGGGCTATCTCATTCAGATAAGCAACTGTTTCGCCCTAACGGCACTAGCCCAGAATAATCTTCTCTGATCTACAATGTTCTGTATTTCAATGGGGCGGTTTTAGAAACACTTGCGCCGAAAGATAAAAGCCCTGCAGAGCAGACGCCGCGGCATTCGATTTCGACGACACTCCCTGCACAAGTCACTTTGTTGACCGCTGCTTCGCCGCCTCTGTATTCTTTTTAGTTTTTTAGGGGAGCACAAGTTCGCTACAATTTAAACTTTTTTTTTTCCTTCAAGACAACCGCGTCATCCTTGGCTTCGTGACAATATAAGTACGCAACCTGATCGTGCGCAAAACGCGCACACATGCGTTTTGAAAAACGGGTTAATTCACTGCACAAGCGAGAGTGGCCGAACAATGACATGGCGTTAGAAAATCTATCAAAATATCGTACTCACGTCCCCAGCCCCCTTATATATAACTGCCGGGCAACAGCGTACCGTTTACGTCGTTTTCGTCCCCAAAGAACGCCCTTGTGGGACGAAATTTTTGCGCAGCAACTGTACTGAGCGTTCAAATATGCCTCCTTTAAAAACAGCTGTGCCGCGCGCAGCGCTCCCTGGCGCCTCATAACAGAACAAAGTAAAAACATAAATGCGTGTAAACCTGTTAAACTAACATTAGCAGCAAAGGCAGTGCCCGTGAAAAAACACAAACAGGAAAGGTTTTTTTATATTTAAACAATTTTATTAATTTCTATCTAGCAGCATTTCAAAGTTATGAGATTGTCCCCGAAGGCGTTTTACACGCACTTCCGGACATGACGTACTACCCGCGATCTCCCCAGGCATGCTCCGAGGGCGGAGCTTTGGCGATTTTTTTCGTCATTTTGACGTCACGAGCATCCGGGCGCATCGGATCAGCAGAATACGGCCCCAGGTGTTTGGGGGCCTCCTCTCCACTTCGGGCGGGAGAGCTCTCGCTCGCGTAGCCCGGGGGCTCCCCATTCCGACGCGTGAGGGCGCTCGTGTAGCGGCCGCCCTGGCGCGGGAGGGTATTGTCGAGCGGGGCGCCGTCGTCGAGGGGTCGCTGGTCCTGCATCTCGATAACGATGATGGCGGACCGGGCAACGGTACCAGCAATAACGAGTGAAATATCTTTCTTTTTTATTTTTGTGCGTGTGTGTAATCTCTCGACTACTCATTAAGATCACGATATCCACCGTAATCGCGCAATCAACAACCGTGCATTCGCATTACACACTCTCCCCCTCGGGGAAGTGCGAGGGAATTTTTTATTACCAGTCTTCAACACACACTTACAACACAAAAATAACCACACTGCATTTGGTACAACACACACCGACATTAACATACCAGCCGTGCCTCCGGCTAGGCTTTGTCATTTAATCATCACGCCAGAGATATTAACGGCTCTACAAAACCCAAACCCCAATCTGGTACTGGCTGCTGGACTCTCAGCCCCTCAACGAACTGCGTGACACTCTCCCGCAGAAACTGCCGGGCCGGTCGGGCATCCACGTCGCCATGGAGCCACGCCATGCGCGCACCTCCATATGCTGTGAAGGCCCAGGAGCATTATTAATCGTAGGGACCCTTCGTTATTCTCTGTGGGAAATACCGTATACCATGCGGAGTAAGTGGGAAGTCTTTGTGTAAAGTTCGCTGCATAACATCCCAAAAGTGAACCGCCATCCACCAGTGTATAAAAACGTGGTCTATGTTATCCGGTTGTTTACAAATTGTACAGTCAGTACCCCCGGTGTATCTAACCCCTTTCTTTTAACCATGTTTACACAGTAGTGTCTCCGAATGAAGTTTTGAAAAAAAAGGACTTCACCCCCGGTTTTACAGCCATACGCTTAACTCTTTTCAGTACATCCTGCCCTGGGCCTTCTTTGTACAGTTCTCTATATCGCGGTATCGGGAACAGACTGTCGCAAACATCTTTATATAATTTTCTACGTGACACTGTACTCAAATATTCCATCGAAAAACGAGTTGACAGAAACCTGAGTGACATGACAACTTCTTTAAAATACCCTGAAATCCTTCCCTGTATGTGCAAACTGGATACGACAAATTCCGGCAGTGCTTGAGACAGCCGCACCTGGCAAACTGTTCGCAAAAAAGGATCGCTTGTATCGCGTACTTACTGTACTACCGGTGCGAGCAGCGCGCGCAGCAGAAAAATGTGGCATAAAAGCTGCTTCGAGTTTGTAACCGAGCACTCTGGTGTCTTTTCATATATTCTAATTAACCCAGAGCTTTATAGCTTTAACCGCGAACTTACTGTTGAACGTTTCTGCCGCAGGCGCAATCGGAGCATATGCAATCAATGAAACAATGTAACTATTTTTATTGGAAGAAAGCGGAAAGCAATCGAACTTCATGATGGTGGAACTCGGCAAATCGGAACGACTCAGCACTCGGTGACTCGGACTATTACTAGTTATTTTTGCGATTAACGAGTAAATGATGGTTTCTTTTTATGTTCAGATTACTCGAAGTTCCTTCGATAAACGTGTTTATGCAGTAAATGCTCATTTTACGCTTTCGGTGAATTATCTCGTCAGGTCAGAGGTTTCATGTTCGCGCAACTCACACTACACGCTACGTGAGACAGACATCGGCAGTTTGGACTGGTACAAAACAGCGTAAACAGATCACAAATAACCAGTTTACTTTAAACGTGGCTACTACTGTCTGCGCCACTCACTCGCGTTGTTGACGTTGTCAACAACGTTGACTGAAAGCCATGTTGATCAGTCGTATCAGAGATTAGACATCTCCTGTTCAGTTGCAGGGTGTTTCATCATGGCGCGAATGTTGTCACTTTATCTGACCCTTTGCGAGTCCGCTCTATGCGGGCATGTTGTGCGGACGAGGGGGAACTGTGATTGGCTCCTTACGAAGACGTCACTTCACAAGTTGAGGAAAGCGTCGGTGAAACCGTGACTGTATTTTTTCCCTATTTGTTAATATCGCGCAATGAAACGTTCATGCATTGTTTGTTTATCATGGTTCCACAGATATAAGTACCAACACCACAGAATTTGTTTTAAATCTCTCCCTGACCCCTTTGAATTGTTTAAATTCTCAGTCCCTAAAGCTTTCCTCGCTGTCGGGCAAACGCTTCGTGTACTATAAAACACCAATCCTAAGAATAAAACAAACTTGTATTTAATCTTCATGGTCCATGCAAAATCAAAATGTTTAAGTAAATAACATAATTTAGGGAGGAATACTTTCAAGTAGCCCAAACAAGTTGACTGAATAGTAATACAAAACAGAATTATACAGTAGCATTTTCACAGGATTGAGGCAATGTGTATTCCAATGAAAAATTCAGCCATCTCCACGAAGTGAATGATGATAAAAGGGGCGAAGCTAAAATGCTTATTGGTAAAACCGTGACACATTCGTGCACACATCATATAAAGACTCGGCACGTTGTTATAGGTCTTTTTGACGGCGTGCACCATCTGAATAAGTGAAGGACATAAGGCGCGTCGTAGCCAGGCTCGCGTCTCGGTTTGTAGCGCAGTGGGAAGAGCGCCACGTACTTCCCGTCGCGGCCAGAGAGTTGTGGGATCGAAACCGGGCGCCGGCGCGTCAAGACCACCACTCCTCGCTCGCAAAGCTTGAGACTTCCCACCGCTCCGTTGACAAGCCCGTCGACGACGTCGATATTTGTGGTGATCATGTAGGGCTTGTTTGGGACGATGAGAATCTCCATGGGTAAGTTGGCAATTTCGGTGTGTGTCATTTTAGCCACCTTGGCCGTCGCCTTCTGCAGAGCGTCTTCTGTCGCGTACCCCCCGTACGTGTCTTGAGCTCGCAGACGACGAACGACAACCTCTTCTTCTTCCTTTCCTCCTTGTTGGGTAGCAACGAACGAGTTGAAGGTTTTGACCTGTTCGGCGATGCTTTGGTTGGCCAATCACTAGGGGGATCCTGCCACAAGCATCATCGTGATGTCGTGTACAGCAGCAACGAGGGACGGGACAGGGCCCGAGCAAGAGGAGCTTCGCCCCTAATACGTAAGTGGCACTTTTTCTCGCGCCACCAAAATAATAAAGAAGCAGGAGGTCTTGGATTGCTCTATAGATTATTCACTTTAAAAAGGAAACACTGGAAAATATTGTTGCGGAGCAAGGAAAACGCTTATTCACAAGTAGTAAACGAATTTGTCTCTATTGGCAGATAATTAGGTAGGCAAATTCGGACAGGCAGCTAGGTCTTTCAGCTCGTGCACACGCTAGTCCACCAGAGCGTCTTCTTCTTCCTCGACGGATAGCCAGGCTGCCGCACAACCATGGCACATGCCCACTTTGGGGGATTGCGCCCTTTGCAAGTCGAGTGTCTGGCCAGCTCATTTCTCTAGTAAGTTCCACGCAGCATACCTCCCCCGCAGGATAAGCACCGACTCGGTGCTGTGCGGCTACAATGTGAAAGGTGAATCAGGGGAGTGGTACGGCTTGAGGCGGGCGACGTGGACGATGTCACTCCGTGGTTCAGAGCTGGAAGGGACGACGGGGAAGATTTCATACGTAACGTCCGTAACTTGACGAAGTACTTTGTAAGGGCCAGCATAGCGGGAAAGCAGCTTCTCAGAAAGTCCCACACGGCGAGTCGGATACCATAGTAAGACGAGGGACCCTGGTGAAAAGTGTACGACGCGGTGACGTTCATCGTATCGGTTCTTCTGGCTGATTTGTGAAACGGCGAGGTGGGAACGGGCAAGCTGACGTGCTTCGTCGGCTCTTGCGATGGCTTCGTGGACATATTCGGTGCACGGGTGGGTGGCGGGAGGCAGAAGGTATCAAGCGGCATGGCCGGTTCCCTCCCGTAGAGAAGGTAAAAGGGTGAGAAGCCTGCAGTGTCGTGACGGGAGGAATTATACGCGAAAGTGACGAAAGGCAGCGCAATGTCCCAGTCGCTGTGGTCACTAGACACGTACATTGCAAGCATGTCCGTAAGGGTTCTATTAAAACGCTCAGTAAGGCCCTTCGTTTGGGGTGATAAGCTGTAGTCACCTTGTGGCGAATCGAACATGAGCGAAGTATGTCCGCAATGACTTGAGACAGAAAATTTCGACCGCGGTCTGTGACAAGCTGCCGAGGGGCGCCGTGGTTCAGTATGACATCATAGAGGAGAAAATCGGCCACGTCAGTTGCACAGCTCGTGGGTAGCGCACGGGTGATAGCAAAGCGGGTAGCGTACTCGGTAGCGACAGCAATCCATTTGTTTCCGGAAGTAGACAAGGGGAAGGGCCCGAGAAAATCTAGCCCGATTCGGAAAAATGGTTCAGTGGGAATTTCAAGTGGTCGCAGCTGGCCTGCTGGTAGCTTGGAGGGTAGCTTACGGCGTTGGCATAGGTCACATTCACGCACGTAACGCTGCACTGAGCGGTAGAGTCCTGGCCAGAAAAAACGATGTCGCACGCGGTCGTAGGTGCGGGTCACGCCGAGATGACCGGCCATGGGTGCGTCATGAAGCTAGTGCAGCACAGTTTGACGTAGGTGTTCCGGAACTACGAGCAGGTTACCAGGACCATCCGAGTGAAAGTTGCGACGATATAAGACTCCATCGTGTATAACAAAGGAGCGGAGGGCAGGGTCGTCGGAACCAAGGTTAATGCCGTCAATGATAGAGCGCAGAGAAGGGTCGCGCCGCTGTTCTTCGCCAATGTTCAGGAAGTCGGAGACCGCTAGGACACAGGCGTCAGTGTCGTCCGCCGAGCATTCCGGAGGGCTGACCGGGTTTCGAGATAAACAGTCGGCGTCCATATGTAGCGGCCGGACTTGTGAATCACCGAAAAAGAGTATTCTTGAAGGCGCAACGCCCAGCGGCCAAGCCGACCGGTAGGGTCTTTCAAGGAGGGAGCCAGCACAGTGCGTGATGGTCAGTCACGACTGCGAAGTGCCTACCATACACGTAGGGGCGGAATTTGCCGACGGCCCACACTAGAGCAAGGCATTCGCGCTCCGTTATAGAGTAATTGCGCCTGAGGCCGAAAGGAGGCGGCTGGCGTACGCGACCACTCGATCAACACCGGCTTGCCGTTGGGCCAATACAGCTCCAATGCCGTAGCCACTAGCGTCGGTGCGAATTTCAGTGGGAGCAGAGGGGTCGAAGTGAGCCAAAATCGGCGTTGTGGTCAAGAGTCCAATCAGTGAGGAGAATGCTTGCTTTTGGTCGGAGCCCCAGATAAACTTGTGTTCTTCTGAAGGAGATCGGTAAGAGGGCGGGCGATGGTAGCAAAATTTTGATGAAGCGGCGGAAGTAGGAGCATAAACCAATAAAGCTACGGACGTCTTTAGGTGAGCGGGGCTCAGGGAAATCGCGAACGGCACTTATTTTACCAGGGTCTGGTCGAACTCCCGTCGAATCAACCAGGTGGCCGAGGATAGTGAGCTGGCATCCGAAGCGACATTTCTTGGCGTTGAGCTGGAGACCGGCCTGACGAAAAACTGATAGGATTTTAGACAGGCGGGAAATGTGGCTGTCAAAGGTGGGCGAAAAAACAATGACGTCGTCCAAATAGCAAAGGCAAATGAACCATTTGAACCCGTGCGAAAGTGAGTCCATCATTCTTTCAAAAGTAGCCGGCGCATTACAGAGGCCAAAAGGCATCACTTTAAACTGATAAAGGCCGTCGGGTGTCACAAAAGCGGTCTTCTCGCGATCTTTTTCGTCCACTGAAATTTGCCAATAGGCCTCCTGCGCTGCCCAGGGGGCGCTGCGCAAGCGGCTTCCGGGCAGTACTTCCGGGTAGTACAAAGCTGCGCGGGTCCCATAGGATCCCGTGTTGACAGAAGCAAAATGAGCTCGACGCTCCCGATTATTTTGCGACGTGGTCACCAGTTCATCCCCGACTCGTCCGATCTATTTCAGCGATCAAGTTGGCATTAGGGGAAAAAGCTTTGCAGCGCTTCACACGTTTACAGCGCCGACGAAAGTGCCGGGACCGTGACGGCGTCTGCTACTTGCAGGTTCACCGAGCGATGGTCGTACGAAGTGAAATTTTAAGTGAAATTTCTAGTTTAGACTAATACTCTAGGTGCCAGAGACTTCTCAAAAACAGCAAAGAAGAGTGACGAAAGCGGGATGATCGCGCTTTAAAAAGCCAGCGAGTCCGGCGGACCCCCGGCTCGCCTGCTGCGGTGCGCCGCTCTTTTGCGTACCTGCACACTATGCGTGCACTTTCATTAAACAGTGCTCGTTTGCGTCGCCGTTACGAATACACGGTGCGCGTTAGCTTGCCGTTTTGTTGCGTGTCTCAGTGACAAATTCCGCGACCGTCAGAAGCGTGAAATCTGTTTGCGATTCCGAAATTAGTGGCCGTAAAACAAAGTGGTCGGGCGAACTAAGAGGCCGCTCGCTTTCCTTGTTTCCTCTCGCTTTACTTAATTACGCTCTTGCAGTATACTTCCCAGTTCGCACTTAATAGCCAAGAATGAGGGTCAGCAACGGCCGAGTTCCATGCAGCCGACACGGCGGAGGGTTGGACAGCAAATCGGAAGGGGGGGGGGGGGGGAGGAGGGGGGCTTTGAATTCAAAGAGAAAAAATTCAGCGAATTTCTAATAATATTTGACAATAATCTGGCGAAGTGTGATCATGGGGGGCAATTCAACTGGAGGACGCCAATTCTCTGTTCTTGCCTCGCTGTCTAACTCCATTTGAAGTCAAAACTGGCGTGTCGGCGTTCAGATTCGACGACCCCTGCACTAGAAAAACCAACACAGTCAGTGATGATCGTATGTAAATATTCGGGGCCCCGCGCCGTGTATGCGGCTGTGTTATGTTATGCTGTGTTATGGGGTGTTATAGAAGTACACATCTCTGCAGGCAGCGGGCGTGTGATTTGGTGCATGTTTTGCGTCCTTTAATAGCGCTTAATTTGTTTATTTGGCGCTATTGGCCCACCTACTCACTAGTATACATGTACCCTCCCGTTCGTAAATCGTGCAGCGTAAATTGTTACGCAAGAATCATTTAGTTTGCGAAAATACAAAAACAAAATTTCCACTCGTTTCAAAGGCGGTGCCAGGCTCAGCTGAGTCGGCTGCGCAATTCTTGCGTTCGCTTGCATGCTCCCGCTGAAGCAACCTTTTGCAGTTACCTCAGGATATAGGATGAGCAGCGTTCCGTGTTTATGCTACTCGTGAATTTTCCCTTTTGTCGACCGCACGAAAGAAGAAAAAACTGTAACTGTCGTGAAAAAAGTTAAACCACCCGACCTGGCGATACTGTCCCACGCCGCGACCACCGCGAAAACTCGCTAAAAGAAAGCCGACAAAACGGCTTCTTTTAGCGGATATTATTTTGTTTAGCCTCTGCAACTACTTTAAGGGGTATTTCATACAATATGCAGTCATTTAAACTCGCCCCAAGCGCCACAACCAACTTTCATTCGGGCTTGTAATTGAAAACACATGGAGGGCGGCGATGGTCGTCTGCTTTTGTACTACCCAGAGGCGTTGGCCGCTAGGGGCGCTGCCTGTCGCCAAAACTCCAGCGCAGGAGGCCTATAGCCTGATCGTAGGTCTATTGATGAAAAATATTTGGCACCATGGAGACAATCAAGGGCATCGTCAATGCGCGGTAGAGGGTAAACGTCTTTCTTTGTTATCTTGTTTAGGTGTAGGTAATCAACGCAAAACCTCCAGGTGCCATTCTTCTTTTTTACGAGTACTACGGGAGATGCCCACGGGCTGTACGAAGGCTCTATGATGTCTTTGTCGAGCATCTTGTCGACTTCCTGCTGTATCACGAGCCGTTCAGCCTGCGACACACGGTACGGCCGCCTGCGGATTGGGTTTGCATCACCAGTGTTTATCCGGTGCTTGACAGCAGAAGCCTGGCCCAACGGGCGGTCACCCAAGTCAAATATGTCTTTATAGGACTCCAAAAGGCGGTAGAGCCCTTCAGCTTCGGCTGCTGGAAGTCCGGAGGCGATCATGTCCACGAGCGCGTCTTCCTGCGTAGGCTCCGCAGGGGTCTCGTTGAAAGGGCTCGATGGTGCGTCCGCCGATAGAGGGGAAACTTGGTCACCGTCCAAAGGGCAAAGGGTTGCAAGCGAAATACCCTGGGGCAGCACTTGCGTTGACAGGCCAAAGTTCACAAAAGGGAGGCTGATAACGTTATCAGTAATTGTCACTACGGTGTGGGGAAGAGTGACGTCGCGCTCGAGTAGCACTGAGCGTATCGGGGAAACGACGTAGTGACCATTAGGCACGGGGGCCGCGATGACAAGGGCACCAATGTCACGGTTTTTGCCGGCAGACGAAAGCTTCTTTCGCAATAAAAGCGTGGCCCTGGTTCGTCGCTCTGTTGACAAAAGAGGCAGCTCTAAACGGAGGACACCGGAGGAGCAGTCTATAAGGGCAGCATGTTCTGACAAAAAGTCGAGACGAAGTATAACGTCGTGGGGGCACTTTTCAAGGACAGTGAACTGGACGGGGATTTAGTGGCCGGAAATTTCTACGCGAACAGTGCACAGCCCAGAGACGACCGGCATGCGTCCGTCGGCAACACGTATGACACTGGTTGGGGCAGGGTGAGGACTTTCGAAGTTGGCGGCGGAGATTAGAGTTCATTACAGAAATTTGGGCTCCAGTGTCAATAAGGGCACGTACAGGGACGCCATCTACATAAACGTCGAGTAAATTCGTCCCTGCAGGTAACGGCAGTAGAGGATTTTGAGGCCTGGTCGTCAATGCAGCGTCACCTCCAGGCGCTGCATCTCTTAGTTTTCCGGCGAAGTGGCGTAAGAGGTCGGAGAGGACGAGCGGCGAAACGGCGGGGAGCGCGACTGGCGACGCTGCGGGGACGGTGAGCGGTCGATGCGAGAGGGTGAAATTCGGGCGGCATCGTGTGGCTGGCGTCGAGGCGAGAACGAACGGGGGGCATCGTTGGCGTACTGGAAATCCGGGTAGGGGCGGCGGGTAGGCCGAAGAGGACGGCTTTGGCAGTATCTTTCGGAAAGGGGTCTCGTGGCGGCCGGCATGGTCCACAGCGCAGACGGAGCGTATGCCCAGGTTTTCGATCTCCTGACGTACGACGGCTTGTATAAGCGGGATGGACGGGTGGTTGCTCTGAGATGCGTGCTGAAATAGGGAGGCTGGTGCCATTGCCTCGAGCTCGCGTCGTATGACGCGCGTCAGACCCTCAGGAGCATCTCGGCCAACGTCAGACGGGGACTGTCGGCGAGAGGGTACGGGGTCCTCGCACGAAATGTCGGAGCGGTGTTCGGCAGTCGGGTGAACGGCGCTGTGATGCGGCGGCTTTTGGCCTGCTCAAACTTCTGACATTCTTTGATAATAGCGCTTGCGGTGGTGCAGTCTTTGCAAAGCAGCAAGTGAAAAGCGTCATCCGCAATTCCTTTGAGCACATGGCCTACTTTGTCGGTCTCTGTCATCTGGGCATCAGCCTTCATGCAGAGGGACAGCACGTCCTGGATACAAGACACGTAGGACTCTGTTGTTGTTTGTGCACGCGTCGCCAGTTCCTTTTTCGCCGCGAGCTGACGTCCTTCTGGTTGCCCAAATAGTTCCTTCAATCGGGACTTGCAATCGTCCCAGCTCGTCAGGTCGTGCTCGATCGTTTCATACCAGACTTGCGGTGTCCCCCTCAAGTAATATCCTATGTTGGCCAGCATGAGTGTCGGATCCCACCTGTTATGGCCACTGACGCGCTCGTACATCTTGAGCCAATCTTCAACATCGACGCCATCGGTGAGGAACCCGGGCTGGCGAGGGTGGGAGATAATGACGAACGGTGGCGCGGATCCAGAGGCTCCAGAAGCCAACATCGTTCCTCCTAGGATGCGGCGGCCGCTCCGAAGCTCCGTTTTGGGTAGCACCTCCACCACAGATGTTGCGGAGCAAGGAAAACGCTTATTCACAAGTAGTAAACGAATTTGTCTCTATTGGCAGATAATTAGGAAGGCAAATTCGGACAGGCAGCTAGGTCTTTCAGCTCGTGCATACGCTAGTCCTTGTTGTTGTTGTTGTTGTTGTTCCTTGATATTGGCGCATACCCAATCAGGGGATCGGCCAAACATCAGTCGTTAATTCGAATGAGATTACTGCCTAGGTGGATGATTCAAAGAAAATTAGAAAAATTTGGAAGCTTTTTTTTACTTGTGATGGAGTAATTGAGTTCGGAATTTGGGGCAAAATTGAAACAAAAAAAGGAAATAAATAAATAAATAACTAAATAAAGAGAAATAAGAAGAACAAGGAGAAGAAGCAGAGGAAGAAAGGGAGAGGAGGAGGAGAATAATAATAAATAACTAAATAAATAAAAAAATCAGAAATGGATGCTTTTGGTGGGCTCAGGTGAGGAGCCAGAATAAGATGCGAATTAGGTTGTAAATCTTTTGGAATTTTCTATGAAGCGCAGAAGAGCAGAACAAACATCCCGGCGGCAATATCCCGTTTCTGAAGCCCCAAATGATAAGAGAGCCGGCACTGATAATGCCAACCCCAGGCGATGAAGCGGCACTTCAAGGAGCTGACGTCTGAGGCTTGAAAAACGTCGACATTGCAAAAGGAAATGGTCGACAGACTCTTCTTCATTACAGTAACTGCACATGGCAGACTGCGCCAGACGATACCTGTGGAGGTATCTATTCAACTGGGGCACACGACATCGAAGGCTCGTTACAATCGCCTCCAGGTCGCGTGAGGGGCACCATTTCGGATTCCAGGAGAATTTTAGATGAGAGAAATCTTGCAATGACAATAAGAAGCTAGTCCACCAGAGCGTCTTCTTCTTCCTCGACGGATAGCCAGGCTGCCACACAACCATGGCACATGCCCACTTTGGGGGATTGCGCCCTTTGCAAGTCGAGTGTCTGGCCAGCTCATTTCTCTAGTAAGTTCCACGCAGCAATATTGCAGCCAGTGGTTGCATAATCAAGTGCAGCTTGGTAAATAACCATTCAAAGGCAGGTTTGAAAGCATATTTATTACTTCAAAATTTAAAGTCTTTCAGGCAACCTTCTTTCAAATGCAGGAATTTTGAGGTATGCATGTAAATGCAGCCTATTTTTCAACCACTGGGGTGATCCTGTCTTATAAGCATACTGTGCTTACGACGGTGCAGCACATATCATCACAACTAATACTTCAACTATGAGATTGCAGAACGTAAACCTCTCTTCATAGCAAGAAAACATCACGCGACGGTTATATTTTTCCACTGATAAAACAAGAATTTACTGTTGCTCTTTCATCATGTAGGAAAACAGCTGCAGGGGCAGACAACATAACATACGAGATGATAAAACATTTACACCAAGACACGCTTGAAGCAATTCTTTACCTTTTTAACTTGATATGGCAAGCAGGATGACTGCCAAAATCATGGAAAGAGGCAGTTGTTATTCCTGTGCTGAAGCAAGGAAGAGACCCAGGTCTACCTAGTAGCTACAGGCCAATAGCTCTGAGAAGCTACTGGTGTAAATTGTTACAAAAGTAACAAACCGGCGTTTGCTGTATTTTCTGGAGTTTCATGGTGTACTGGGTAATCACTAATCGGGTTTTTTTTAGTACATAGTACGGCAAAGGACAATCTTATGGCCTTTGAGCCTTAAAGGAGCACTGAAACCAATTTTCGGCGTTAATATTATTGCACAGTTCGCTTCCTTTACTCAACAGAATACCCTGGGTGAAATATGAGGGCCTGCGACGCGAAGAACCCTAGTTCAATTGGATCGCATTTATCGCGCCGACGGAGCAGCGCGCGGAGCGGCACTCAGCAAATGGACATCAGCGTGACATCACTCCAGGAAGAAAAAGAAGTGACGCGACAGCGCTCGCCAAAAACTCGTGACGTCCTTCACGCGCGCGGCCTCACGAGAGGCAGCGGGCGCAAAAACTCTCTCAAGCGGGCGCCGGTGACGTCCGCACAAAGCGGTGAGGTCAACCGGGGGGCTGTCATATGCGCCGTCGGGATGAAAGCGCGGGGAAATTTTAAACAAACTATTTTCAGGCCGTTCAATGTATTAACTATCGCGCGGTGAAGTATTTCATTGCTGTTTCAGGTTCTGGACCATAACTCGATAAAAGCAACAAAGTGGACAAAAATTTATGGCCTTTTCCCTTAAGTGCGAGATGCTTTTGTTCCATAGTCTTACTCTCATGACGTCAGCGTATGTTCACTAAAGGCAGAATTCAACTACCCTCATTTCCCTTCGCCGCCTTATCGCCAGTCTTTCGTTTTTCCACAGCTCGATTACGCATGCCACCTTATTTTGTTCCCCCAGCGCAACATCTCTCAACGAACTGGTCATCCCCTCAAGTCGCACGCCCACGTGCACGCACCGCTGACTTTGTTCGACACCATTTCTCCCTCGCCCAACAGTTGCCTGGAATGGCCTTTAGGCGACCTTCCTGCATTACTTGTACTTCTACTTTCACAAGCACTATCACTAATCATCTCTCACCTTAGGACAAACGATTGTTTTCTGCTCAGCTTTTATGTACCACCCCTTATGTATACCCCTTCAGGGGTCTTTAAGAAATAAAATGGAAATGAAAAAAAAACCTTGCCTGTCGGTATTTTTTTACTTAAGCAAGGTGTAGCGACACCACGTGGTGCCATGGAATTTTACTGGACTTACACTCGCTTGTAATCCTCGGAAACCTATGTTAAATTTCATTACAAGCTACTTAACTCACCGTATTTCAGAGTTCGTGCAGGTTCCTCGCTATCGCAAACTTACCCAAGTTAATGGCGTTGATCAGGGGGGTGTCCTTAAGTTTTTATTGTCAAAATGAATTCCGTCAAAAATGTTTCGCCACACTCTTTATGCTATTCCGTTTATGTGGGTGACATCCACATAATCATGTAACGTAGCAGTTTGTGATAGACAAGTACCAATAGGAGTTAACAGGCTGTCGAAATGGGCGACCGTAATGTTTTAGGATTCAACATTGACAAAAGCTCATGTGTTTTGTTTTCTACGCAGCGAGGCATCATAGTGGATCCCTGCATTACGCTCAACGTAAACCTAATTCCACTGAAGTATAAACAGTTGTATA
Organism: Haemaphysalis longicornis; assembly: GCA_013339765.2. Lineage (NCBI taxonomy): Eukaryota > Metazoa > Arthropoda > Arachnida > Ixodida > Ixodidae > Haemaphysalis > Haemaphysalis longicornis. The sequence continues at coordinate 221,308,241 of CM023450.1, read as the reverse complement.
AACCCCAGCTTTAACTCAGTGCGTCCTTGTATGCCGTTAAAGTTGCCTCGCTACCTCAGGATCCCTGTAACACAAATAAGTGATAACACTGCCGTAAACCTGTTTTTAAAACGCCGCTCACTTCCCCAGCCTTTTGCTTTTACAGCCCGATCTGAGGCCTCTTAGATGGGAATATGTTTTGACGGACACTACACCAGAAAACTGTTTTTACGGATTTAATTGCACCTTGGAAACTCCTACCCGTGTCGTGCGACTTGTCATTTGTTACAACTTGATAAGAACCGAGTCCCTTAGGCCGTCATAGCAACAACACTTCCTAAGTCTACAACACCAATACCAATGCGCAAAATTCTACACTGATGCATCCAAAACATGCTCTGCAGTAGCATGCGCAGAACTTGGACCAAACTTTCCTGCTCAAAATCAATTAATGTAAACGTTAACAATATTCACAGGAGAAGCATATAGCGTTCGGATGGCTGTTGCTTATCATCTGGTAAAAGCCACAAAAGATATTTCAACCAAATTCTAAAGACTATTATCTCGCATATTTCATGGGGCTCCAAATTACAATCTGCTCTGTCCCCGGCAATTGCGGAATATTCCGCAATGCGCCTGCTGACAGACAAGCAGCTGCCGCCACCCACCTTGATAAGGTTGACGTGACATTAATACTTTACACTGATCTAAAGGCTGTCATCAGACGCAAACTCCGCAAGCAACTGAATTTGGAAAGTACAAAGAGAGGATGAGAAGAAACGGGGTCTGACCTGTCAACAGACCATATTATTAAAATATAGGGCAGTTATCCGTTTTGGAGAAAGTGATTGCTGCCAGTGGCGGAAACGAGACTTCCGTGCTGCCCCTTTGTATGGGCCTCTGGGGTCCTTCGCAGGGGTTTGACTTTTCTATATTGCGTTCAGAAAGCAGTGCGCTGGGCACTTCCTACACAGAATTTGCCCGGATGGTCAGTGAAATACGGATCCCTCTGCCTGATAGATAGACCGGGAGCCCGCCCGCCGGAGCTTGACCAAGACTTCAACGGCCACCGTTCGTAGTATAAACCACACCTCGGTACTGTTAAAGCAGCTTTTTTTTTGGCGGCTCGGGGTTCGCGGTGTCGCCAATACTGTCACTACGAATAGACAAGGTACCCCGTGCGTTGGTGCGCCGTGGAATGGCACACGTTGGAAGAACCAAGCCTCGAAACGCAGCCTAGGATCCGTTTTCAGAAGTAATTTTTTTTTCGAACAATAATAAAGGTAAGAAAGTAAACTAAGCCCTGACAAATTATGTGTCTACATGGCTGAAAGGAAAGGCAAAAATGTAGAAAGTGTTCGCGTCGTCTTCTAAAAGTTCCAACGCGCTCGCGCCGCAGCATTCTGCATGGATAAACACTGAAAGCAAAATGTAGTCAATTATTATTGCAGTAAAGCTACGTAAGCGTTGTCCAGCCAGAAAGCAGCAGCAAAATCCAAATTATAACAAGCAAGTTCACAGTATTTAAAAATTTATTTCTTCGAGCAGTCTTGCAACCAACTTTCCTCATCACAGGAAGCCTCCAATCACGCTTTCTAGCCTAGGCAGCGTTGCACCTTATGTATGAAATGGATCATGTACGAATGCTCTTGGCGGGCGTTTCGCGAATGCTTAGAAATTGGTACGGTCGCGAGCTGTGTGAAAGAAGCCGCGCGGCGGGAGCTGGCGCGGGAATTTTCGCGAACAAGGATCCATCTGGTGATTTCGAGAAGCTCTAAGAAGGTTATAAAGGTGCGCGATGTGATAAAGGCTCGCGACGTTAAGTCAGCGAAGCTGGGCTATACTTTTTCCGAATAGGTACGAAGCCGACGAACTATGATGCAGCGCCGGCGTGCGCTGAGCAACGCCCACTCTGCGCGTGCCTTCTGACCAGTGGGCTTTAGTGCGGTGCCGTAGACAGTGCTCCTGGCGGCGAGAGCATCCACTCTCGAAGCAATTCATGTCAGATAGCCGCGCACGCGCAGATTCAACCTATCCAAACCCGATATCACCTACTGGTTATGATCGTGCAACCCGCGCAGCGCCGCTGGAGTGGTATAGACAAGTATATTGCTGAGTGCGTAACCATAAATTATACCCGTGCCTTTCCCAGCGGTAGCAAACGGAATTTTTTCTACGTCGCCGTGTTGAAAGTTATATCCCTAGGTCGATCCTTTATACAGACTCTGTGAGGGTAGCAAGTACTTGCCCTCCGCAAATCCTTTCAGAAACCCGCGTTATCAATCTCGTTTTAAACACAAGTACGTAGAAATATGGGTCGATTTTCCAGTTCACTTGTGCTGGGTACCAAGCACTCTTCGATCACTGGGAAGAAGGTGGCAGATCAAAGGGCCGTCGCTGCAGCATTTCGGAACACAGTGGACAACACTACCTTGCAGAGACCTCAAGCCATACGTCAGGCAGCTTCGTAAAACATGGCAAGCATACTGGAGTGAACAGACAAACATACTACGCTCAATGAACCAGACTTGGGCGCGATACCAAGCTGACTCACACTACAGATACACTGAGGTTGTTTTATGCTGGTTTGCAGATAGGACACACACACGTAACACACTCGCGCCTGCTCACTGGATCTCACGTTTTAAAGTGAACGCAGTACTTTCCACACTACGCGACGCAAACACTTCCACGAACTCTATAGACAACATATCCCACTCCACTCATCGTTACAATTTTGAAATGTGGCCAATGTCCTCCAAATATGAAAACAAACTTTTTAGGGCCTGACGCTGCTTCGATGGGCTAGTCCATGGTCCTAAGATGGTCTTCAAAGTTACCGGCCTTGATCTAGGCGTTCAATATCTTCAAAAAAAACGGGATCTTGGTGCCAAGTAGGCCACACATTCTCTCTCTTTTTTTTTCTTTTCTGCCCACCTCTCTCTAGGGCCTGTTCTCCCTACATCCCCGACCCCTAGCAGAGAAGCATGTAGGTGATCACAAACACCGGCAAAACTCTCTGCTTTTTCAATAAAGAGCCTTCTCTCTCTCTCTCTCTCCACTCATCGTTCTATTTATCCTATGATCCCAACAATCCTTTCAAGCAAGTTTTATATACTTGTCAGAGATTACATTTTTACAGGTCACATACCACGCATTACGACAAATTGGCCTTACACACCAGCCGTCTTCATTGCACTTTTCATTTTACTTTTTTGTTACTAGAAACCGACTTCAGTTCTTAACATTACCAGTTTTTTTATTTACCTAGTTTTAGCGCCATTTTACCGCGTTGGCCTTGTGCCATAAAAACCCCAAATCATCATCAGCCCTTCTGTAGCCCTGATCCCTTAAAACCAATAACCACAGTCATAATAATCATCACCACATTTCGGTTATGTTCAGTTTTACAATAATTTATTGCTAAGAGTGACTGGAGTGTGTTTATGTTGCATACTTTGCGGATGTTCTTGCAGGTTTTTTTGTTTTCTTTGTGTACGTGGACGTTGAACCTTTTTGTGCGCTGTAATGAAGGCGAGAATTCTGTTACGTCTATGTGGTCCCCAGATGCCCGAGGAGTTCCCGACGCATCAGAGTCCTTGGGCCGTGCACCTTTTAAGGTCCTCTTTGCGGCAACTGCCCCCGCTGAAGATCCTCAAGAGCGCCACGGGTGGCACAGGCGGTGCGGCAAGGGTGGGAGCCTCCGCTGGCTCCGTTGTGTTCAACTCTGTGACTTCAGGTGTGCCGTCGACTGGTGTAGCAGCAACGAAAGCAGTGCCGTGTTCCTAACGGATGTAGTAACACGTAACACTGCAACCGCTGCGGGTTCCACATGCGGTGTGGTGACGGAATGGTCGCCCAAAGGCAACGCTGAAGGGCACGGGGACATGACAAGGTTAATCTTGCGGTACTGGCGCTGCCAATACCACGTAAAATTTCGGCCTCTGGGGGAGCTGCGTTGGCGTACCTCCCCAGGAGAAAAGAGGCGGGCGAATGTTTGGCCTCAACGAAGATGTTCTCGATTACCTTAACGTTTATTATTTGCTGTTATAATTGAAAATGAATCCCAGATTTCATTGGAATGGTTGTGCTGTGGCCACATGGCGTAGGTAAGTCAGCCACGGCATGATTTAGTGCCGCGCCTGAACTGCTGGCACTTTAAATGCTTACGAGAGCGATGCGGGTTGTAATGTGAGCTTGCACCGGAGATGGGATGAAACCTGCATTTATGCATCTTGAAGTGTTGGTCGGGCAAATTAAAGATAAGGTGTTTAAAACAGTTTTTTTGTGCATGGTAATCCGCCTCACTGCTGTGACGCCCTGTATCTGTAGCCTTCGTTAGCTCCGCACCGGAGATCAGGCCGTGAGAGCTGTTAGGCTGTGATAGGTCGCAACCGTTATGTGAATGTCGGATTCACGATTTTGGGTCAGGAGTTCTGCGGGTTTGCCGCTGGGCGGTGGTGACCAAAAAACAAATTTGAACCAAATATCACTCTTGCAAAAGAGGATTATACTATTCTGTATGTACCTTGTAATCAGCACACGTGACGATCAATCTGCAATCCAACGTTACTAAGGTTTGTGACATCAACAATCAAAATCTTTAGGGGATTATAAATACAGCATTATACCAGAAGCAATAGCGAATTTGCAACAAAATACTCAACAATATAATGCCGGTGATCCAGAATATTTGAACGTACAGCGTTTTAAACTAAATGCATAGGCAAGTACTTCTAAAATGGAGTTCTATACCTCCTCAAGTAATCGCAGAGAACAGGACTTAACATGAACACCATAGGGTTGCCGCAGCTAATACATTCCCTACTTTCACTTTCAGTTTTTGCGTTCAGAGCTATTGTCATTGCATATGACTCGGTTAGTCTATAAAACGGTATTGGTGATTTTCTTCAATTGTATATATATGTACATTTTTTCTCTGGTTTTTTATTTACGTGGAACAGGTGTGTGCATTTTTTGTCACAATATTAATTACCTATGGGTTGTAAGTGCTCAGTCGATGCTGTTTTTTAGACAGGGCGTAGAGGGTGTTGCGCTTTTTTTGCACCTCTTACATTTTTGTCAAAATGGAAATAATAAAAACAAAAAAGATTCCAGACGACCATAACCAGTTGTTGAATTCGCGCGTCTCTCGCCTCCTGCCACTAGTAGTGTTGCTGCTCCGTGCCCTGAACTTCTGAATAGTAGCGTAGGACACGACGTTAGTGTGTAACCAACCTAGGTTTCTTGTTTTTACTTTGTGTTAAGCACGGGCTTCTAGCATTCCGCAGCATGTAAAGTAAGAATCGTTAGGCTTACTTTTTGACACGTTCCTCGCATAAGAATATTTACGGCGGTGCTAGTGACTTCATGTTTACGCGTGCTAGCATAAATTGCTTAAATAGCTTGACGGGCTCGTAACGAAGGCGGTACTAGAAATCCAGGCAAAGGTGGAAGCGACGTTCTGTTTTCGTTTTTACGCCATAAAACTTACTTCATATGTTCCTCCCAGCCGACGGCTTGTTCTGCACTCCTCGTAACGCATTTTTCCTGTTTATGTTCTTTTCCTATGTTGACGTCATTTTTACTATTCTCGGATACAAGTCAAGAAAAAAGGGGCGTAGCCCAATCCCCCACTTCCACTACCCCGCTTCCAGCCAACGGTGTCGCTCTGCCAACGTGACGTCGCGGCCGACCGCCTTGCACCTGCAGGCAGCGCTCGGAGTCAAGCTTTTCTGAGTGAGTCCGCGCCGAAAAGTAGTTCTTCAGGACGCCTTCATTTTGGGCCGAGATAAGAACCTTAGCTAAAAATTCTTTATTTGACGATATAATGCAACGCGTGAAAACTTATTCATCAGCCGGAGTAGTGAGTTTCAATTTTATTGCTGATGGTTAATTTCTGCTCTTCCGCGTTTTCCCTCAACCGCTCGCTTCTGGTTTTATGCATTGCCTGTTTCCTTTTTGGTTTGGAGCCCGAAGAAGTGGCGTCCGAGTCTGCGTTATCGTTCTCGACTGAGGTTGTGGGTGCGTTCCCATCCACGCTACGGCCGGCTACGCCGATGGTACAAGAAAAACAAAAGCGTCGTATCATCTTCAGCTTCGGGCGGGAGATGATCCGGAACGCGTACGTTCACTTGCGGCATCTACACCCAGAACGCAGCGTTGAAGAAACGGTCACGGCAATGAGCGATCTTCTTGGAATAAGCGTTTGTTTGGTGATGGACGTGAAGAAGGAGATGAAAAATTACGATGGCAATCTTGCTACGACCCTCCCGAAAGTGCCCGCGAAGCGGTGGAAAGAGACGACGCACAGAAGTGTACGACGACTTCACGAAGTGCGCATTGCGGTCGTCCGTGCATCGCCTTTTTTGCCGCAATGGGATCCCGACAGTGACGGCAATTGCTGCGGATGTCAACGCTAGCGGCGATGTTACTCCTCTGAAGCCATGGACTGTGCGCCGGCTGCTGAATGACATCGGGTTCAGGTATCAGAAGAGGAGCCGGAACTCGCTGCTGATCGACCGGCACGACATTGTATCGAGGCAGCAGAAGTACCTCTACGACATCGCCAGGTACGGGATTGAAAATCGAAAAATATTCTACTTTGATGAAACCTGAGTGAATGCGGGACACACGATATCGACTGTTTGACGGACATGACGGTTGCTTCCCACCACCATGCCTTCATGCGTGGTCTGACGACAGGTTTGAAGCAGCCGTCAGGGAAAGGATAGCGCCTGATTGTAACGCTCATCGACAGCGAGGGTGGCTTCGTCGGTGGGTGCCTGGACATCTTTCGGAGTACGAACGCAGGCGACTACTACGAGGAGACGGACGAAATCCGATTTGAAAGGTGGTTTGGGGCCGTTTTGCTACAACTGCCACTCGGTAGTGTAATTGTCATGGACAATGCCTCGTACCACTCGTGGCTGGAAGATGCAGTGCCTACGACGAATTCGCGCAAAAATGTTGTTCGGGACTGGGTGACGTCCGAAGGACTTGCTTGGGATGAAAAAACGCTTAAAAAGAAGCTCCTCAGCCTTGTGGCCTCTGTTAAGACAGGGTAAATCAGGTAACGTAGTGACGGTGCAGCTGAAAAGACAGGATGTATTCGGGAGCACTGCCATTGTGATTCCTACTGAGCGCATATGGGCACACATGACGCGAGGCGTCGCAGCAAGAAACGCCACATTTAAGCTGCCACATGTAGAGGTGCTCCTGAGGGAAGAAGTTGCCAAGATGACCGCTCAGCACTGGGCAAACACTGTTCAGCATGTGATCAGCATTGAAACAAAGTTCAGAGGAGACGGTGGGGCAAGTGCGCATGTTCAACCTATTATAATACATCTGGGTGAAGACATGGACTCTGACAGTGACCTATCTGCTATCGAGTCCAAGACGTGTACGGCTGCGACCTATTCGCCAGTGCCGTCTTTGCCTCGTTCAGTTAGTGTGGAGTGCGGTGTTTAGCTTAAATACATGTGTTTCCATAGCTGCGAAGCAAGAAACTCCTTCAGACAGCAGAGAAGACCAGATATGCTGTTTTTGTGCTTTATTTATTTCTGGAGTTAACTGAGCAGCCTGTGTGTGTGGTGCGTAACTTGCTCAGAGTTGATTGCTTTGACATGTAGCTATGAGAATCAGAAGAGACCATTGCAATGTTTGGTTTGTAGTCTCATTTGCCATTACTCAGTGTTGTCTGCTGTGTCGTAGACTTAACAGCGATCTTCCAGTATAACAGTGAGGGCGGCAGAAGTTTTTGCAACAATCGGGTTATGATCTCATTTGCTGTAGTAAACGGAGCGGTGTTTTGTGTGGTGCTGGTTCATGGTTGATTGCCTTGATATGTAGCTATGATAATAAGAAAGGGCTGTTGCAGTGCTTGGTTTCTGATCTCATTTGTTATAAGTGTGGTGCAGGAATTAAGCCGAATAAGTTCAGTCATGACAGGATTCTGCGTGGCAGATGTATTCATAAAAGGAAACCGTACATCTCGAGCTAGAGAAAACCCGCACTGTTCCAAACTATTTTCTGGAAGTAAAGCCACACTTACACTGTGCGATAGTTTCCGCTGCACGAGGAGGGTGACTATTCGCATGTATAGCATGAGGTGTGTGCAAGGCGAGTCCAGTGAGTTCACAAATTCACTTCAAGCAGAATCACTTCTGCGGTGTGTGGCGTTGGGGCTCCTTGTGTGACACTGTAAATGGTGATAAAGGCAAGTTTCACCTACAGGACAAGACACTAGTTTGAGTTTTCACTGCAAGCTTTTTACATTGTTTGGACACTTACGCACGTATGGGATGCAGAAACAGTTGCAAATAAAATGCCTACATGAAAGCATGTAACTGAACATTGTCTGCTTGTGTAGCTGGCTGAGCCAAGTTGTCTTTTGATTGAGCGTTAAGAACTAATAAATCTGCTTCAGTCTCTTATTGCTCATTTCATTTGCTATGCATAATTCAGCAGTGTGTCTGTTTAGCTGTCTGAGCCAAATCTGACGTAACAGCAGTGAGGACCAGAAAAGTTGCTTCGGTGTTTTATTTCTACTGATTCTGTTTAGCTGCTATCTGCTGTCTTACGCAGGAATTAGGATAAATGGGTTTTTATCTGTGGTCTAAGCCACTGGATAAAATGCAGAAGCACAACGTTAATGAAGACAATTCCCAAAGCTTTGGGAAGAGGAAACTACGTTGGCTTCAATCGATCCTCCCATGTATGGGAATAATTTCATGTAGTGCATTTTTGGCAAGATAATAAATTTCTTCCTGAGCATATGATCCGATTCTGGCTCTTGCGTAACATGAAAAGTATGATATCAATTGGCCAGTTTCAGCGGAGCGATATGTACCATATGTGTGTTTCCATGCGTCCACTCAACCGACATGTCCTACATCAACCAGTGCAGATAGCTTTTTATGGTACAGATCACTAAGTAACCGTTCAAACATATTTAATTGCCCGTGTTATGAATTTCGCATCAATTGATTTGCTGTCATTGTGATTTACACTCCTAATATATGCATAGACATTGCACGTGTTACGTTGTGAACAGCACTGCAGCAAGCAGCAGCTTACTGTTCGACTTGGCATCCACGATGTTGAGCACTGCTGGAGCAGCGAGCTTCTCGCTCAAGCAACCGCTTGTGATGCAACAGGGAGAATGGGTGAAATGCTCACTTTTTCCATCGTGAATGCTCTATCTCGAATTTACAGCACACGCATGCAGATGACCATTACAGCAGCAGCTTCTTACTTAAGTGACATAAACACAAGGCGAGCAGTGCCTATATAGCTTCCATAATGCACATCTCTGATGCAAGAGTTTCATTTGGTGAAGAATATGCATGCGCATGTGTAGGAAAAGCTGAAAGGTGGGTTCTTTGATTTCAGTGCTGTGTTTCACGTCTTCACATGCATTGTTGCAGCTAATCATACCGGTGAAATCTAGCTCATGAAATTTCACTATCGCGAAGCACAGCTCATTTGCGAAGCCTAAGCAAGACAATGAAATTGAACTTATAGTGGTAATACTCATGTATAATGTTTATTATCATAGACAATGCGAACTCAACGCAGATCTCTATTCGTATTTAATTCACAAAGATTTTTGTCCAAAACAACAATTGAAAGCGGTCTAGGGCGAACAAAACATTCCAGCCTGAAATAACACATTTTAACAATGGAATCTCAGCGTAACCGAGAATCAAAATAGAAAAGGTGGCACATTAAATCCCATCACGCAGCTAAGCTACAGCTCGTACGCATTCACGTTGAAAAAACGCGATAATTCAGCTTTTTGTATTTGGCGACTTGATCACAATTTTGGCGAGTACGCTTGCGCCGGGCATGGACTTGGGACACACGGCTCGACATATGCTCTGACGAAATGCAGCGCGCGACGTCGCGCTGTCTGCGTTTCGCCCCGTGCATAGCTCTCCATGGCGTTAACGTCGTGTGCTATGCACAACAGTAATATTTACGACTGGCGTAATCTACGAGAAATTAACATGGAGCTATCGCCCCCTGTCGCAGTCACTGGTGCGATAACGTGGGTAGCACAGACACAGGAGGGACTAAACGGTAGAACGAGAAGCACTTCACGCTCAAGACGAAACGCCCGCACAGGATGACGACGACCGCTTTGTATCACACAGCGTACACAGAATCCAGTAGCGGCAGCGGTGGCTATTTCCCGGCAACGCCGGTCGCTCACAAAACAGAAGAAAAAACACCATAGCGATTTTCGTTACGAGCATGTTAAGAACACTGCACACAACAGGCAAACAAGGAATACGACAGAACGGCACTAAGAATCATTCTCAGAGCCAGACGCCGCCGGTGGATTGACGCCAACAGCGGAGGTGGCCATTTTGGTAGAAGTCCGTAAGCGCGGAAGAACATGCTCTGTGATTTCTTCCGTGAACGCGGCGTAGAGGCGATCTACCATGACGTCACGTTGATATGGTGACACCATTGGCTGGAGGGTTGTCCTTTGATGAGGAAAAGCCGGATTTTTCTTGAGTTGTATCCGAGTATAGCGGCGGATTTATTCGGGATGATGGACAAGCATTTCCAAAGATGCCTATACTTTTGCCAATCTACACGGAGGAGTTATTTGACTTTAAAACGAGTGTACGCAGTAGAATTTCACTGTTTCTTGTAGAAAAAATAGATGTGTTGGTCAGGGAGCAGTGAGGGCAGACGCATGTTTTTATGTTCTCTGCAAGCAGGGTACCGCGCTTGCTTATTTAATTATTTATTTGTATTTACACAACAGTGCAGGCCAAGTGAAGGATCCAAGCAGGAAGCTTGTAATTACAAACCTTGTAAAATGGGCAACAGAAGTTCAAGAACATAAAACGCCCAAAAACTCATACAACCAACATCAACAAAGAAATTTAATACATTGAAGTTACAGGTCGTAATACAATATGGTCAATTAAGTCGATGATATTGAGGAATGATACTGGTAGTTGATGTCATTCGGTTACAGTCCGCGAGAAAAAGGAGAATTTGAAAATGTTAGTTCTAACCGTGAAGGGCGTTAATCAAATCAAATCAAATCAAATCATCTTTATTTTTCCAAAGAACATTTGGAAGGAGGCCCGAACAATAAGTGGAGACTAGCCCACTTGAGAAGGGTTCGGGCCCCCCTTTACAAGGAGGCATGTTTAACATGTTATACATGTTAAATCATGTTACGTACATAAAAAATCAACAAGAAAACATACAGCAGAATCAAGTGCACAGAGCAAGACAGCAGGCACACCAGCGGAATCTATTTCACCGAGCAGAATGATAACTTAGTCAAGATAACACCGCCATACAAATGAGGAGAAAACATTTCATCAACATATGAATAAATTCAAACTTTATCTCAAGATATCATTCAGCATGTACAAAAAATGTGCGAGTTTCGCTCTACTAGTATTTTCTATTATTATCGTCTGTTTGTGCAGGTAATTTATGAGCGTAGGCAGAGAACAGCGAAGCATTTGTTCCCCATAGGAAGTTCTCGAAAAAGGTATTACGCAAGTTTCTGTGTTACGGGTTTTGTATATGGGCATCCGGTTTGTCAGATCTGCAAGGGACTCTAATAAATTTTCAGGGTTAATAATTCTTTGTTTGTATCTCATCGCTAGATGATATGAGTAAAGATTGCGAGTAGAAACTAAATTAAAACGATGGAAAAGCGGTTTAGTGTGCGCGTGGTAGTCTGCAGTGGCTATATGTCGAGAGCTTTCTTTTGGAGTGCGAGTAGGCGATTTAAGTTCGTTATCGTGGCTCCTTATCGTTATCGTAGTAAGGACACAGTAATTAATATGAGAGAGGAAAAGGGCATTGTAAATTTTTAGTTTGATCTGATGCGGTAAAAAGAAACGAAACTTTGCTAAAATGACAACAGACCTTGCAATACGGGAAATAACCTGATTGATATGCAGATGCCATGACATGTTTTTATGAAAATGGACACCAAGAGCTTTAACGGAGTCAACTACTTCTACAATGTTGTTACCGAGAGGAAGACTTTCTTCTAACACAGCGCATGATTGTTTGGGCGAAAATATAATTGCCTTAGTTTTGTTAACATTTATCTCCAATGAATTTACCTTCCTCCAAGAGTGCAATTTGTCAAGACAATCGTTTATTTCGAGGTGAAGTGTCGTTGTGCTTGAATTTCGGAACAGTATTGTCGTGTCATCCGCATAAATAACAAATGTTGGTTTCGCACTAATCTTAATTATGTCATTGATGTAGAAGTTAAACAGGAGGGGGCCTAGGATTCTACCTTGTGGAACACCAGCATTCACACTTTTAAACGAAGAGAGGGAATCACCTATCACTACGGCTTGTTTACGAAAGTTTAGGTAGGTGCTGAGAAGCTGAAGGGGTACACCCCGTATTCCATACAGCCCTAGTTTTTTTAACAACGTTGTGTGATTCAGGCGATCGAATGCCTTTGAAAAATCTACGTATACACCAGCTGTAAATTGTTTTTCTTCAAAAGCTTTTAAAATTATTACTTTTTGGTTTAATAATGCAAGTTCTGCTGATCTGCCTTTACGGAAGCCGTACTGAGCACTAGTTATTAGATTGAATTTAGAGGCGAAGTTTTCGATTCTACCAGGTATAATTTTTTCTAAGGCTTTTGAGAACACAGGAAGAATGGAAATGGGGCGATAGTTAGAAAAATTGTTTTGATCACCACCTTTGTGAAGGACAATTACCTTAGAGAGCTGCATCCTTTTAGGAAAGTTTCCAGTAGTAATTGCTAGGTTATAAATATGCGATAGTGGTGCTGCAATTATATCGAGTGTGTACTTAACGGGTTTTAATTGTATGTCTTCCACATCACAGACGTTACTATTCCTAAGCAGGTTAAAGGTCGTTATAACTTCATTTTGACTCGTATGGTTCAAGTAAATACTATTTTATTACTATGAATTAGATTAACAGCCTCGGGATGATGCGAAGTGTTCACAAGGTTAACGAAAAATCATTGAAAGCTTCTGCTAATTCACTGCCCTTCAGGAGAATATCATTTACAGTTATCTCTACTAAATTGTGAGCCGCAGGAGAACAATTAAATAATTCAGTTATCTTTTTCCATACTACATCTGCCTTTGTATTGCATTCCATGTGAAAAAAATTATACGGATATTCCCTCTTCGCATTACGAAGGAAGGTATTAGTCTTGTTTTTCTGTTGTTTAAATATTTCCCAGTCAAGAGGACTCCTTGTGGACAAGAACTTTTTAAAGAATTAGTTTTTCTTTTTTATCAGCTTAAGGCAAAAGATCGAAATCCAAGGTTTCCGCGATCGACTGTTTTTTTTTAATAGTAATTAAAGGAAAAGACTCATGGTAGGCTTCTTTAAACAGGCATACGAATTTGCCGTACGCTTGATCAGGTGTATCCGCGTCCCAATTAATGTTTTTAGCTTAGAGCGGAATGTTGTAATTGTTTTTTGATTGATGTTTTGAATCTTTCGATTATCAGGGAGTTTTACGCCAATCGTCTGGTGAGAGGACCAAGTAAGTAGGAATATAGGCAGGTGATCGCTAATATGGGAGGCGATAACACCACCCATACTATCATTCGGGGCTAAATTGGTAATGAATAGATCGAGTAATGTGATCGTGTCCAATGTAATGCGTGTTGCTGTTTTAATTACACAGTGCAAACTATTAGAATATAAAAGCATCTGGAAAGTGTTACGCGGAGTGGATGTTTCCAACATGTTAATGTTAAAATCTCCGCCGAGAATAATTGTCAGGTTGTTTTGATTTACTTAAATAAACAGATCTTTAATGTAAGCAAAAAAGTTTAGTAAATTCCCATCTGGCGGGCGGTACTTAACAGCGAACATATTATCGGGTCGGGCTACAAGACTCAACATCATTCGATATTACCGAAAAGTTTTCCATCAAATCGCACTTAATATCCTTCACGTACATAAGCAATCCTCCACCCTTCCTGTTATCTCTACTCTTTGAAAAGCTATAGTAATTTTCATGTTTCGGAATATCAGATTTTGAGGTAAGCCAAGTATCAGTTCGGAATATTAAGTCAAACTTAAAATTGAAACTCCTTAACAGAATACCTAGCTGATCTTCTTTGTTTCGTAACGACCTTATATTCAAGTGAAACCGAGGTGAAAATTCTGTTTACTGCATCGGATGAATAGGCCCTTCCTTTGTAACCGGAACAAAGAGTACAGTTACGTCGGCTTACTGGATTTTATGGATGTCCCGTGCGCATTTCACTCGGATAACTCTGGAGTCTTTATGTTCATCTTTGCGTGCGAGAATATGCCCATGCTTGACCCACACGAACTTCCAGTTAGACGCTCTCTTTTTTTCAATGGCCCTGCCCAGAAGGAGTCGGCTTGCCCGTGTCGTGTTCTGCTAACGGTGAACGGTTGGATGTTTGCTCTGAACTTATTGAGAATTCATTATTCTTGAGAAGATAAAGAAATTTCAACGTGGATTTTCCGTCTAAATTTTAAGGTTTGGATGGTATGCTGTCAAGCTGGGTTGCTGAATCGCTCCAACGGTATTTGGAACAAATGAACCGAACAGCTTTAGGCTGGATCATCTCAAGTGCATGAATGTTAGATTTTGTGTAAGGATCCCAGATTATGCATGCGTGCTCCAATTTCGGCCTTGCAATAAATGTATAGACTAGCATTTTAACACTTAGAGGAGCATATTTAAGCTTGTGTCATAAAAGACCTCGGTTATTAAAAAGATGACCCATAGATGTGGGAAATATTTTTGTTCCAACCTAAATTGTCTGTCATTGTAGCACTAGGAATTGAATAACATCGTGCAAGGGTTGGCCTGGGCGGCTGTTTTCTTGTTGGCTATTTTCATTTTGGTTACCTTCTTGTTGGGTATTTTCATGCAAACGGATTCGCGGGCATTGAGGTTCAGATTCCTCTTACCATTACCACACCAGCCTTATAGGTTACAAAGATTGCAATTCAATGCCGTTTGGACTTCGCGGCATGTTATTGAATTAAGTAATACAGAATCATCTGCAAACAGCCTAATGTGTACTTCTTGCTGAACGTTTTCAACTTGAACTTGAATTTGAACTTGTCGTTTTTTGAGGTAGTTCTCGCGTCACCATTTCAGTACGGAGCCATGCGCTGCGGGCTAATGAGAAATAGATAAAAAAAAAATACAAAGTGTACTGACCTTTGCCGTAGCCAAAAGGGGTAAAGATCATGCCAAGAAAAAAAGGACGTTGGTATATCGCACTGAAGCTTTGTCATGCAAGTAAGGGTTGCGCTAGGTTTTCGTTAGTTGTGGAAGGTTAGGCAAGGTGCGGCAGCAGAGGACGGTGCGAGTATATGGGGCTATGCTTCATAAGTTATGTTGAGGTTGCTAAGCAACGAAAAGCCCAAGTCAACGCTGACGGTGTATCTTGATGATGTTTGGATTTTTATGGCGCAAGGCCGACTGAGGGCAAAGAGCGCCAAAGGATAGTTGATTTGAGTGGCATGAATTCAAAGTAAACCATTTCAGTAAAAATAAACGAAGTAAAATTCAAGGTAATGAAGATGACTGACGTAAAAGGCCAGGTTTTCATGATGCATGGTAAGCAATTAAATGTGAAAACTTGACATCACTGAAAAACTTAAAACCACGCTTGATGGGAAACATGCGCTCGTCTCCTAAATTGTAGGATGGGTGAAACGGGATATGTTGTCCGTACAGTTGTGGGAAGTGTTTGCGTCGTGTGTTGTCAAGTGCCTTGCATTGAATGAGTATGTGAACTACGGATAGGGCCTCTCCGCACCTGCTGCACTGGGGTCTTAAAGATTCCGTGAGCATATACGAGTGCGTTGCTTGGGTGTCTCCTATTTGTAGCCTAGCCAAGGGAACTTCCGTGTGTCTGTTGTATGAGTCAGTTGTGTACCGTCACAAGTGTGGTTTTATTACGTGTAGTTCATTACCTGCCTGTTCATTCCACTGTGCTTTCCATTTGCTACGGAGGTGTTGTCGAATGTGTGGCTTAAGTTCACTATGTGGTAGTATTGTTATGTCTACTGTGTTCCTGAGTGCGGCAACAGCGGCCCTCTGATCAGCAACCTCATTGCCAGCAATCGCAGCGCGGCCTGGAATCCGGCACAACACCATAACGAGTTTTTGGGCATATATAGACATGATAGTGTTGAAAACCGTATTGAAAATTGTGTTTTTGCATGGTGTGGGGGATGCCAATGCGCGCACAACGCTCAAGGAATCTGTATACATGATGAACTTCGAAATTTTGTGTTCAAGAATGTATTGTGCAATGAGTAAGATGCCATAAGCTTCAGCTGAGTAAATTGTGTGTGTGCTCATGGTTCTGTATGCATCAAAGTTTGGTCCATGAGCAACGCAAGACACTATGGTTGCAGTTTTTGATGCATCACACTAAAACTCTGCACATTGATACTTATACTGCAGGGACAAGAACTGCTGTAAAATTGCAGTTTGTGGCACCCTGGTTTTATCAATTTTCATAAAAGACAAGTCGCAACGTACAGGTTGAAGCTGTCAAGATGGTAAAACGTCAGTGAAAGAAGATGTGTACATGTCTGAAAAGGAGATGTTGAAATCGGAAGCTTCCTGTCTCACTTGAAGTGAGAAAGGCAAAGGAACGGACGTGGGATTTACAAACAGTGGTGATGTGGATGTATCATTAAAAAGAGATTTAAAACGATGGTTATTCAGCGATGAAATTTTAAAAGCGTAGAGAAAGTCCATGTACATTCTTTGGTCCTCAAAGCACCATTTGTTACATTCAACGTATAGACTCTTTGCCGTGCTAGTGCGGAACGCACCCGACGTAAGGCGAAGGCCCAAGTGGAGTCTGGATCAAGAATCTTTAGGGTTGTTTTTGATGCCGACACATACACAACACTGCCGTAGTCTAACCGAGACCCGACTAACGCAGTAGAGACCCGGAGAAGCAGTTCTTTCCGACTAACGCAGTAGAGACCTGGAGAAGCAGTTCTTTGTCTGCACCGTAGGATTAGTGGGAGCGGAGCTTGAGAATTTTTAGCGTTTTCTGGCATTTATGTTTAAGTGCTTTGATGTGTGGGATGAACGTGAGCTTTTCATCAAATATGACACCTAAATACTTGTGCTGCCTTTTCACAGAAATAGATGCACGTCTAAGACTAATCTCAGGGTCCGCATTAATCCCGTGCTTGCGGGAGAACACAACACAAATACGTTTGCCCGGGTTTAGTTTAAAACTGTTAAGGTCCGCCCAACCAGCAAGTTTCTTAACACCGAGCTGTACGTGACCTTCGCAAATTGACGGGGGTCAGGATTTAAAAGATATTTGCACATTGTCTACATAGATGGAACAGGAAATGGTTGGTGGCAATGCCTTTGGAGGGAGTTTATCTTAACTATAAACAATGGGCAGCTTAAAACTCCACCTTGCGGCACACCATTCATTTTCCTGTACTTGTATTCCGGACAGGGGTGACCCAACTTTAACACAAAATGTCCTGTTTGACATATAACTAGAAATGGTGTTCAACATGTTACCCGACACACCCCAGGACGTAAGGTCACTGAGGATGCCGTACTGCCACGCTGTATCATAAGCTTTTTCAATATCGAAAAATACAGTAAGGCAGAACTGGTTATGGACAAATGCATCTTTTATGTAAGATTCCAGTGCAACAAGTTGATCGTTGGTAGATCGCCCCACCCTTAAGCCTGCCTGGCAGCTTTCGAGAAGACCATTCTACTCCAGAAAGTACAGAAGCCTCCGGTTTATCATCTTCTCTAGAAGCGCACACAGGCAGCTGGTCAGGGCAATGGCTCGATAGCTAGCGGGGAAGGAATGGTTCTTCCCCTCGTTCAGGAAAGCTACAACTATAGCGTCCCTCCAAGAGTTTGGAATGTGCCCCGAAAGCCATATCTTGTTAATGAGGTGCAGGAGTGTTTGAAGAGGGTCTGAGTGTAGGTGTTGTATCATTGTAAAAATGATGTTGTCTGGGCCTGGAGCTGAGGGTACAAGTGCTCAGAGCGGCACTCAGCTCATGAAGTAAAAACTCGGAGCTATAAGAGGAAGTTGACGTGTCGTTATCAAGTAAAGACTGCTTTTCAGCCGATTGTTTGAGTTTTATGAAAGTTCTTGTGTAGTGTGCGGAGCTGGACGCGTGTTGGAAGTGTTGTGAGAGTGTTAGCCTGGTCTTCCAGTGTGTCCCCTCTTGTGCTAACCAGGGGAAGGCTGTGTTCCTGATGTCCACTGAATTTTCGTATACGTGTGCAGACCTTTTGTATATCAGTGTATGAGTTTGCGGATGTCAAGAAGGAACGCCAACTGTCTCGCTTTGCCTCACGGCGCACACGTTTTCCCACCGCCTCTGCCCTTTTGAACGAAAGAAGGTTATCCGACGTGGTGGACCCACGAAGGATGCCTCACGCCTTGTTCTGGGTCTCTCACGCCCGCCTACAGTCCTCATTTCCACCACGGCCTCCTCTGGTTGCACAGGGCACCAGAGGCGTGGGTAATGGACTTTTCGGCGTCGTCGAGGATGTGCGCCGTGAGGAGTTGGGTAGCTTCTTCAACGTAGAGGTGTCGTATGGATGTGTGGTGTAGTTTAGATGTATCTGTGAATGTATTCCAGTTTGCTTTTGCTTTATTGAACCTGTTATGGGAAGATGGACTGCTCGGGCCTGTAGCTATATATGCTAGTGAAGTGGGGAAGTGGTCATTGCCATATGGGTCCGCTCTCACGCCCCACTCAAGACAAGGAAAGACAACTGCGGAACCAATAGCTAAGTCAATATATGAGTATGTGTTCTGTCCTATATTAACGTACGTGGGCTTATTTTTGTTGAAGACGCATGCTCCAGATGATGCTAAGAAACTTCTCTATCAGGCGACGTCGGGCATCCGTGCGAGACGGGCCCCAAAGAGAATTGTGTGCATTAAGGTCGCCTGTTAGGATATATGATTCAGGCAGCCGGTCAAGCCGAGCCTGGAAGTCGGAGCTCAAAAGTGCAAAATTGGGAGGAATGTAAATGGAGCAAACCGTTATCAACCTATTAAATAATATTGTGTGAATTGCTACAGCCTCAAAGACAGTGTTCAAGGTGATAGGGTGGCATGCTAAGGATTTCTTGGCGATCGTGGCCACACCGCCCGAAGAGTGTGTGCAGCCGTTCCTGTCCTTCCTGAATACCATATTACTATTCAAAAAATATGTTTCTTTGGAATTAAGGTGAGTTTCTTGGAAACACATGATACTTGGCTGATAGGCATGCAGCTTCTCAACACATGGTCAAGGTTTTTAGAGGCCTCTGCAGTTCCATTGGGTGATGTTTTCTGTTTCCATTATGGAGGTTTTGGAGCTACTGGAGTCTTTGTGTATGTGTGCTCATGTGTTTTTCGGGGCTGTTACTCTGGGATTTGGCTTTTTGGGCTTTTCTGTAGGCTTGGACGTCGGAGGCCGCTCCTTGCGCTGCGTTGCAGGCAGGAACGGCCCGATATCCATCTTCTCGTCAGATGTCAGCGGCGTGCCCGTCGGACCGGGCCCCCTGGATTTGAACCTCCTTCGGGGACCCTTCATTTGAGCCGCCACCGCCGAGGGCGTCAGGGGAGCTAGAGGTGGCACGGGCGGTGCGGTGGCGGTAGGAACCGATGCGGGGCCCCCGGTGTCCATCCCCTCGGCACCCTCCAACGTACGGGAGGACTGGGAGGCAGGGGCGGGACCGGCATCCGTCCCGACAGAGACGGTGGGCACCATATCCGATGCTGACTCAACAAGCGGTGTGGCGAAGGGTTGGGCTGCATGAGGCAGCCCAGGGGGGAGGGGCGGCGGGACAAAGTCTGACTCCCGTTACTGTGTCCCAGACGATACCACACGCGATCTGCCCCCCGGCGAGCTGCGTCGGCGTACTTCCGTAGAGGGAAAAAGGCGAACCTCTTTCGCGCCTCAGGGAAGGTGATGTTCTATGTTACTTTCACATTGATTATTTTCTTTTCTTGTTGGTATTTCTCGAATATGTGGGAGTACATCGCGTGTGGTCCCCCGCAGTTAACACAGGTGTAGGTGGTAGAGTTGCAATTATCTGTCGGGTGGTCCTGTGCGGCGCATTTGTCACAGGTCGTTTTGCCGCGGCAAGAGTTTGCACTGTGCCCGAACCGCAGGCATTTGAAGCAGCGGGGCGGGTTTGGTATGCAGGGTCGGACTGGCCATCTTATGAAACCTGCATTGACCGTCTCGGGAGTGTTGAGCAGTCAAATGTCAAGATCAACTGTTTTGTGCGGATTTCGGTGTCATTTCGACGCATGGTTATTCTTCGCACTGCCGTTACGCCCTGGTCTCGAAGGCCCTGGAGCAGATCTGTCTCTGTTTCGTTCATCAGCTCAGGATCGGAGATCACACCCTGGGAGGTGTTCAGGGTGCGGTGGGGCGTGATCTTTATGTCAGTATCTACCATGCGGGTTTGTGTGAGGCGGTTGATAGATATCTACCTGTTGTGAACTTCGATCAAGATTTCCAATGTTTTGAGTTTCTTGGCTTTGTAGGATTTCCCAACAATGTCCTCAGCAACTTGGAGATGAGAAAAACAGACTCTGCACTGATGAACTGTGACTGGTCAAGAGATTCCATTATTAGAAAGCGGGAGAAATTGTCATATTTTGGAAATGTCAACTGAGGCCAGGGAGGAAAGGAGACTTTACCCCTTTTTAGGGACTGATCAAGTTTGGAGGGGTTGTTAATTATCCATATGTTAAAGGAAAAAGCAAGGAACGGGGGTGCTTTTTTCGTCAGCCTTACCCTGGTAGCTGAAGATGTCCCGGAGCTCCCTTCCTGGTAAACTGACAGGGAGCCCATCCGCCGGAGCTTGACCTGGGCTCCGACGGCCACCGTTTGTGGTTTCTTACCCTTCACGTCTAAACATATCACCACGGTAGGTCACAGGTTATGTTGGGGGGCTCGGGGTCCGCGGTGTTGCCAACACCGTCACCAAGATTACTCAAAGTGCCCCGTGTGGGGTGACAGTGTATCTTGCGCAAGAAGGAAATTGCAGACTTCCTTAGCGTACATGTCTCCATGACGGTTGCTTACACCATAAATATGCAAATAACATTTGTTTAGTTTTGATTCACCGAAGTTACATTTCCGCAAGCGGCCAGGAGGCACGTGCAAAATGCTAAAACGATGATGATGATGATGATTGAATTTTTATGGCGCAAGGCCGACTGAGGGCAAAGAGCGCCAAAACAGTTATATATGAGAGATGAAAAGGTAAACACTAAAATCGGTTAGAAGAACAAAAGTAAAATCAGTAAAAGACAATGAGGATGGCTGGTGTAGAAGGCCAGGTTGTGATTATGGGTGGTATGAAATTAGGTTTAAAAATTTACCTTCTGCTAAATAGTTAAAAACATGCTTGTCGGAAACCATGAGATCGCCAGACAGGAAAAACGGTGGGTGCGGTGGGATGTGGTGTCTGTAGAGTTCGGCTCGGCGAAGTGTTTGTGTAATGGAGTGCTTTGCATTGAAGTAGCGCGTGAATCAAGTATAGGCCGTCTCCACACCTGCTACACATGGGTATTGGAGATCCCGTGATCAGGTGGGCGTGAGTTGCATGTGTGTGGCCTATCCGAAATCGAGCCAGGGTAACTTCGTTGGGTCTGTTGCGTGTGTCGGTGGAGTATGGTCCCTAGAGCGGCTTTATTATGTGTAGTTTGTTGTCTGCAGCGTCTGTTCATTCCAGTGTGCTTGCCTAGTTCGGCGAATGTGTTGTCTGATGTGTGACGAGGTCGGTGTAGAGTATTGTTGTTTGTCACCTGTAGTTGTAAGTGCAGCAGCGGCAGCCATTCGGTCTGCGGTCTCATTATCTGCAATCCCAGAGTGCCCTGGCACCAGCACACGGTCACTTCCGAGGTTTAACGGATATACAGAGATTAGAGTATCAATGAGAAGATTGACCACGTAGATTTTAGACATTTGTGTTGATAACGTCGGCACAACACTTAAGGAATTAGCAACACTTAATTAAGAACACTGAATTAGGAACACTTAATAAATTACGGGTTTGGTAATTCATTTAGAAGAATATGATTAGTTACGTGTATGCCGTAGGCCTCTTCCGTAAAGATACTTGTATTTCTATTCATACTTTTACAGACATTGAAGTTGCCACCATACGCACCGCAGTAAACAGTGGTGGCAGTTTTTGAAGCATCAGTGTAAAATTCAGCCCACTTCTATTTGGGCTAAAGAGACAAGAAATGTTGCAGGATCGCTCTTCTGGGCACTCGGTGTTTCTCTACATTTGTTAAAGATACGTCACATGATATCGGGCGAAGCTGCCATGGTACTAGAAATTTAGTAATTGATTTGATTGATTGTAGGGTTTACCGCGCCGATGCGACGGAGGCGATGAGGCGCGCCGTGGTGGAGGGCTCCGGATTAATTTTGACCACCTGGGGATTTTTATTGTGCGCCGAAATCTCGTGCACACGGGAGTTTTTGCTTTTCCCCTCCATCAGAAAAGCGGCCGCCGCGGCCGGGAATGGACTAGAAATTCAGTAACGGAGATTACTGAAACATGACATCAAGTGCTGACGCTTCTTGTAAAATGCTGAAACGAAACCAGCTCAACAGAGCGTCTGCCTCGGTAAAAGTTTCAGTACAGAAATTTTATTTCATTAAGTTTAATTTGCAATGACAACATGAATGCGCACATGGTTGCATAGGCGAGGTAGTTGTGGCGTAACATTATGATGCATCTTACCAAATAGTTGCTGCGAAGAAACGAGAAGCGGAGCGCTACGAATTGTTGGCAGTATTTCGCATACAGCCATTATCTCAGCAAAGTAAATACGTGGCAGCTCACACAGCAATACAAAATTTAGATTGTGCGAAAAGCATACTTTGTGATTATAAAAATGCTTTGTAAATAACATGCTACATGCAGGCGGCGACCTTGATATCATAGTTGTGAAATTCATTTTGCGACGATGGGACTTTTCATCCCTTCTGTAACAATAGAAGCCATTATTGTTTGAATGCATGAGCCCCTGTCGAAGTGACGTGTTTACGGGCATTTGTAGTTTTAGCGCGAGAAATTTTGGTTACACAGTTCGATTGTTCTACTAATGACGTAGCAATGAGAAATGGGTCATAAAGTTGAACGGGGCAAATGGCAAAGTTGCTAAAAGCATCATATTAGCAATGTCGTACTGGCCATGCAGCTGTTTCTCAGTTACAGGTTGGTTACATTTGAGGCAGTGGCATTGTCCAAAGAAAATGACAGTATTTATAGAGCGAATGTCGCAATTTCAGGAAGAGCAGAAAATACATCCTCCGGCTCACCTTGCGTGCGCTTCTCTTGTTTTATATCATCGTCTTCCTTTGTACTGGGTTTGCGCATCACGGAGCAATAATGTTGTTACCTCTTGCTTTCTTTCATTGTCCTTCAGACATGTGTCGTTCTTTTTATTCCTGGTTTACACAGATGTCATATAGGAATATGTGTTACAATTGTCTGATTGTGATATGTACTACAAATACGTTTTGGTCAGTCGAAAACGTTTGTGGAGGGGTCAAACTGAATATAACTGGCTACAGAAGTGTGTTGTAGCGGCAGAAGTGCCAGTTTAGCAGTTGTGTTTGTCTGTCGTAAAGACGATCTGAGCTGCGCCCCTTTCTAACTCGGACCATTTTGTGTGCACCGCTTTTTCCTGTTCTCGTGGGGTGTCGGCCGTTTTTCTGCTTCTTGAGAAGCTAGTTTTGCGTGCACTCTTTCTGGAGAAGCCACTTAGTTATTTTCTACCTCCACAAGGATAATTTACGTTCACGTTGACTGAGATGATGGCTTCAGCGTGTTTACGAAGTTGGTTTTCACGTCAAAGCGAACCGTTCGCTGAAGTCCCTCGTTTTTCTTCTAGGAACCCAAGACCGTCCCAGGAAGTTATCTGGCGTTCTGGGGATATCTTCGTGCCCTGGGTTTGGTATAAAGCTGATGGTGCTGCTCTTTGCGGACCAAATATAGCGTTCAAGGGCTGTTGAGTGGAAGAAATTATTTATTGTGCCCTCGAGGGTGCCCTGGGGCCAGTCAGCCGCACGGTGGAAATATCCAGAGCCTACAGCACTTGCGGGGTCAGGAAGTGAAGTGTAAAATACAGGTGAGAAGGTAAACCTGCAGTTGTATTAGCCACTTGCTTTAGAAGCGTCCATACATGAGTACTGCTAAGTTCGTATGGTGTCGTGTTCTTTGTTATAACCCAAAATGTTTGGGAAGCTCCTCTAATGTCTCATTTTCTAACTCCTCTGAAAAAAAAAATTATACGGGTACTTGCTCCTAGAATCATGCTATTACGAAGGATCAGTACGAATCTGTATACCACAGAACGTCGAGACTTGTGCCGGTATTTGTATAACTGTCTTCTTTTTTATTTTCGTTCGCAACAATTACAGAATCGCGTTGGGTGACATGGGAAAAGGTAAAACGACGACTAAGTTTGTCATACCGCCGTAAACTGTAGCGGTATGAAACTGTACAGAGTTTTCCAATTTCAGCATAACTAAAGCAAAAGGAAATAATTGCGAAACAGAATAAGAAACTATAAACATGTCAGGCAGACAGTTACGACGACTGCTGTGTACATGACCTAATGCAACACACAAAACAGCAGTAGGAATGTTTATGTACACGAGCTAATGCTGGATACAAAACAACAGAAACACACGTTAAGAATGAAGAACCGAAAAAGCACTGGGGATGTGAGGTCAAGCATTTACAGCTGTGTATTAACTTTGGGCTTCACGTTTTTAGATTTGATGGTGCATGAGTATTTTGACGTTTTTATTCGCGTGGAAGTTCACAAATGTTACTTTAACTTTTATATTTTGATTTAACAGGTCAGGTATTTGAGGTGCTAATCTCTGGGTTCCATAACTTTTTCAGGACCGCGGTTTGTCATTTACATTTCCTTTTAGTTGGTGACAGGAAATTTTTGTGCAGTAGTTAGTTTCAAACAATACGTAATATCTCCGGTGGCGGCATATTTTTGGCTTAGTTTATATGTGTATAAAGATGGAATATCTAATATTTAATGAGTTACGAAGTATCGAGGGACGCTTTCAGTTGCATGTAAGCTTGCAATACCACGGATTACTCTCTTTTTAAGGTTCGGTTAGTCTGAGTTGTCAACCACACTAGAAAACGGTAACATAATACACATAAATAAATGGGCGCGTAGTTTTACACTTAACGACTGCTGCAATGCAATAATCTATTCCAAATGCGAGTTGCACGACAGAAGTCTGCACATAGTGAGTCTACGTGTAGCGACCACTAGAAATTTTTCTTGGAGTAGAACTTTCAGTAACCGGGTCGAAGTCCAGTCCTGAATTAAAGCGAAAATGTGTTAGCATAAGTTTTGGATACCCCTTTCTTGTAAACAACATATATATGGTTTTCTTTGCATTTAATTATATTTTGTTAGATGGGAGGCTTAAACATTAATCTATCATCTAGCTGCTTTCCTTTGTCAAAATATCGCGTCACGTTTATGCAACAATACATTCGTATTATCTGTGTACAATAATATATTATCATCACATTTTATGTCTACCATATCATTTATGTACAAAAGGAACAATGTAGCACCTACAAGAAAACCATCAGGCGCGCCATCTTCTCAGTGCTTAATCTCAAGAATTTTCATCGTTAATAACAGTGTACTGTGCTCTAAAAGAGCAGGAGGAGGAGGAGGCAAAACGCTTATTGAGAAAAAAAAACGATGGGCGGCCTCCTCAGTTCAGCAGGCCGCGCGCCGCCGCTGCTCGCGTGGCCCGCTGGGTCAGTCTGAGCTGCTCCTGCAGGTCCGAGCTGGTCAACGCGCATTCCCACTGCTCGGGCGTAGGGGAAGGGAGAGGAACAGGGTGTTGAGGGCACTGGACAACGAGGTGGGCAGTGGTGGCTGGAATTGAACAGTCCGGGCAGTTGCACTCGAAGCGTGAGGGGAGAGGTTGGAGAGAATGGTGGAGTATAGTACGTGCCATTTTGTAGACTGCGCCAGATTCGTGATTCTTCGACGGACAGGGTAGGGTGAGGCGGAGGATACCTTCGGCGAGCGTGGCGGTAGTGTGATAAGATGTCGGTGAAGCAGGGTAGAAGAGGATGGATAGTGCCGTCGTAGAGTCCGAGCGGCCTGGTCCTGCAGGGAACGCCCGAAAGTGAAGCTCGCGGGCCGCAGCATGTGCTGCTTCATTCTAAGGGAGTGAGGCGTGTCCCGGGGTCTATACGATGGGTATTATAGGTAGGTCGGGAACGGCTTTCAGGAGATTGACCGCCGCGGGGGGTACTCTTCTACGGAGGTAATATCGGCAGGCTTGTTGAGAATCTGGGATTATGGTTAGGTGGGTGGTGGGTGTGTGGGAGGCTGCCGCGAGGGCAATGGCGGTGGCTTCAGCAGCGGTTGAAGAGAGATGAAGGAAGGTAGCGGCGTTGAGAACGGCGCCCTCGTAGTCCATGACTGCTAGGGTCGAGCGGAGGTGTGATGGGGTTTGGACGATGTCGCTATAACGAGCATCCG
This sequence comes from Haemaphysalis longicornis, assembly GCA_013339765.2. Lineage (NCBI taxonomy): Eukaryota > Metazoa > Arthropoda > Arachnida > Ixodida > Ixodidae > Haemaphysalis > Haemaphysalis longicornis. Next base: position 221,281,680 of record CM023450.1, on the reverse strand, counting down.
GGGCTGAGGAGTACTTCCATTGAAGGTGCTGCACTCTGGCTTTGCGTCGGCCGGGGTTGTATACGGGATGCATAGTGACGTGGAATTGGTGCCACCTTGATATTGGTCCGGATGTGGGGAGGGAGGGGGTGAAGCCTCGTTATGAGGGTTCGGCGTGGGGCGGCCTAGTGTCCTGAGGACAGTTCGGCCGGTACGAGTGAGGGACAAGCGTGCCAACTGACTTGTCTGTTGTGCTTCGAGTTCAGAGAGGGTGTTATGCATCCCCAGTTTTAGCAGTTTCTGCGTGGCGGCAAAAGCTTGAAGGTCTAGAGCGATCTTGTAAGCCCGGCGAGTGAGTGAATCCAGCTTGCTCTGTTCTTGAGGTTTGAGACAGCCTTGGGGGTGCCGTATGTTAGGCGGCTGAGAAGTAGGGCGTGGACGAAACGGCAAGTGTCTTGTTACCTCAGGCCATGTTGGTGTGTGCAGATTCGCCGGATGAGATGGATAAGCTGCGATATCGTGCCCTGCAGTTGAAGGAGGAGTGCTGCTCCAAACCCATCCGCGTGAAAAGGCACGCCGAGAATTCGCAGGGTTTTCACCTTCGGCACCAGTGCATCTTTGATAGTAACTTGAGGATCTGGTGTGGTGCTCGGGGGTCGATCACGCGTTCTGGTGCGGAGGACGAAGAGAGCGGACTTTTGGGGACCAAAAGTAAGGCCGCGAGGTGCGAGATACTGGAGGGTGAGGTCGATAGCTTGTTGTAAGGTATCTTGTTGGTAGCCTGGCGAACCTTTGTTTATCCGAAGTGTCATATCGTCCGCGTAAAAGGCGTGGCGTAGATCCGGTATGGTGGAAAGTTGTTTAGGTAGTTCAAAAGAGGGCGAGATTGAATAGCAAATGGAAATGACCGACCCTTGGGGAGTTCCTTTGGCTGGTGTGTTGAAAGTGTAGGGGATTTGTATGGGCCAAGGAGGATAGTTGCAGTTCGGTCAGTTAGAAAGGCGCGCACTTAGTCAAAGGTTCGAGGACCGCATTGCGTGTGAAGGAGCCCTTGTAATATGGCGTCGTGCGTCACGTTGTCAAATGCGCCCTGGACGTCTAGGGTGAGGATGTTGCTGGGATAAGTCTTGCTAAAGTTGTCGATAATTTCCTCTTTTAGTTGAATGAGCACGTCTTGCGTAGAAAGGTGATTTATTAAGCCAAACATGGTGTGGAGAACTAGATCTTTAGTTTCGAGGTAGGAAGTAAGCCGGGAATGCACCATGTGTTCGAAAAGCTTTCCCAGGCACGATGATTAAAAAATGGGTCGCAGATTGGTGGGGGTATCAGGCTTGTGTGGTTTGGAAATTAGGGTGAAGTATGCATGACACCATTGAGGGGGCCAGGTGGCTGCTTCCCATTGGTGGTTGAACAGATTGAGAAGGATTCTTGGGCTTCGTCGTCGAGGTTTCGAATGAGCTTGTTTGTAATTGAACTCCTAGGGCTTCTTGGAGTTCAACTTGGGTGAACGGGGCATCAAGTGCTTCGTTTGGCGGCACCCGTGTAGCTGGTGGCCGGAGAGGTTGGGTGCGTGACTGGGTGGCCAAACAGGTGATCTCTGATCGAATGTAGGAGTTCTCGGGGAGGCCGGTCACTGTTATATATGAATGTATTAATTTGGTGGTTGGTGGCCGTTCGAGTAGGTTTCGCCGATTAGTTTCCGGAGGGTGTGCCAGGTGCGCTTGGTGGTGAGAGTGCCTTATCTCGTCGCAGAAGGAGTGCCAGTTTTGTAGGTGCAATGTTTGAGCGTACTGGGTCACTTGTAAAGTGATTGCCGCAATACGTTTTTTGAGGGTGCGGATATGCTTTTGTCGTTCCCACCGTTTGACTAGCCCTCGGCGGGCTGCCCAGAGATGGCGAAAATGGGCGTCGGCGGCAGGATTCTTGTCGGTGAGGGGAATTGTTACGATATGCTCCTGGACGAGATTTTCTAGGGCCGATGTCCACTCTTCTAGGTTTTCGGTGATGGCAGGGCGGTGGGATGCTTGCGGAATGCGGGCCAATTAGGGATCTTTGTGAAACCAATGAGCCCGCGAGGCAGAAGCGCTCCGTGAAGCTGCGCGACGCCGCCGCCAAGATCCTGCCGTCGAGAGCGGGAGGCCGAAGCGTGTCGTCTGGCTGCGCGACGACGCCGCCAAGATCCCAGCGTTCGAGAACGAGAGGCCCAAGCGCCACGGCAACGGCGCGAGGACCCTTCCGTACGCGAAGCGGCACGGCTGCGGCGCGAAGAGGATCTCCAAAACGTCAGAGAACGGGAAGCGGCGAGAAAGCGCGCGTTATCGGCAGGCAGACCCCGATGCAGTGAGAGCTCGTGAGGCGTCTGCAAAACGCATCAGGCGAGCTCATTCCCAAGGTGCCGACGCGCGGTTTAAGCGAGACTTTCTAGACGTTACGTTCGGACACAGATGTAGTGGGCGAACTTTCACTGAAGAGTCACGGTTTTACCGATGATTTCCCCTCAGGAGCTTCCCCCACTCATCATCATTCACCCCGTGGATATGCTGTGAATGTTTTTCGGGTTGTGTGCAATTGAGGTATCACGATTTGAATGAGGTAGTGGTCACTTCCGAGGGTGTCTGGAGTCCTTTGCCAAGTCAAATTCCCTACGTTGGCTGCGAATGTGAGGTCTGGGGAGGTGTCGCGTGATACACTGTTCCCCAGTCTGGTTGGAGTGGCCAGGTCGTTCTAAAGAATGAGGGCGTTATGCTGGGTAGCGTGGAGGAGGGCTGTTACATGTTTTGTAGCCTGGAAGTATCCCCAAGAGTAGTGTGGGGCGTTAAAATCGCCGAGCAGAAAGAAAAGATTTTGATGCGCTGTCCGCTTGGCGTAGTGCACGAGGGTGTCGAGTGCTTGCAGAGGACTGAGAGGTGGGCTGTATACGTGTAGAACAAGAACGCTGGGTTTGTTTCGACAAATGTGTTGGCGATGGGGGAGATTAGGCTATGTTCTTAAGCGGTCAGGTTCTGGGCCACAAGTATTGCCGTGCGGTGTAAGCGGTCTCGGTTGAGCTTCCTTGTTATTTAAGGATCGGCAATTTCATTGATAGATAGTCAGGGCCGGGGAGGTGGACATCTTGGTTGGGGAGGGCAGTTGTTAGGGCAATAGGATCATGCGTATTGGATGGTTGGAGTTTGGCTTTCTTGGATTGCGAGATTGGAAAAGAAGAGTTGCTAGCGAGGGCCTTCTCAATGTTCGCGATGCGGACAGGAAGCACTTCGCTCATCTTCTGAATAGAAGTCAGGGATGTTGTGATGGTCGATTGGAAGTCGCCGATGGCCTTTTCTAGGCGTTGGTCGTGAAGGGAGATTATTCGTGTCGGTATGTTCTCTTCAAGGATGGCCGCAGCATGCTCGGCTTGTAAAGTCTGTGGTGGGAGAGTTGTGGGTGGGTTAGTGCATAAGCAGAAGCTTTGAATAGCAGCTACAGCTGCCGCCAAAGAATTGAGGCGTTCGCTGAGGGCAGCTTGTTGTTGCTGGATGTTTCGAAGGACTTCATGAAGGTTGGGAGAGAGGCAGATTTGTTGAGGTGTTTCCGATGTGCTGGTTGCTTTGGGTGGGAGGAGGAAGGAGTCATGAGCAACGGGAGTTTGTTGAGAAGTTGTTGGGGAGGTAGTGAGTATGGGTGGGAGAAGGGGGTAGTCGTGAGCAGTGGGAGTTTGCGCTACGATGTTGGACCAGCTCACCTTGCTGAGGCCGGGCGCGGTGCTAGTGGGCGTCTTGTATTGGCGGTTGTTCTGGCCGGCAGTCTTCGTCGTTTCAGCGGGGGGCGGTGAGATGACCCGTTTCGGGCCGAGTCTGGGCAGGACGCGTTTTGGGCAATCCTTGCTGGCGGTGGGATGTGCTTGTTGGCATAGTCTGCACGTAGGTTGACAGTCGTGCAGGGGGGATGCGTTGGCGACGTTGCAGCGGTGAGTCCGGGTGGGGGCAGATGTCTTGACAATGTCCGACGTCGCCACACAGTTGACAAACCTGGGCGATGCTGCAGTAGGGTCGGCAGCGGTAAAGTACACAGCCCACTCGAACGTAGTAGGGCACCCGAGTGACCCATGAGCCGAGCATACAGGAGGAGAGGGTGGTTGGCTTCCAGAAGTTCTTGTAGGCCGTCCTGTGGTATGTCCTCTTCCAGACCGTGGATCACGCCATGGCAGGTGTTGAGCGGTGGTTTCATGTACGGTACAAGCTCGTAGTTGGCACTGCCCAGGTTATTCGCCGTTATTTTGCTTAGCAGAATTGCTATCTGGGCATTGCCTGTACTTGCCACCAAGATGTTGCGATCCTGTTGAGCTTCCACGCTGACTTCGTTGAGAAGCTGCGTTCTCGAAATGGCATTTGCTTCAGCAAGACTTGCAGCAAGGGTGCGGGAAGCCCAGACAGGTATATTGAGTCCGGATCGTGCCCCGCACGGGGCACCTTGAGTATTCATGGTGACGGTGTTGGCGACACCGCGGACCCCGAGCCCCCAACATAAACTGTAACCTACCGTGGTGATGTGTTTAAAGGTGAAGGGTAGAAGCCTCAAACGGTGGCCGTCGGAGCCCAGGTCAAGCTCCGGCGGATGGGCAGGGAGCAGGGCAGGGAGCTCCGGGACCTCTCAGGCTATCAGGGTAAGGTTTGAGAAGAAAGTACCACCGTCCCCTGCTTCTATTACATGCCATATGGTAAATCGTAAAACCCCCCCCAAACATGATCGGCCCCTGAAAGGGGCCGCACCGAAGGTTCATTTCCGCCACTCCCAACCCTCAGTCTTCCAAAGCCCGATAACTACCCCCGTTTTTTGGTGTTGGAATCCAGTGACCAAGAAAAGCCTCTTGCATCACAGTCCGTGTTCCTAATATCGAAATTTCTGGAGGGCATCATTGGTGACAAATATAAGGCCAAAAAACAAAGAACTGGAGAAATCCTGGTTGAAGTACACAACCAACAGCATGCAAAGATCCTCCTTGAACAAACTCGCATAGCCAATCTTGAAATCAGGGTGACACCCCACCGGAGCCTGAACAGTACTCAAGGTGTCATCTCCGAAGTAGACCTGATGAATGAGACAGATGCTGACCTGCTGGAGGGCCTGAGAAATCAGGGCGTGACAGCTGTGAGGCGCATAACTATGAGGAGGGATGACAAAGTAGTTTCGACCAAGCACATTATCCTTACTTTTGACCGGTCCACACTCCCAGAGTACGTCAATGCAGGTTTTGTACATTGTAATGTCAGGCCCTACATTCCAAACCCGCGCCGCTGCTTTAAGTGCCAGCGGTTCGGGCACGGAACCAACTCCTGCCGTGGTCGTCTGACCTGCGCAAAATGCGCTCAGCATGATCATCCATCCGATAATTGTCCATCGTCAACCCTCACCTGCGCCAACTGCCAGGGACCCCATGCCGCCTACTCTCGAACGTGCGAGAAGTTTAAGCAGGAGAAGGCGATTATTAATGTGAAGGTAACTGAGAACATCACCTTCCCAGAGGCGCGAAAGAGGTTCGCCTCTTTCCCCCTGGGGAGGTACGCCGACGCGGCTCGCCGGGGGGCGGAGCGGCGTCTGGTTTCGGCGGGGACCCAGTACCGCGAGTCGGACTTGGCCCCGCCCCGCCCCCCCCAGGGTTGCCCCAGGCAGCCCAACCAGCCACTGCACCGCTCGCTCACCCAGCAGCGGCTGTGGTGGCAACAACATCTGTTGGGGATGCCGCTGCATCCACTGCTTCCTCTCCACCGGCCCAAAGCACATGCAAGGGCACGGAGATGGAGACGGAGGCAGTCGCAGCGACCCCTCCCCGCCTCACTGCCTGTGCCGTCTGTCGTGCCCCCCACGCCTTCGGCACTGGCAGCGCAGGCAAAGAACACCCGAAAGGGTACCACGCCAAGGGGGCCCAGTCCGCTGGGCACCCCTTTCCTTCAGATGACGACATGGACGTCGAGCCCTTCCGGCTTTCATCGCAGCGGAAGGAACGGGCTGCGACGTCCAGGTCAGTAGAGAAGGTAAGAAAACCCCTCCCAAGAGTCCAAGCCCCGAAAGACCCTACATAAACAGTCACACTCCAGTAGCTCTGAACACATAATAATGGGAAGAGAAAACATAGTTCAATGGAACTGCAGAGGCCTTCTGAATAATCTTGACGACGTGTATGAGATTCTGCATACCAAACAGCCAAGTTTAATGTGTGTCCAGGAAACACATCTGAATTCCAAACACACAAATTTCTTGAATAGTTACCTGGTATACAGAAAGGACAGGGATGGCTGCACACACTCTTCTGGCAGTGTGGCCATAATCGCCGAAAATCCTTAGCATGCCACCCTGTCACTTAAACACTATCCTTGAGGCTGTAGCAATACGCCAATAATATTTAATAGGTTGGTAACGGTATGCTCCGTATACATTCCTCCTGATGTTGCACTTACGAGCTCTGACTTCGAGGCGCTGGTTGACCAGCTGCCCGAACCATACATCCTTACAGGTGACTTTAATGCTCACAACTCTCTTTGGGGCTCTTCCAGAACGGATGCCCGAGGTCGCCTGATAGAGAAATTCCTAACATCTTCTGGAGCATGCCTTTTCAACAGAAACAGCCTACATACCATAACATAGGACACAATACATACTCAAATCTTGACTTGGCTATTGGTTCGGCAATTCTCTTTCCATGTCTTGAGTGGGGGTGGGCACTGACCCATATGGCAGTGACCACTTCCCCACTTCACTAACATATATAGGTAACGGCCCAAGCAGTTCTTCCCATAATAGGTTCAATGAAGCACGAGCTAACTGGAACACATTTACAGAGACATCGAAACACCTACACGTTGAAGAAGCTACCCAACTCCTCACGGCGCACATCCTCGACGCCGCCGAAAAGTCCATTCCCCACGCCTCTGGTGCCCGCGCAACCAGCGGAGGCCGTGGTGGAATGAGGACTGTAGGCGGGCGCGAGAGGCCCAGAACAAGGCGTGGGGTGTCCTTCGTCGGTACCCCACGTCGGGTAACCTCATTTTGTTCAAACGGGCCAAGGCGTTAGGAAAACGTGTGCGCCGTGAGGCGAAACGAGAGAGTTGGCACACCTTCTTGACATCCATTAATTCATACACAGACACACACAAAGTCTGGACACGTATACGCAAGCTCAAAGGACAACAGACACACAGCCTGCCCCTGGTTAGCACAACAGGGGACACACTTGAAGACCAGGCTAACACACTTGCACAACACTTCGAACACGTGTCCAGTTCAGCACACTACACGAACACTTTCATGAAACACAAAACACCTGCAGAAAAAAAGCCCTTACAAGACAAAGACAGATCAAAAACTTCTTACAACTCTGAATTCACTCTCTATGAGTTGAGGGCTGCCCTGAGCTCATGCAAACCTTCAGCTCCAGGCGCAGATAAGATTACATACACCATGATACAACACCTACACCCAGACACTCTTGAAACACTCTTGCACCTATACAATAAAATATGGCTTTCGGGGCACATTCCACGCTCTTGGAGGGAGGCCATAGTAGTGGCTGTCCTAAAGGAAGGGAAGGACCCTTCCTCTCCCGCCAGTTATCGTCCCATTGCCCTGACAAGCTGCCTGTGTAAGCTCTTCGAGAAGATGATAAACAGGAGACTCGTGTACTTCTTAGAGTACAATGGTCTTCTCGAGAGCTGCCAGGCGGGCTTCAGGGCGGGACGATCTACCAACGATCAACTCGTTGCGTTAGAGTCTTATATCAAAGATGCTTTCCTCCACAAGCAGTACTGTATGACAGTATTCTTTGATCTTGAAAAGGCGTACGATACTGCTTGGAGGTATGGTATCCTCATCGATCTGAAGTCCTTTGGCATAACGGGTAACATGATAAACACGCTTTCCAGTTACATGTCCGAAAGGACGTTTCGCGTGCGACTTGGAACTGCACTCTCTAGGGTGCATGTGCAGGAAAATGGAGTGCCACAAGGTGGAGTTTTAAGTTGCACCCTTTTTATTGTGAAAATGAATTCCCTCAGGAAGGCATTGCCACCGTCGATTTCCTGCTCAATTTATGTAGACGACGTACAATTATCCTTTAAGTCTTGTAACCTGTCTATCTGCGAGCGCCAAGTCCAGCTTGGTGTTAACAAGCTAGCTGGTTGGGCAGACAGCAACGGTTTTAAATTTAATCCAGGGAAGTGCACTTGTGTCTTGTTTTCCAAGAGGCGTGGCATCCGGCCGGATCCAGACATTCAACTCCACGGTGTCTCGATTCCTGTCAAAAAGGAACACAAGTTTTTAGGTATAATCTTTGACGAAAAGCTCACATTCATCCCACACATAAAACAACTAAAACATAAATGCTTAAAAACAATGAATATCCTGAAGGTTCTCTCGCACATCTCTTTTGGTGCTGACAAACAGCTTCTGTTGCGTGTTTTTACCAGCTTGATAGGCTCACGATTGGACTATGGCAGCGTTGTCTATGGGTCAGCCACTAAAACATCCCTCAGAATGCTGGACCCTGTGCTTCATCTAGGGCTCCGCTTGTCCTGTGGCGCCTTTCGGACTAGTCCAGTCGAAAGCCTGTATGTAGAGTGCAACAAATGGAACCTACAACGTCAGCGAGCATACACAGACCTCCTCTATGCTTTTAAAATTTCATCCATGCCTCACCATCCTTTTAAATCAGTTTTTCATGATACCTCCATGACTGAACTCCTTTTAAATCGACCATCGTTCTCTGCGCCCTTCTCTTACAGAGTTAGAGAGGAAGCGTCAGAGCTTGCTGTCTCCTTTTTAGATACCATCCAAAGTTCTGTAACAGATCTCATAGCACCATGGCATCTCCGCCCTGTCTCATGCGACACATCATTCACACATGTAGATAAAAACCGAGCTCCCACATGTGCAATTCTGCAGCATTTCTTGTATTTGCAGCAGAAGTATGAGTGCTCTGAATTTTATACGGACGCCTCTAAGACTTCCACCTCGGTGTCCTGCGCGGCGCATGGGCCCGGCCTTAGTGTCACTAGAACTTCTTAACAGTAATACCAGTAGTCTTTACGGCAGAGGCTTATGGTGTACTCTTGTTGTTATCATATCCTTCAAAGTCACATCCCACAATCCATTATATATACAGACTACCCTCAGTTGTCGTGCGGGCGTTGTCGGTCAACAAAGTCTCAAAAATCACGTGTAATAATCTAATAGTCAAGGGATTATGTCTGTGTATGTCCACAAATTTGAACTAGTCTTTGTGGGTCCCCCTGGCCACTGTGGTAAGCGGGAACGACGCAGGGACGAATGGCCTGCTGCTGCTACACTCTCGAATACAGTATAGACATACCCCACATTACCCCTACACCGACGTGAAACCACCACATCAGACAACAACTTCGCAAACATGGCAAACACCACCTGGAAGCGAACAACCGAAACAAGTTACACGTAATAACAACCACACTTGGGACCATACACCACCGACACACGCATAGATAACTGAAGTCGCTTTGGCAGATTACGGATAGGGCAACACTCATGCAACACACTCGCACCTTCTCACTGGGTCTCCAAGACCTCTGTGCAGCAGGTGCGGAGAGGCCCTATCCGTGATGCACATCCTCATACAATGTAAGGCACTTGACACTACACGACGCAAACACTTCCCTCAACTACACACACGACATATTCCACCACACCCGTCATACTTCTTAGGAGACGATGCCATGTTTTCTGTTCAACGCACCTTTAAGTTCCTATCAGAAGTTCACTTTTTACAACTCGTCTCATACCACCCATAGTTTTACCCCTGGTCCTATACACCAGCCACCTTATTTATTTTTAACCACTCTTGTTCTTCACCCTGGCCCTTTATACCAGCCATGCTCATAGCTTTTAACTGATTTTATTTCTTGTTCTCTCCTCATCAAATCACTTTGTGTTTGGCGCTCTTTGCCCATGTCGGCCTTGCGCCAATAAAATCAAACCATCATCGAGTCCGGATCGTGGTCGATAAATGATTATGTAGCGGTTGGCTGGGAGGCGTGTCGGCGGAGTTACGCGCGTCGTTGTAGTTGTTTTCGTGCCTGCCGGTGGATGGCGATGCGGCTGCTTGGCGTCAGGCAATTAGTGTCGGGCAGCGAGCGCCGTCTCCCAAGGATTATTGGGGGGAATGGTGCGGCCACTTAGCTCGTCGAATTCTATGTCGACGGTGGTTGGTGCCGGCTGATGGGGTGTCGACGGGTCACCCTGACCCGGCGCTGTAGCGGTGGATGTCATGGCAGGGACTACGGTGTCGCTAGGCCTGGAGACGAGGCTTAGTGTGGGCTGCGAGATGGGAGACCATGACGTGGGCTGCAACTCTGTCCTTTCGAGTCTCGGGGCTGAGTCAGCTGTCTACGTATTCCAGAAGAAGTACCGGAACTGTTTGTAGTGGCCGTATGGTGGTCAGTGTTGAAGGTCCGCTCTTGGAGGGAGATTAAAAGGGAGCCGAAACAACTCGTGTTCGGTCGCGTTGGCCCCCTGGCTGCGGAACCTGCTCTAAAAGACACCCAATTTTTTTAGCAATGACGGTTTAACTCCACGAATTCCCTAGAACTGCACTTTAGGGAGGGGAATGTCATTGCGAACCTAATCGAATGCGTTCCTCAAGTCAAGGAACAAACCTAACGTGAAATACTTTGCCTGAATTTTATCAAGTATGTGCTCCTTGATTTTAGGAGAGCGCGCTGTATTAATTGGTTTCAAAAGCCTAACAGTTCCTTTGGTAAAATACTATTTGCCGGTAGAAATTTGTTCTAACATTTATTTATTATATGCTCGGCTATTTTAAAAAAAATACTGAGAAGAGTGAAATGGGATGCAGTTATCCATATTCTATGCCGAGAAAGCGTTTAAAAAACCCCAATCTTATTCATAGGGAATAAATTTAGTAACTTCAATTTGTTTACACGGTTAAATTGCTCACAGGGGTGTTCTACTACGTCACAGGCAGAAGGATCTTCTATGTTACGAAAATTGTCGTTGAAGATATTACCGAATTTTACAGCAGAGAACTTTTCTTTTTCAAATGACTCTTTTGTATGGTCAATTGAACGATAATATTTCTTTATTATTTTGCGACATCAATAGAGAATTACCAGATACTCCCAAGAACTTGAGTATGGCTCTCGCGTATTTACGTTTCAATTTCAATTTGTTTATTTCCACTCCAAGGAGCTGTGGGTTCGGAAATAAAGCTCCAGCGAGCTTGACAATGTTCCCGAGCCCAACAGAGTACGGCAGCATGCATTTACAATAATGCAATCACAATCCTCCCGGTGTTGCAAAGAGAGAATGGTACACAGAATTATAACAAAGCAAACTAGTAAATCATTTACACAATGTTAAAGAACAAGAACAGATCGGTATAACATATTACACTGCGAAATTGTACACTCTTATACATGAACAAAGAACAAAACTTAGCACAACAGGGACAAGCGTGATAGCGCAAAAACATGTAATGCGCAGCGTTCAACGTTCAGTTTATTCCTGACTCTTTTGAACAATTTTTTATCGGGCTCATTTCTGCTACGAAAAAAGGTTTGCGAATGGTTTGTAGCGACATTTAATCGTTCATAAAAAAACTAGTTGTTTGTTGATTCCTTCATGTTTTACGATTTTCATATACTTTTCTAGGAAAACATGGATTGCATATGCAAGGAAAGATCGTTAGAAAATTATTATAGGCGCTCTCTGCATCTCTTCCAATACAGAACTCCATACTTGAGCTAAGAAACCATCCTTGAAACGTTCCATATATTTTCCGACTAAATTTACGGTTGAAGTATCATTTTGTACAGTGCAAGGGTACCTAACAGGCAAAGCACAGTATATCGGTAAGTGATCGCTAATATCACAAGCGAAGTACGTGACCGCAACTCACCAGTAGGGTATCTCCTGACTCGGGCATTGCGCTGCTGAATCCAAGTACAGGGGTTCGATCCGAGCAGTGGTGGCTGCTTTTCTAAAGTAGGCGAAAAGCGAAAACCGCCTTTGGGCCATAATTTAGGCGCATGCTAAAGATCCCCAAGCGCTCAGAATTAGGCGGCAGCCCTCCACTACGGCGAGCCTCGTAGCCCAGGCGAAGCTTCGGCACGTAAAACCCCGAAATCAATGACTTATCACAACGGATAGGCCTAGAATAGATTCAAGACTTGCTGTTATGCAGTTTGGCGTATTAATTTTGTTACAACATCCATATGACGAACATTTCTTGAATATAAATTATAGCAAATTTTTAACTGCACCATGCTTGTTGACATCTCTAAAGAGCCCGTATTTTATTTACGCAAGATGCATTCTTCAAACATCCCTCTTATGAAATAGACAAAAATTGCTTCACACACCAACAAAGAGAGCGGTAAGTAACTGCAATGTCGCAACAATAGATACGCGTTCGCAACTTTCATTAATAAGCTTGAAGTCCGACAAAAGCAAGTACTTTACCGAAAAAAACGTAGGTTTATAGCGATGGGAAGAAGAGGAAGAAGGCTCGTTCGGCCGACTGCGCTTGTCCCTCCTTGCAGTTTATTTTAAATAAGTTTTGACGTTTTCCGTGTCGAATTTGGTACGTCACATCAGCCAAGGACATGCTTCCTGCGCCGGGCGCAGCCCCGCCAGGGCTGCCGCCGGGGTCGACTCCTAGTATGCTGCCGGGTGCCACTGCTGGATGTCACCTCTCTGCCCCCGTTCCAGGGGCTAGTACCGGTCACTTGGAGATGAACCCATCTCGTTAGGCAACCTCCGCGACGGCCTCTGGAGACGCTCCGAACGCCTCCTCTTTGAAATCGTCGCCAATACCAGCTGCTCAGGCAAGTCCCCTTTCATCTCCTTGCCCGTCTGATCAACCGCTGCCGGACGATGAGGATGCCTTCTCAGACATGACAGACGCAACCTGTGCCACAATTATCTATGCTCAAGAAAACTCGAGCAGCACTGACGAACAAGAAAATTTCCAGACCGTGATGCCTCCTAAACGGCGACGTGACTCTAAGAGACACGCATCTGACTGTCAGCTGCCAGCCTATCATTATATTTCCGAAGCATGGGCGCGTAGTAATTCTCAAACCCACAAAGGTGGACAGCGTCATTACCCGTTTAAAGCCGCTCGCTCTGAAAAGTGGCCTTGAGTCAATGGATCCAGATGGAGTCCTTCACGTAAGGCCAAACTATCGGCTGAACCTTCCAGCAGTGGATACGCGCAACGCTGACGCTACTGCACGTCTCCCGAAAATAAAAACCATTGAGGGCATCCATGTCCAGGTGTATGGGCCTCGCTCGAGTGAGTGTGGAGCAGGAGTGATCAGGGATGTTCCAGTTGATCTGTCTGACCCTGAAATCCTTGTAGCTCTGCGTCAGAAGACACCGGTCAAATCTGTGCGCCGTCTAGGCAAGTTATCCAAGGGCGTGCGGATTGTATTTGCCACTGAAACAGCGCCTGAACACGTTTTTCTAGGCTAAACGCGTTACCGCGTATATCCCTATGTTGAGACGCCCAGGCAATGTACCAAGTGCCAGCGTTTTGGCCAAGTGGCAACCATGTGTAGACTTCCGAGCCACTGTGCTCGGTGCGGTGGCAGTCACGAAAGTTCTGCTTGTGACGCAGATAATCTTCGGTGCCCCAACTGTGGGAACGAACAGTCACGAGTCGACGTTTGCCCGCTGTCCGGTCATTCGGAAAGACAAGGTCATTCACAAGCTTAAGAGTGACAAAAACATCGACAAGTCAGCGAAGGGGACCCTGCATGAGCAGCGGCGGAAAGGTGCTGCTTGGAAAAAGTCCTCTTCAGAAATCCAGAAGGCGGCCAAAAGGCAAGCGCCAGCCTCCTACACTTTAGACGCAAGCTTCGACGATAACTTCCCGCCCCTACCTGCTCGCGGACCCGTGAAACCTGCGGCGCCCGCTACAACAACACCCAAGCCGTCATCCGAGTCTGCATCAATGGAGACGCCGGAGTCATTCCTGCACCTGCAGCTGCTTCCTCAAGCGTGACAGCGCTTGCAGCTGCGTCGTCGAGTGTGACAGTACCAGAGGGGTCTTCCGGTCAGCAGGCAAACCAGAACAGGCCCAGGCGCCGTGTTCACCAATACTCTTGGAACACTTGTGCGCTCATCGTTTCAGTTGTAGAGTTTTCCTGGCTCCGCTCTCATCTCCGGTGGCCAAGGGCATAGGCACAATCATTGAACTTGTATTGCCTCTCCTCACGCAATGGCGATAGGAGCTGTGGCGCGCAAAACTCGGGAGATACGGAACAAGGCCACTTTGTTTTAATGGAAAGCTTGCGGTCTTCGGAGACGCCTTCCTGACTTTCGACGGTTCATACAGCAGCACCGCGTTCAAATTATCGCAATATCAGAGTCACGGTTACCCGCAAACATTCGTCTCTCTGGCTACATTATTCTGCAGTAAAGAACAGGCGAGGCTCTTTGAAGAGTTCTGCTGGCAATCAGGAAGTACCTGACGTGCACATGGAGCATACCTTGCCTCCAGATGACACAAACGAGTATGTCACTGCGACTATTAAAACTTATGCGCAGCAGTTTACCCTTTACGCGGCATACATTCCACCTGACGCTGCATTTAACGTGGATCGTCTCCAGAACATCGTACGCTCGACACTGCCACCCCACGTGTTAACTGGAGATTTTAACGTGCACCATTCTTTCTGGGGCAGCATTAGGACGACAGTAAGAGGCAGGCGCCTCTTCGACGCGGCTTGTCGTAATGGTTTGACTGTGATTAATACCGGTGAACCCACGTTTAGCCAGGGGCGCAGTATCGAGCACACTCGATGTCAGCATGCTCTCCCTCGGACTATCATGTAGGGCCCAGTGGTATGTCGACATCGAGTCACATGGAAGCGATCACCTGCCTACATATATCTTGCTTAATGGTCTATGCGGAGGGCCATTCAATCGACAATTTTGTTGCCCGGACTGGTCTTTATATTCTGCTCTTATGCAGGAGCTCGATGGGAATTTGGCATCGTACAGCGACCTAATAGGCGCCATGACACGGGCGAAAGGTTCCTGTATGAAGTTTTTCCGTCTACCCTTGAGGTTCTCTGTGGCCGATGCGGAGTATCAAATGCTCCACGCGGTGCGTCGCACGGCAGAAAGGCGTGTTCGCAAAACGCGAAGATCCGAAGATATACAAGCCCCTAGACGCGCACAGAGGCACGTACAGCGACATATGACGAAATTGGGTCAGCGGGAATGGCAGCGGGAAACTAAACTCGCGAAAACGTCTCACGAGGATTTGAAGCTTGATAAGTACCCTACGGGCACCGCCTGCTGCTCTGCACCCTTTCTACTGTATCGCTTTGCCACGGAACCGCCGTGATCTAGGCACCGCTAAAGATTTCTGCGCCAAGGTCACAGCCTTGTCGGCTCCAATCTTACCGGCCAGCCTGACAGCTGTCTCTCTGCCCTATAAAAATCTGACCGTTATGGACAAGCCATTCAAAATGGCAGAACTTCTTGCTGACTTGTCTTCCGTAAACGAGGCTTCTGCCGCGGGCCCAGGTGGCATCAGCTATGCAGCTTTGTCGAACCTTGGAGACAAAGCTAATCGCTTCCTTCTCGGCACATACAACCACTGTTGGGAAACGGGCCGCCTCGAACCCGGCTCGAAACGCGGTCGCCTATATCGGTTGTGGGGAACTATATCGGTTGTGGGGAAGAAATATAAACATTGAGATATTAGAATGCATTAGAAGGAGGCGCCGAAAGAAATAGAAATGAGGAGAGCATAAAGATATGTATAAAAATGCAAGGCAGTAACAAGTTTAACGGTTTAATGGAAGAACGACGGAAGCGAGACCGGGCCATGGCTGCCTGAAACGGGGATGATCACTTTAATAACAATGGAATCTCCGTGATGATCGAGATATTTAACATCCTCCCGCGCCCGCAAGGTTCTTGTCTGCTACTAATAACTACAGAAGCTGTAATGCACACCGAACTTGAGGGCCAGTCGACAGCTTCTGCTGGCACCGCGCGTAGACGAAACTCCAGCATGATCCTGTAGCATGTCTGTTTTGGGATGATGCGCGCGGAAGGAGTCAGATATTTCATCTAAAAGCATCAGCAGATGCATTCAGAGGAAGTGCGTGATTTTATCTGCATGTCACGCATTTCGGGATCCTCTGAAGGCTGGGGATCTTCGTAGCGGTATGCGCTATTGAGCCGCTCCTTGGGAGTCTCGGGCTTCTCCACGCTGTCTCGCAATGCACAACCGGGTCCTCGCACGTCGTCTGCAAGCACAAGTTCCTTATGTCGCTGGGTGCCTCGCAACGGCGTTGCCCTCTCTGGCGGTCCGATGCCCGTGCTTCCGCGTCCTAAATTCCTGCGAGGCGGGAATAAACAAAACTGCATGCCTTTTCCTTGCAGGAGTGAGCTCGCAGGCACGCGGGGCTCTAACAATGACTGTCTGTTGTTCCACAGGTCACTAAATTCCGTCAGGCCGAACCTGCTCGTCACACCCCTTACACACGCCCGCAAGAAAATCCTTGTAGGGTTCAGCAATTGTCCGCAATCCGTGTATTTCGTCTTCTTGTCCCTGAGGTAATTCCTTGGAATTACTCAAATACTCCCCCCTCTTTTGCTCCCAGCGGTGCGGCACCGTCGTGCAGCATTCAGTACATCGAGGCGTCGGCAAGGCAAAGCGCACGTCAGCAAAGCTCTGCGCCCAGCCTACGAAAGATTTCATGTCCTACATTCTTGCTACCATTGGCCAAAAGGTGTGGTCAGGAAGCTGTCAATGTCTCGGCACTGCGGTAATACTCGTGCGGAGAATCTATTTGTGTTCTCAGACCTGCTTTCTGCTTGCCTTGTGTTTAATCTCTATAGTATAGAAGTGGGTAATAAGCAAGGGTTGTTCAGGTTTTCTACGATGGGCGAGATATAACGACCCAGATTCCCGCATTGCTGCACCGTACTGCATTTATTAGACGGTTGGAGCTGGTCGGGTTTCAAGAACTTCCGGTAACGACTGAGCCTTCATATACTCTGTAACGAATATATACTTGAAGGCGTACGGTGGCGGCTTTAAGTTTTTTACGCCTTTTATCTCAGGTATTTTTCCGCCTGTTGGACAGAAGCAGCTGGGTCTTCCTTGTCTGCATATATAGCCTCACCATCTTCACTTTTGTCTTTCATTGGGCCGCTCAACGCTACCTTAGTGCTGGCTCCCGTCTGCTCGTCGCGTTGATCGTCGTCTTCAGCATTTGAGAGTGTTAAAGCCTGCCATCTTACGAAGACTTGTCCTTAAACGGAGACTCCAGAGATGATATGGGACCACTTGCTCAGGGTTGTGGTCTTGATTGTCGTTTCGTCTTCCCGTACGGGCGTAAGGCGCTTTCTCATGTCGCACGTCACGGCAAACAAAACGTGTTTTTTCACCGCTATCTTGGAGCAGCTGTATTGAAATGAACGTCCTATCCACACGCTATCAGTAGCCGACGTTAAGGATTGCTTGATTAGCGCAAAGTAGAAGATTTTGTATGCGCTTTGTCTCCTCGGAGTGATCGACCTGAACGTCGGCGTATCTGGCTCCTGCACCTTGTCAATAGAAGGAACGTTCGGCTGGCTGTGGACCGTCGTTTCGACACGGTACCGAAACCCCTTGCACCCACGTGGCTCACCGGTACAAGTCGAAACATGTAGCGTCAGCATGGCAACTTCCAAGGCTGATGTGTGTGAGCCCCAGTGAGAGGGGTCGTCTCGCTGGGTTGACGGGTGAATGCCACCGGACGCGATGGTCAATGGTCGAAGGCAGTTTGGCTTGCGTGAACTGCCGTTGCTCTTAAATGTCATGCCTGCCGTCTTCGGATACTTCAAAGCGGAGCGCTGACGGTTGAGGGCACGACGTATATTTCCTTGGTACATCAAGGCTTCGAAGTAGTCCCGCTTAACTTCATCAAGGTCAAATAGCTCGATTATTCTGTTTTATACTTTATAAAGTGCGGTGTCTGCTTTCGAGAACGTGGACGGTCTCTTTCAAGTCGTGCGGAAACGGTGAAGCTGCGCCGCGAAGAATGCGTTGATGCCGGCGAGCTCATCTACTGCACACTTACTGTCGTTTGTCACTGGGCCGGTAGGGCCAGCCTTGCCGACCGTCGGCTGTGGGAGGGGCTAAGGGGTCAACGGTGGTCAATGGCAGTCAAAATCGCGGGGTTCTACGACCCGCAAGCGGGAGCGTACGTCGGATGTCTCCTTCGTAGCATGCGGTCAAAATGCCACGGGGGACCGCCACAAGCGAGACATGGGCGCCTGAAACGGGGATGATGACTTTAATGACAAGAGAACCTCCATGATGATAATTACTGACTGGCGCATACACACGGGAGATTCAACAACGGATAAACAATGTGGTGCCGACGAAGCAGCGAGCACATCGCACATGGGTTTGAAAGGGGAATCCTGCTCGGCAAAATGGCAGCTACCACGGCAGACTACCTCATTACAGAATCAAGAAGCGTACCGCACGGGAAAGATTCCCGTTGCAAAACCAGAGTAACTCCGTTCCAAGCCATAAAATTAGGGAGCACAGAGTAGGAGGTTTAGCCGGTTGCACGCGCCGTCCAAGTACCTCCGTCGTATCGAGGAGAGCCGTTTGCAGGACAGTAAAAATGATCGATCGTATCTGGTTTGTTGCGGAATGCATATGGAGGCGAGGGGGCCAGATAACTGCGGCGCAAACAAAAATTTAAATGTGGCACGTGACAGCGAAAACTGGTGAGGGTGGCTGCGTCAGCTCGCGACTGGCTCATGCTGCACTTTCATGAATACCGCAGGTGCTCAAGCTCTGAGTCTACGTAAACAATATGAGGCATACTTCGAAATAGGTAGTCTACGAAAGCGAGCCAAAGTCAATCAATCAGAAAAGGTTTATTGTGCCAAATTCAGATGACATGTGCAAGATATACAGAAAGAGGTCCCATAATCAGATACAGTAAGGGACCTCTTGTACAATGTAGAAGTGAGAAAAAAATTGTAATGTATATAGCAGAGAGACAGAACTACAGTAAAATACAATTGAGACAATTGAGTGATGAGGTTCGTGGGCGGCAGAACCGCCACTTCTAGACCGCCCAATGCCATTTTATCCAGAGCATCTTCAGATTTAGTACGGAAGATGCCTGCGTCTCCAGGCGCCCAAACCAAATGAATATGTCGGAGTAGGGAAACAGATAAAGAAGCAAGAGGGCCGCGTACAGGTCATGAGGTCGTGCAAAGGATGGCTTAGCAACCAGGAAATGAATCCGCAAGAATTGATTGCTGGTTGTTTAGAAGAATAAATTTTGCGAAGGGCTCAGCCTATTGCAAGAAATTCCGCATGAAAAGAAGCAATAAAGTTTGACGACTGGAGTGAAAAGGCCCGATCTAGACCGGGAGAAAAAATACCCATGCCTGCCCTCTCACGGATAGAGGCATCGGTTGCAATAATGGCACCTTGTCAAAAGATTCAGTGGTAGCAATTTTGCGTTTTTGGGAAAAATTTCATCAAGAAATATCCAAGGGCGAGACTGTGTTAGGTACTGAAGCCGACAAAAGTACCAAATTTAATGGGTCAAGTACGGACTGCCTGTGGCAGTTTAATCGGGGGCCATGGACTACTGAAGAACAACGAAGGCTATGCAACGAAAGCAATGTTTGACTTGGGTATGGGTAATTCTGTAACTTGCGGAAAATCCTTTACGGCGAGCGCTAGCATGCGGCAGACTAATGGAGGAATTGGCGCTTCCATTTATAAAAAGTTTATTCGAACATGTCGGGGAAGACGTAGGTATAATCTTAGAGCTTGTTGTTCGAGCGTTATAAACGCATTGGGGAGTTCCTGAGAAGAGGACACACCCAAGTTGTACAATTTGCCGGATATGCATTTTGTAAATCATTGGTAGTGTGTCACGACGCGTGCGCCATCTCTTGTTACTTAGGTCTCAAGAATGACAGCCCCGAGCCGCTTTGGTCGTAATATGATCTAAGTGAGGTCACCAATCGAGGGTATATTCGTGTCACATTTTCAGAT
The DNA here is from genome assembly GCA_013339765.2 of Haemaphysalis longicornis. Lineage (NCBI taxonomy): Eukaryota > Metazoa > Arthropoda > Arachnida > Ixodida > Ixodidae > Haemaphysalis > Haemaphysalis longicornis. The sequence goes on along the minus strand of CM023450.1, from coordinate 221,261,633 downwards.
ATATTATTGAATGGACCTAATGAGTGGCCTGTTGACGGTACGAAAGCGAGATAAATGCTGGGCCGCTCACTGGAAAGGGAAGTAGAGCCCATATACTCACATTTAAATTCAAGCGGAGACCATCTCCGCTTGAATTTTAATGTAAGATTCCTTCGCCTTCAACGACAATAAAAGTGGATCTGCAGCCGTGTGCCCCACATTCTTGAGCGAGCGGTCAGCCACTGCTGTTCGATCGAAGCCTGCCATATATTCTGCTGCACTTACACAGGTAAAAGAACTAGCTTTTCTTGTTATTACTGTATCTTCTCTCCCATGGTAATGGCTCCCACTGTTCAGCGTTGTCTAACGACTTGAGAGAATTTAAATCTAATTTTGCGGTAAATCTTTCAACATTGACAAGTGCGTTGCGAACTGTGAAATGTGCCGTTTTGAAATGTAAACCAAAAGATGTAAAACAACTTCAAAATGGCATGGAAGAGCTTCAGGAGTCTCTGGACTTCATCAAAGAATTTGGGGCTGTCAAACTACAAAGCATCGACTTTGCTGCCACCAACAAAACGCTTGTTGAAAGCAACGATGGTCTCGTACGCAAAGTCGCTGCGCTGGAGCAATACTCCGGAGCAAACAATCTCGCAATAAGAGGCGTTCCTGTGACGCAGGGTGAAGAATGCGTAGAGATTGTCAAGGAACTAGGCGATGCAATTGGTTGCACGGTACAGACCGAGAATGTCTATACGGCACGCCGGGTTGTAACACACAACGCTAGCCACAAGAACATAATTGTGATGTTCTGTTTACGCGACGAACGTAGAGAATTCTTCTCTAACGCTCGCAAGTCTCGTCCAACAACTTCTTGCCTTGGTGTTCTTCGTAAATCGCCCGAGCAGACCACAGGATGCCTCAAAACACAGACGGTCCGAAAAGAGCAGAAGTACAGGGTGCAACCTGTCTATGTGAAAGAACATTTGATCCCCGAGAACAGAATCCTGTGAGGAAAAGCCTTCGAAATGAAAAAAAAAGAACAAACGCATGTTCCTCTGGACCTAACATTGTTTTATCAAAGCCAGGAAAACGCTCAGCTATTTGTGTTTGCAGAGGATCGCATATAAATAGCGTTTTGACATAAATATAAACGTTCCTTCTTGCGATTGTGTATGGGTCGAATTTGAAGCATAAACACAGGCGGATTATCGTCCCAATGTCGTGGGTGGCGCTATATACCGGTCTCCCTCCTCTAATCCTGCAATCTGCAATCTTTTCAAGCATGCTATCGAGAATGCGTCAACAGCTTTCATATGAAAACAAAACCGTTTTCATTTTCGGTGATAGTAGGATTATTCTTCCTGATTATTTCAACCGTGATACTCTGGAATACGTGACCTGCATATACAGCTACGGGTACAAGTGCCTTTTTACCATTCCTACCAGATGTACAAATCATGGCACAAATTTATTTTCCCTTAATCCGTGTGTTACCACATCCTGACACATTGCAGTTCAATCTTAGATACAGGGGTAATTGCAACTGAAATTAGAGACCATTACCCTTTAATTCTGACCGCTAACTTGTCTGCTCCGGCTAAAATGTTCTGATGCGGATGAATGCACACAGAGTATATCAGATACTCCCTGGTCTGCTATACCAGATACGCCTGGTTCTGAAATAGCCGTGCAAGAGCTTTGTGAAATCTTTACATCAGCCATTGACTCGTCCCCTTCTATTCAGGTGTCCAACCGCCAATACCTTTCTCTTCGTTGTCCTTGGCTGTCGAACGGATGGTTATGTTTTTTACGAAAGAAAAGGAACCTGTATAAAAACATCCCCCTCGCGAGGGGCACGGTCAAATGCAGAGTATTTTCGGGGGGCGCACGACGTTAAGTAGGACGCTGACTCCGACGACAGCATCTGAAGAGAGCGCAGGCGATGACTGGATTGGAGCCCCGCACATACCCGATTTTATCTGGTTCGAAAGAAATTGACAGCGAGAGCGAACGCCGAGAACCGCCCCATCATGGCACCACCGCGCCACGACCACGTCGCGACTACGTCACGATCACGCCACAACTGTTGTTGCTCCCGCGCCAAACTACGACGCATGCGCGCCCCACCTGTTGCTGAACGCGATCCGAGCACGCAGAGAACACGCGAGGAGCAGCGCAGAGCAGGCGAGGAGGAGTGGGGGAGAGGGCGCGCCTGGAACGGCTGTTGCGGATACCGAGGCACGCCAACCCCGGGTGACATCGTGAGTTAAAGAAATGCTCTGCATTTTAAAAACTAACCGATAACTACTTAACATGCGCGTCAAAGCCAGGTATACACGATATTCCAATATGTTATCAGAATTGCTAAAAAGGCAAAAAAAAGGTATTATGGAAACCAAGTTCGGGACAGTGGAAGCAGTACAAAAAATGGCAGTTAATAAGTCTATTCCTTAACACCCCACATCAACGTGACTCAGTCGCGTCCGTTCTCACGAATGACTCGCTCATCACAGCGCCGCATGAAATCGCGAACTGTTTTAATCGGTATTTTTTAAAGCATCTGCTGACTGGATCTTTGGTGCACACGGCCACATTTACTCGCCAGCCGCAATGATTCTTTCCAGTTACTACCACCTCTGTTGGAATTGACGGCGTCATTTCGGGACTAAAGGAGACTGGTCCTGGCCTCGATAAAATTAACAGAAAACACATAAAATGTTTTTGTTCATTTATTGTTCCGATCTTAAGTCATTGTTTTCAATCTTGTCTCTAAAACCTGTGTTCCCAAGCGTGCCTAAACTGGCTAAAGTTGTTGCGGCCGTCAACAAGGGCGATCCTACAAAAAGAGAAAATTATAGACTGTTTTCTGTCCTTCCCTTTCTTGAAAAAGTGCTTGAAAACTTAATCGAAAGAAGGTTGTCTGACTAGTACAAGAAATTTAGTATATAACCCCCAGTCAATTCGGCTTTCGACCTGGCCTTTCAACAGATAAAGCTTTGGAATGTTTTGTCAATAGCCTTAAATTATTTATTCACAAAGGAAGTTAGTGTGGCTAGGTATTCGTTGACCCATCTAAAGCATTCGATAGCATTGATCAAAATATCCTCTTCACCTCAATTTGACTTGTACGAATATAAGTAGACCACCACTTCTACTGTTGAAAGGCTTTTTGTATGATAGGCAGCAAATTGTTTCCGTCAATGGCACCTTTTCTTACTCTTGTTATACCAACAAAGGCGTCACCTAAGGCTCAGCTTTAGGTGCGCTTTTATTTCTAGCTTACGTAAACGACCTACCGGAGTGCTCGAAGTGCACCATATACGCCTGACGATACCACCATCTTTTCAGACAATCATGATGCACAGCTATTAATTTATAATTTGCAAAGTGACTCATCTGCCCTTGAAACTTGGTGTGCTGAAAACAGGCTACTGCGGAACCAAACGCCATTTTTAGGTGTAGTTGTAGACACGCACTTGAGGTTCCAATATCATATTACCGCCATATGCAAAAAGCGATCATTTGGCATTCGAGCGCTTCTCTGTACTATTTCGGCACTATGACCCTGTTGGACCGATATTATGCATTTGCCATAGGCAGTTGAATTATTGTATCGCATTCTGGGGTCGTTCGTACAAAAATCACCTGTTATCATTAGAAAAGCTCAAACACAACCAGTTCGTATTTTAACATTTTCCTCAAAAATATTACCTTCGCTTCCTACCTTTACGAAGCTTAATATCCTACCTTTGCCAAAGATGCATCTCTAGAGCGTTGGAGTTCTCTTTTTTGCTGTGCTGCATAGCCTCCCGGATCTAGACGTTTTCCCTCGCCACATGCTAACTAACCCTTATTGCAGTAGATTTTCCTTACGTCAAAACATGTTGCCCGGTGTAGGAACTAATTGTGGCAAATTTAGTCTACTTTTTTCTACTGTTTCCTTTTGGAATGATCTACCACTAGAAATAACGATTGTTCACTTCAGCCCTTTAAAGAAAAATTGAAGATGTTCTTAACCACTCACCACTAAGTCCCAGAATTATAATACTTATGTGACTTTTTTTCTTGTTTGCTCTGTTGTCAATAGATTCAAACTTCCCATTTATTCTACGATACGTCGTATTTTCCACGATATGCTATTGTTGAACTATTTTTGATAACGAATTGTATAACGTCTGTAAGACGTACTGGTTGTATTGCGCACACAACTGTTTTCTCCAAAATACCTAGGAGGTACCGCATGCGGTTTCGAATCCTTGGGACCTCGTCCTGCATATTCCACCCAAAGTATTGGTATTTTCTTGAACAAACTTTCGTATTTTCTAGAATAAATTTGAATGTAATTTGAATCTAGCCAAGCCTCTAAGGTGCTTAAATAGGAATTCCAACGAAGATACAGTGTGGGAATATATATGGCTGACGCGAAAAAAGTGATACCATCCGCGTACACGTACCCCTGAACGTCTAGATTGACCGGTATTGAAGTCATTAAAATTTTAAACAGCGCGGGTGACAGGACAGAGCCCTGCGGAACACCTCAGGTTCGGCTCTATATAGGAGAGGAGAGGAGTTGCTGCCAACAAAATATTTTCTATCCAACAAAAAATTGCCAATCCACAAAACAGTGTTGTTGTCACGGGTTCGATTCCCGGCCGCGGCGGCCGTTTTTCTGATGGAGGAGAAAAGCAGAAACGCCCGTGTTCTCGAGATTTCAGCGCACGTTAAAGATCCCCAGGTGGTCAAAATTAGTCCGGACCCCTCCACTACGGGGGCCTCATCGCCTGTGTTGCGCCGGCGCGTTAAACCCTACAACCAATCAAAACAATGTTGTCTGGGAAAGAATAAAGCTTGACCTTGTTAGCAAGAAATTACTATTCAACGCTATTGTAAGGTTTGGCGATATCCAGGGAGACCAACACGCCAACTTCTTTACGTTGGCTCGCCAACAGCATAGGGCTCTCCAAATCAATGTGCAGACCATATTGAGCAGGCAGGCCTGAATCCTATCTGTTCGAGACTCAGGACGCCGTCGCGTTATAATACTTTTGGAATTATATGGAGCATAACATTTTCTGGTGGTTTTATCAAATTCGACGTGAGGGCAGTGAGTCTAATATCGTCTAACGCGCCTCCCAGGCTGTGTTTTTGAATGAGGGGAGCATTTGTTTTTATTCGCCACTCAGATGGGACCCACGAATGCTGTGGGGAGTGGCCAACTACGTGTAGTAGTGGGTCTAGAGACTCGTTGAACGAAACTTTCAGCATGTCGGCTGTAATTCTGTCAAACCCAGGAGACACATCGGGGATACGATGTAATTCCCTCCTCGAGCTCATACAGAATAACTTCCAGAAGTGTCCCTTCCAAGTCCCATAAGCATGGGTGGTAACGCCGAAGTGAGACGTGCATGCAATCCTTGCGGAATATAATTGAGAAAATGTTGTGTTACACCAGGGAAATCGATAATTGAGTGGCATTCCAATTGCGCAAAGATCTCACGATAGTACTATTTTTCCGCGCGTCGGATAGTAAAGCAAAATGGCGAAACTTGTACTCCTGTTTTGCCTTAGCGATATTCCGTCTAAATATTGCGCGGATGAATTTAAAACTACTCCAATTCCCGGGGTACTGGGTGCAAAGCCGTCTCTTCCACGCAGCATATCTACGTCTAAGTTCACATGTAAACTCATCATTCTGCCACGGAATATAAGTAGACTTAGCTGCTGGGCCTGTAAATTTGGATCTCACGGCTTCACCACTAATTATATTTAATGGCTTCGCGGCCATATGCTCTTAATCAACTTTGGCCATCGTAGATAGAGCATCGGGTAATGTCTTAGCGAAGCAATTCATATTTACGAACCAGTGTACTTCGTGGCTGGAAGTACGCGCAGGGCACACAATTTCAAAAAGCACAAGAACATGATCACTGCTGGTGGAAACCGAAACTTTCCCACGTTACTACGAGGCCTGGCTTCGAAAGACCCAAGTTCACAACCCAGCGGGGTTGACATTCACGCAAGTTGTCGTACGAGGGTTGTAGCATGACAGGTGGTGTTAAGTTCGGGCCCCTCACTTATTAACTTAAACCGCCCGGCAACTAGATATTTTTCGCTGGGGTTAGCTAGTTTACCTGATTGGTGTTTGTTTTCACGCCGGCCGAGCAGACATGGGCGTGAGGGGCGTGAGGAGAAGCCGCGGGGGCTTCTTTGTTATTCGCCACGCCGCGCCGTGCAGTCGGCGCCTACAAACGCGTCGGTCACGCCATAACAGCTGAAAGCGATGTCAGCTCTCGAAAAGAGGATTTCCTTGCGTTCTTTTGGAAAGCCGGCGGAGGGGGACCGTTGACATTTTCACGACCGAGATTACCGCCATGAGAAAGCCTGAAGCCGACGGGAGCTGAAGGACGGTCAAGGGGTCAAACCTTGGGTCAAACATAGGAAGAGGTCACCAGACGTTCTGTCGGTGACAGTTGCACTGCTCAAATTTACTGGGCGAAGTTTCAGTTCATCACGCGTCTGAGCCTGGCGACTCGGTGGCTGGGGTACGTGAATGGGTTAGGCGACCACGCTTTGTTAGGCGCTCCACGTGTTAACAAAGGAAAGGAATTCCGAAGGCGCGGAGCACAAACATAGGCGTGCACGGTATGACAATACTTTAAGACGTGCCGCCCGAGAGCCGATTCCCGTCGTTAGGCCTGCTTTTAGTTGGTTGGATTTCATTTCTGTTATATTTGTGTTTTCCAGAATAACTTTGGGTTTCTGTATGAGAGTGATCGAGGTGGGTCACGTGACTATTTTGAACCCACCTAGCTTTGTTTGTCACGGTGGCCAATCAGTGGCCTAGTGTGGGATATTCAATGAACCATCCTTACTCTCAAGTTGTGACGTCCCTTTTGTGGGCGGGGTGGTCTTGGTAAAACCGAGGAGTTTGAGGTTTTTGAGGAGATGGTAAGAGAGGAGAGAAAGGAGCGCGGTGAGCTCCCGCTCGACGCGGGCCTTGCCCGACCTCTTGTATGCGATCATGAGCCTTGCAAGTTGTAAATACGTAATGTAAATAAAGTTTATATATTGTGCATTTTGGGTTTGCTTGGAGTAGACCGTTGTCGGCTATGTGCCATCGGCCAACGAGCCAGCAATAGTCGTTACATCGGATCATGTCTTCGGTCATCGACGTCGGCCGGCCGATCCACTTTGAAGTTTACCTGGATGTTTCCCCCAATCCATTCCCATAACCGCCGGCCTGCTGCATCCCAGCGTTGTTGTTGTAATATAAGGAGAGGACCAAGGGCCGCGACGTCCCGGCGATACGATTGTGCTTCTATTTACAAGATGGCGAACTGATGAAGATGAAGCAGCTCGAGCGAGAGCTGCTCACACGACTATGGGCACCGATGATGGTGATCACATCGGTGCAGCAACGATGACACCTATAAAGTTTCTACAGTTGTGGTTGTTGTTCCGACGCCTTCTTCCGCCTCTTCTACTCTTGCACGCTCTTGATGCGGATACCCATATGGCCTCGTATTGATCGTGGCTCCAGTCTTTTAAGTATTCGCCTTCCAACTTCCCCTGGTATTATTACATCTGCCTCGTTTTGTAAGCGGCAAGCGTTTATATGAAATGCTGAAATGTTGTACTTAAATTTTAGATGATTAATATCGCGTGAAAAGGGAACCCCAACAATCAATAAAATCTCCAACCCCTTCGCTACCATGAACAGGGTGCACGCCAGACTTTGTCGAAACTAAACATTAGTTCGCCGAGAACGCGCTCGCTCACGTGCCCGCTCCTGTGGTCGTTCTTTCAGGGCTGGCCGCTCTTCGGCGGAGCGGAACAAACACGGCCTACCCAAGGCGCAGGAGGGCCATGAATTGGCGAGAAAACGGCATGCGCGCAGAGCTAACCTGCATTTTCCTTCTCCGGCTGGGAGTTTGGCATGATCCGGCGCGCCACCTGGGTGCGCGGCCGCCAGATGCGAGCAGGATGTCTGAAAAAAAAAAAACACGTGTGGAAATGGTTCAACAGGACCGCAGGAATGAGGAGAGGGGAAGGCGTTGGCATGTTTACTAAACAAGGTACCGACTGGCAAATAGTGCTCGAAAGCTGTGAAGAGCTTGTATATGTTAAAAGCATCACAGCGTTAGCATTTTTGTTAACATTTTTGGTTAGCATTTTTGTATCTGTAGACCGGCAGCGGAATTAGGGAGGAAAATAAGCAAGTGGTAAACTGTCTAGAAGAGATATAAAGGAAGAGGAAGATTCGCGGGGCGCGTGTGCAGATAAAGCACAAACTCGGTCACGATTTCTTCTTGCTTTCTTTTCCTTATTTCATTCTGGCTAACTCAGAGGCAGCCTGTTTGAGGGCGCTGCTTTAAGATGCGCGCAGAGGCGCCCTCACGTGGCGTTTTTCATATTTCGCGGGTTTTTTATCCGTCAGAATAAATGTGCACGCAATTAGTTCGTCGCTGAAAATACCGCAGTTAGATGCCCCTAGTGGGCACCTACAAGTGCCTCATTGACACTTTAGTGATTAGGACAGTACTTCTCGTGTTAGATAATTAATTACAAATAAATAATTGTCTCAACGAAAAAAATACTGTCCGCTTCTCCACAGTACTGCAATCATTATGCACAAGGTTTTCTTCGAGTTACGCTATTACTCTTTTTTAAAATCTTGGTGCATGATAGCTGGGACACCCTGTATAAAGGCAGAGGCAAACAAAGCCAGTATTGATTCATACGACCCGCTCAGTAACGTCTGTGGGGTATGGATTCTTATTGCAGGCGATAAAATCAGAATTTCAGGCATGGAAGGAAGAAAATGAAATTTTTGGGGAACTGCAGAATGAATTAAGGCAAGACAGGCGCTTGAATGATAATTTGTTAGTGGTTACAGAGTGCATTGAAATTGAAACAGCTCACAATAGACCATTATGGATTGCATTATGGGTTAAAGGGGCATATGACAACGTAAATAGAGAACTGCTGTGGAGGAGGCTGAAACTCCAGGACTTCGATGAAGACTTAATAAAGTTTTTTTTAACAGTCTATAAAGAAAATAGAGTGCACCTGACATGCGAAGGGCAGAAATGCGCACAGCAGGTCAGCACCCATCGAGTTCTGCAACAGGGACGCCCTTTGAGCCCAATACACTTTATGGTTTACATGGTGTGGTTAGAAAAGAAACTGGAAGAAAAACAATTAGGGTTCAACTTGGCGCAAATATGGCAAGGCGATGTGGTACAAAGCGTGTTCCGGGAATGTTATACACAGACGACATTGTTCTTTTAGCAGATAACGAGAGCTATATGCAACGGCTGATAAATATAAGAGGCCAGAAAGCGCAGAGCTGGGGTGAAGTTTTAGCGCTAAAAAATCGGAAATAATTAGTTTTCAACGACCACACCACTTACTCAGTGTCAATTCGGCATAGCGAATTAGCCACAGTCAAGAAAAATGAATATATGAATATTTGGGCTTCGGCCCCCGCTTCCTGTAGACGGTGTCCCCAGTCTGACCCGACCTGGCGGAATCAGCCGGTCGCCTTTTCCTGTCCTTTTCTCCATTCTTTTCCTTTCCTAGGTTCTTTCCTAAGCCTGTCCTGTCATCTTTTCTCTTCCTCATTTTTCCGTTTTTTTCTCTTGGCGGCGGGGGTTAAGCCTGTGCGAGGACATCACTCTAGATTCCGACCATAGGGTTATAGTGTCAAGGTACAGTTAACGTGTGCTGCAAAGCCAAGTTCCCTTGTTGGGCTCGGTGGTGGGCGACTCGCCTTGCCACGGAATCGATTCCTTGTTCTATGGCTATTTTCTCAACTCCCGCAAAACACCCTCATCGACCTCCTAAAAGGGGCCGCACCGAAGTACACCGCACCCAACCACCTCAGGCAGCTTTCATCAAGTACCTAGTTGTACACTCGACTGACGAAAAACCTATCACCGACCTGTCAGTCTTCTGAATTGCCAAGTGTATTGAAAACAGTGTTGGCAAAGATTCAACGCCAAAAAGATGCCCTCTGGAGACCTCCTTGTTGAAGCTACGCGAAAAAAAAAACAGAGCGAGAACCTCCTGAAGCAAAAAAAAATTGCCAACTTGACCGCCACCGTTACGCCACACCGCATGCTAAACACTGTCCAAGGTGTTATCTCTGGCAAAGAACTCCTCCATGAGACAGATGATGACCTCCTTGAGGGATTGCATGACCAAGGTGTTGTTGGCGTCGGTAGAATTATTATGAGAAGAGATGGAGCAGAGATTAAGCCCCGACACATCACCATAACATTTGCTAGCTCTACCCTGCCCGAGACAGTGAAGGCAGCTTTTATCAGCTGTCGTGTACGCGCATAATTCCAAACCCGAGGCGATGCTTTAAATGTCAACACTACGGTCATGGAAGTCTAGTTTGCCGTGGCAAGCTCACCTGCTGCGAAATGTGGCGAAAATGATAGCTCTTCTGATGACTGCGAAAACACAATCATGAAATGTCTAAACTGCAGTGGCTCACGCGCTGCATACTCACGATCTTGCCCATCTTTGAAGAAAGAAAAAAAGATCATTCAGGGGAAAGTAACCAAAAATATAAGTTTCCCAGAAGTACGCCAAAAGCACAAGATGCTTTCGGCTGCATCCTATGCAGAAGCCGACCGCCGGGGTTAGGGCGGCGTTTGGTCAGTACTGCGAAACAATGCAGCTTAGCTGATGTGTCGCTGTCATTAACCCCCTCCGAGAAGCCACCAGCTCCTGTCCCTACTGCAGAGGCCCTGGTGGTTCCTCCTCTTTCTGGGCTGCCATCCACATCTGAGCACCCCACCGCAACTTCTGCGGAGCCCGTGGAGGACGTGGTGACGGGTGCTGTTGGAACTGGTCCAGCCTCTTCCAGTCCAGATCCATTGGCCCGCACGACACCCGAGGGCTTTGGGAGCCTGAACACAAGCGGCCCCACACATACTCCTTCACTTCCCGCACCGCAGGTTCCAACCAGCAAGTGGGGCGACCTGCGGCGACCTCAGCAACCAATCCACGAGGTAGATGTCGGAAGGACCCCCTTTCGGTGCCGTCTGAATTGTAAGATGAGGACATAGAGACTTCGGCATCTCAACCTGCCCAGCTGGCGCAAAATGAGCGCTGCAGCACTTTTGGACGTGGAAAAAAACCACCTCCTCGTATCACAGGCCCTAAACAAGACTCAATTAGATGAACCAAAATACGCAACTTCACAACTACATGTTTAGAATCTTTAATCCATAATTGCAATTGAAAAATCGTTCAATGGAACTGTAGGGCTCTCATAAAAAACTTAGATGATGTATATGAACCCCTATATAAACATCAATCCAGTATTCTTTGCCTCTAAGAGAAGCACTTGAATCCCAAGCAAAATAACTTTCTAAACTGTCTTCAGGAAAGATAGAGATGCCTTTGCTCATTCATCTTCCGGGGTTGCCATTGTGCCGCGAAAATCCATTCCATCCCAGTCCATTAGACTACTCACCAGCCTTGAGGCAGTTGCTTTCTGCGTGATCATTTTTAGTCGGCTGATTAGAGTATGTTCCTTATACATTCTCCAGAATCATCAATTGGCTGCCTCAGAATTTGAGTCGTTGGTGGATGAGCTTCCTGAACCATTTATCTTAGTTGGAGACCTAAATGCACGCAACAAACTCTGGTGTTCTGGGAGAGCTGATGACCGTAGCCGCTTAATTGAATATTTCCTAGCATCATCTGGTGCGTGCTTGTTCAACAAAAAACAGCCTACATATTATAACATCACACACAACACCTACTCATAAATAAACTTGGCAATCGGTTCGGCTGTTCTTTTTCCGCTCGTTGAATGGCAGGTGGAGAAAAACCCGCTTGGAAGTCACCATTTCCCAATATTCCTGAGATGCCTAGACAGAGACCCCTACACTCCCGTCTCAACTAAAAGGTTAAAAGAAACTGCTGCAGACTGGGAGAAATTTAAGCAGAAATTTTAACTCACACACACTTCCATAGAACACTTGGGTATTGAAGCTTGTAGATTTGTCACAGCACATATTCTTGACGCTGCAGAGAACTTCATTCCCCAGACTTCTGCTAACACAAGTAACCTAAGGCGGCGCTGGTGGAATGAAGAGTGTCGACAAGCACGCCAGGCACAGGACAAGGCGTGGGGAATTATTCGCAGGTACCCAACTGCGGACAACCTTGTAGCGTTCAAGCGCACCAAAGCCATGGGAAGGCGCATTCACCGTCAGGCCAAAAACAATAGCTGGAGGTCCTTCTTAACTTCAATAAATTCTTTCACCGATACAAGAAAGGTTTGGAACAGGATAATAAAACTAAATGGACAAAGAACGCATGGCTCACCCCTTGTTGACACCACTGGTGGCATCCTAGAGGACCAGGCAAATGCGTTGGCACAACACTTCGAACACGTCTGACGCTCTTCACATTACACAAGCACATTTATACCCTACAAAAAGTCAGCTGAGTGGAAGTACATACCTGACCACAAGCAATCAAGGGAGTCCTATAACTCTCCATTCTCCCTTCACGAGCTCAGGACTGCGTTGGCTGGTTGCAAATCTTCGGCGCCAGGTGAAGATAACATTACGTACAGCATTATCAAACACCTTCATACAGACACAATCAATACTCTCCTATTTTATTTAACAGAATATGGCGTGCTAGGCACTTTCCTAAGGCTTGGAAACAGGATATCGTTGTGCCACTGCTGAAACAGGGAAAGGATGCCTCCTGGGTTTCAAGCTATCGTCCAATTGCCCTGACCAGCTGCTTGTGCAAGCTGTTCGAAAAAATGATCAACAGAAGGTTACTATACTTCTTGGAATACAATGGTATTCTTGATAGCTGCCAGACAGGTTTTCGGTCGGGCAGGTCAACAACAGACCAACTTGTCGCTTTTGAATCCTTTGCGAAAAATGCCTTTGTTAACAAACAGTTTTGTACGTCCATATGTTTTTCATCTAGAAAAAGCATATGACACTGCCTGGCACTACGGCATCCTGCGGGACCTAAAATTTTTTGGTATTTGTGGGAATATGCTTAACACCCATGAAAGCTATTTGCCTGAAGGAACATTCGAAGTAAGGGTCGGGGCTGCAGTATCCGCACTGTATGTGCAAGAAAACGGTGTTCCTCAGGGTGGAGTACTTAGTTGCACAATTTTTATAGCTGAGATGAACACACTTGGAAAAGCTCTGCCCCATACAATTTTTTACTTCATTTACGTGGATGACGTTCATATCAGTTTCCGGTCCTGTAACCTGTCTATTTATGAATGGAAGTTACAACTTGCCACCAACAGGCTTGTAAAGTGGACCGATGAAAATGGCTTTGAGCTCAATCCTCGAAAGAGCACATGTGTCTTATTTTCCAGAGGCGTGGTATTCACCCTGAGCCCACAGTCCAGTTTAGTGGAGTAGCTGTGCCCGTGAAGAAGGAGCACAAGTTTTTAGGGATTTGGCTAGATGAAAAGCTCTCATTTATTCCACATATAAAGCTACTCAAAATGCATAAAGGCAATGAATATCGTAAAAGTTCTATCCCACCACTCCTACGGCGCAGATAAGATGTGCCTGCTGCGTCTCTACAACAGTTTAGTGAAGTCGCGGATGGACTATGGGAGCGTAGTATACGGGTCAGCTTCGAAAATCGCTTTAAAAATGCTTGACCCTGTTCTGCACATTGGCCTTCGCCTTTCGTCAGGAGCCTTCCGAACGAGTCCTGCACAAAGCCTATATGTGGAATGTGACCAGTGGTGCCTGGAAGACCAGCGCTTATACACGGACCTATTGTATGCCATCAAGACAACATCTGTGAAAAATCACCCTTCGTTTATTGTCAATGACACCTCTGCCATGCACTCCTTTCTCCGTCGGCCCTCTATGTCTGTGCCTTTTTCGTTGAGAGTGAGAGTGCAAGCTGAGGAGCTTGGGATTTCTTTTAGCGAAACTTACAAAACTTCGATCGCAGACCTTGTTGCTCCTTGGGAAATGTCCCGGGTTTCTTGTGATTTATCTTTTAGAGCCATTAACAAAAACACTGCACCAATACAACTCATCTTGCAGAAATTCCTACACCTACGACTCAAATATCCTTACACAACGTTTTACACAGATGCCTACAAGTCCACCCATTCTGTGTTATGCGCTGCGCATGGCCCAAACTTTGCTATCACAAAGACAATGAACAAAAATACCAGTATTTTCACAGCTGAGGCACACGGAATTTTAACCACTGTGGAACACAACAGAAACCAGAATACACAGTTCAATCATTTTTACAGACTCCCTGAGTGTAGTACTAGCTCTTCATTCCGGAAAACCAACGAGAAACTTCGTTTTAAACCGTCCTATAAAATCTATAATGTCTGTTTACGGTCTGAAATTTGCTGTAGTAGTGTGCTGGGTACCTTGGCACAGCGGAATTTCGGGAAATAAAATTGCTGACCAGAAAGCCGCTGTGGCGGCTCTCCGCAGTGTTGTAGATATCTCACATGTTCCCTACCTCGAATTGAAACCACTAGTTCGGAGTATGCTTCGGAGGCGCTGGCAGATACAGCGGGACACACAAATCGAAAACAAACTTCACATTATAAAACCACACATAGGAAAACATAACAGAGAGAAACAGAACAGGTTCACAGAAATATCAATATGAAGATTAAGAATAGTTCACACACACGCTCCACACTGATATCTTTTAAACAGAACCGCACCGCCATCTTGTGAGAAGTGCGGACGAAGACTTACAGTCCTCCACGTATTGGTTGAATGCTTGGCATACCATGACGCAAGGAAACGACACTTTCCCGAACTATACACCTACTAAAGCAATAAGTTGGGCGAGTTGGTTACTGTATACTAAAGAATTCATCGTACTAGCGAACATTAAGACAGGGACACACCTAAAGACAAGACGAAACAGTCTGTTTGGTCTTCTCTATAGCTGTGTCCCTGTCTTAATCTTCGCTGGTACGATGAATTCCTTACTTACCTTCCTTACCTACTCGATACCCTTGCACCCATCATTGTTTTTATCTGATCAACCCCCGATCAGAAGTAAACGCCTTTTAGCCTACCTCACTGACATTGTATTTTTAGCACTCATCTCATACCATGTGTGACATCAGGGCCACCCACTGCAAATAGTGGTTCTGAGCGTTTTCATGGCGTGCCAGGGACGTCACTGCCATCCCTGTTATGTTATGACGTTCCCAGCACACACCTAAACATCGTCATTGTTACCTCTCACCTTATTCATCTTCGCGTTGTAGAGTAAGGGCCCTTTACACGCATATATACACTATTTTTATCATGTCCATCACAATCATCGCAATGGCATTTTTAAAACAAATGTCACAAAAATAAACATTGTCTTGGCGCTCTTTGGCCTAGACGCCCTTGCGCCAATAAAATATACATAGTAGTAGTACTAGTGAATATTTGGGGGTGTGGATAAACGAAGGAGACAACTACTTAAGAATCGACGAGGAGAAACTTAATGATAAAAGAAAGCGCAACGCAGCTATAATTAGGCATGGAGCTCTGAGGGGGTAATAAAGTAGTGAGAGGAATGTGGAAAGGATTAATGGTTCCGGGTCTCACATTTGCGAACGCAGTATTCTGCTTAACATCAGACGTTCTTTCATGCCTTCAAGTGAAGCGGAGAACGGTAGGCCGTTTAGCCTGAGGAGCACATGATAAAGCATCAAACAAAGCAGTGCTGGGAGATATGGGCTGGGCGTCGTTTGCAGTTCTAGAAGCTCGGGGTAAAATATGTTTTGAGAGGACGTTGAGAGCAGGGGATCAAAGTAGGCGGACAGCTAAAGATTTGGGTACATCTGCATGAAAAGCGTGGACACGCAGTGGTTAAGAAACAGTACAAGGCTAACGATGAAATACGCAAAGTGGGGAATCAAAGAGAGCCAAGGTAACCAAAAAAGAAGCAAGGCAGATAGAAACGAATAAATGGAGATAAAAAATTCAAGCTACAACGTCTTTCGAGATGTACGCGACAGAGAAGTCGGACATCAGAAAGGAAAATTTCCACGATAATTGCAACAAGGGAAGTGCTTTGCTTTTTGAGGCCACAGCAGGTTGCTTGAGAACTAAGAGCTTTGTGGGGAAGTATACACAAAATGACCGGGTATGCATGGCCTGCGCAAAAAGAATAGAAACTATGCTGCACATACTTTTCGAATGTGAGTGTATCCATCCAAATCTTCAAGAGGGAACTATTCGGCTTTCAGAAGCCCTAGGACTTAAGGGGAGCACAAAGGGAGTTAACTTCAAAGCTGTCGAGGCGACTAAAGCATTAGAATGCTGGTGCAGTGACGTTGCGTGAGGGGAATTTTCCCTTTTTGGGAGAATTTTCGGCTGTAGTTTTGGCCAAAATGGACAAAGAGAATTTTTAATAGATGCAGGGAAATTTAGGAGTGGTGGAGTAAAAAGAAAAAAGAATCCAGTAAACTGAAACTTGCATCATTTATTACTTGCTTTCTTTGAATAAGTCCCCTAACACTTCGTCGAATTCATGTTCAAATACGCGCAGCCGTGTTTCCGCAAGCCACCAGCATCCAACACTTCTTCCAATCCACGTCATAAAACAAGAGGGGGCACTGAGGAAATGATACTCCACGAGAAAGAGCATCTAAAGCGTAATGTAAAGGCTCTGAAGGGCTCAGGACCTTCCGCATGTATTCCTGCGCACCAGACAAAAATACACTTCGGGTGCGCCCTAGTGTGCGCTCTGTCAACGAGCGATGGCGCCAGAAGTCCCGGCGCTGAGCTAAAATTACCTCAAATACACAACGATGTCTTGTTCATTTTCATATGGGCAGGTTTAACTTACAGCTTTAGCTTCTAAACAAAGCATACTGCTTGAAAACGTGAAATGCGTAGTCAAATGCTGCTGAGCGGTAGATTCTCTGATTGGCTACTACATAAAGAAAGCCACGTAAAAGTAGACATAGGTGGCGCTGGGTAACGCCCGAAACCGAACAGGCATGCACGTAAAATTTATCAGTCATACATTATGCTATCACTATCAGAAAGAGAATGCAGGGAAATGTGCAGGAAATTATCAAGACACGTACGAGAAAAATGTAGGAAATTTGGAATTTCTGAACCTAGACATGGGAATTTTTCTCTAAAGTACGGAACATCACTGTGCTGGTGGACGAACAGCAGAGGGTAATAACGCCTAGGACAGCTACCACCTGCAACAGAAAAAAAGTATTTTGCGGCTGCCCTCAGAGGAGCGCTAGTAATAAAGGAAGAGTACAAAATGAATAACAGAGTATAGAGAGGTTTTGTTTTGGTAATATGACACGTGATTACCCCGTTTCAAAGGGGATACCACAAGCAATCAATCAAAATCAAAGGGAAGGAGGGCAAGTGTTGTCAAGAGGGATGGAAGGGGAAGGTGGAGGGTTTTGGCGGACGGCCCGGAAACACGGACGGCGACACGAGTGAGCCAATGCGAGCTACCTTTAAAAACTCATAAAGGCAACGGAAGCGCGCTAGTTTGCTAGGGAGGCCGTCAAGTTCAGCTGCACCACGGGTTACTACCGTCTGTACCACTCATTTTCGCGCCAGCAATTTGCCATTTCATTGACAAGCGCGCTCGCGGCCAGACGTTTTGGCCAATTCTTTCTCGCAGCAGTTTATGGAAGAACCGAGTCATATTCTAACGGATATATAGATAGATTTTTATTTAGTTTGTTCTTTCCTGGCTGCAAACCATGAATGGCGCAGATGCTATTTGACGAAGGGAATTGTGATACCAGGAATCTTGTCTGGTTATGACCGGAGGATGTTTAAAGCAGCTATTTCACTTCGGGTGTTCAGCGGAACGTGCATCTTCGTCGCCAGTTAGTTATTTTTTGACGGGCAATCTTGTTTTACAGTTTCTACAAGACCGTGTACTTGGAGATTTAAACAGCGGCTACATTACTGAAGTTCATATGCGTTCAGTGTGAGCGGAGCTGTATCTGCGGCTGAACAAGCTCTTTGAGTCTGGTAAAGCCGCCTCAGCAGGTTTTTTTGTTATTCGGTCCTGTGCAGCTGAACGCGTTTAAACTGGTCAAATTTATCTGACATATGCTGCAAAAACGATTCAAGAGCGTCAACTTTGTCAGTTGGAACAAGTCATCAGCTTACTTTCCAAAGCTAGCAGTCGAACTACTCTTATTTTCAGTTGGGCAGTGTCACCACCCAATTCCAACACCACTCCCGTGAACGTATCGCAATTTCATGCTTCCTGGGAACATTTGCTTTTTGAGTTAAACGATTTCTCAGTGACACCAGGACACGATCCTCCATCGAATGGAAACCCACTTTCTGTGCAAGTCAGGAATGATTCGCCAGAAACAAGCGGCAGCCAGTACACACACGCACCAGTGCGTTATACTTGGTTACATGCAGGAAAACATTTTGCGAATACAGGTTTTGGAGCATCGGCAGGGAAAAGTGAATTGACAGCAAGAGAAAACTCGCAGTAAACTGAACCAGCCTTTAAAATTGTAGAAGCACAGCTCAGTCTTTGCTCGTCGACGCCACAGCTGCCAAATCCAAAGCATCCGCCCCTTGCTAGTCCACCGTAACCGCGATGTCGCAGCTAGCGTTACTGCCGTTGTTCTGTTCAGTTTTCCGGCGGTGAAATCCGAAGTACGCGACATCAGTACAGCAAAAAAAGTGGACGAACTCCACACTAATGCGTAAGACTTGAAGTTAGCGAAGCTGTGCGCAATTTTCAAGGCCGTCAGGACGGTGTAAGTCCAGGATTGCAGCCGATTTGCGTCGTCGTGCCTGCCGCAACTTTTACTCCATAATCTGTGTGAGTCCAGGATTGCAGCTGTTTTACTTCTTCACTGCCGCAACGACTTTTACTCCATAATTGTTGCAATAAGTGTGAGCTTATAGCTCCATCGTGGAAATAGCAAGTGCTGCCACGATTACGGCAAAGGCTGGTGGTTTTTTTGGCCAATCCTGGTCAATCTTTAGCTAGGCCTCACAAATGTGCGCAGGGGACGCTGCGCGGTCGCCCCGAGGCACTCATACGCGAGCGCTCGGCATTTTCCTATTTTTTTTAACTGCCCCGCGATCACCGCAATCTTTGCCAATCTCCCTAAGTGGGTATTCTTGGCTTGACAAACATTCACCGGGGACGCTGGGCGTTCGCGTGGGCATTTTCTTGTTTTTCTTACCGGCGAGGTGGTCGCCACGAGGCACGCGTTCCCGTGAGCCCGGCATTTTCTTAGTATTTTTAACTGCGGACACCAAGCTCTAACGATGTGATAAACAGCTTCGCTGTGAAAAAGCACGGAAAGGCAAGACCGTTTCGTCGTGGTAGTGAAAGCCAGGCTGTGGGCCTCAGCGCATCTCGTACCGGCCTGGTCCGAGGCTGGTCGCAGGTTTGCAGAGGCTGTAAAGATGTAAAAGCAGAGCACAGGTTGTTGCTTGTCTGTGCCGCTGCTGCCAAAGGCAGCCTGGTTTTTCTTTTTAAAGCTTAACCAGCAAAGCTTTACGATGAACCTCAATATAAGACTATGCGAGTATAATTACGCGATTAGGCGCAAGAACAAGATTATCTGATCTGGTGCTTTTGAAAACCTGACACGATAAACACACCACATCAAAACGGCTATTCATGGCCCTAGGCCAATTGAAGCTCGGTTTACTTTTGAAGGCAGTAGGTAAAACTGACCATATGTTTTTTTTCTGGTATTACATCGAACCTTGTGTTGATGATTTGAGAAGGCCGGTAGAATTACACCTAGTGCAAGCGGAAGTAGGTCGCAGTGTCACCTACAAATAAGTGCAATTGCTACCTATATTGGTATTTCTATTTTCCATCTTCCGCTTTAATAGCGATGTTAACAGCAGGACATCGATTTCCTTCTGTTGTATCTGTTCAATGGTCATTTTAATAAAAGACTGTTTGCTTTTCTTTCCCCAGACACGAACAACCATGAATCGCAACACTGGGCCATCGCTGGCGTTGCTCCTGGTGTGCCTCGCCGTCCTTTGCTCTTCCGGCACGGCGCAGTTTATGCCGGGAATGGGCATGTTTCCGGGCATGTTTCCAGGAATGATGTGGCGATTCATGATGATGCGAAGAATGATGTTTCCTGGCATGATGTTCCCTGGCATGATGTTCCCTGGCATGGGCCTTATTGGCTGAATAGTGACGCGCTTCGCGTTTCTATTTCTGTTCAGTGGAATACGAGACTAAAAAAATAAAGGAAAAATACCTGATTGTGTTCTAACTGTTCTAACTGCTTAACTGCATGCCGTTGAACATGCGTCATTCTGGTCTTAAAATCGTACCGCGCATTATGCTTTGTGCCAATGAACTTCCGTGATATATTTAAAACAGGTACAGTCAATGAAACTCGATCTTACGAATTTCCCGATCTAACGAAGAAATTCGGATTCCCGCGCAGGTGCTTATACGGCTCAATGCTTTTATGAACTCGAACTAATGAAATTGGTTCAGCGCCATTCCCGATAGTACTTCCAGTTCCGCAAGCCCTTAACACGAGCAAGAAGAAAGCCCACCCATTTCTTGGGAACAGCTTCGTCAGCATAACAAGGTGACAGCAGATCTCAGCTTCCGCGACTATCTGAGCGCCGATGGAGACACAGACACGACGGAGGTTTTGAACGATGAAGAAATCGTGTAGTTAGCTTCCGGACCACAAGAGGTGTTATACGGTGCTGACGACCCAAAAAATGCTGAAGCTCCTGTGCCCGCTCCTGGCCAGATGACGGACGCTACTGCGCTGCTCAGGCGCTTGGCTGGGGCTCATGCACGAAGGAACAGAGTATCATCTAACACGCTCGCGTGCTACGAAGTCGGCCCGCCGAATGTTAACAAAAAGCACTCAGGCGGAAATGCATTTTTTGCCAAGCAATGAAATAGTTGCCCCAGAACCTCGAGCATTTGATTCTTAATATTTTCACCGTGGATTTTGAGCCAGTTGGGAAATTATCGATGGGCGAGAGCCGCGGCCGCCGAAATTACGATGTGAAGGCAGCTGCTTGGATGCGCCTCCGTTTAGGCATCTAATTTACGGAATTATGTTCTGTAAAATGGCGGTCAGGGATTTTACGAAGTTCTCGATTTAACGAAGTAATTTGCGGTTCCGGGTGACTTCGTTAGGTCGGGTTTTAACTTTAATACAATGTTGCTAACACGTGTCCACGTCGTATAAATACATTGCTTTTGTCCCGCATGGGTATCTGTTAAAGCAGACGCTTGCGCGTACTGTGCGACTCCACGTACCCGCAGAACCAAAGTTCAGCCGTGCGTTGCAGCGTCCTAGAAAGGGGATCGTGGTGATATAGCCCACGAAGGATCGACATTTGGGCAAGTTGATATTGGTTAAGCTTCTGGAACAGCAGCGTATTTAGACACAACACGAGATAAAGAAGGCCACAGAATGACGCTGCAATGACATTGAAATTTATCACATCGCTTACAGTGCTAGTCACGGAATCCATTGATCCTACTCGTTCTAGTACGCCCAAGCACGTAGCCATGAAGCGCTGCCTGTATTCATCTGTACCTCTGCGGGTGATTGACCCAGCCATAATCACCAACTACGGTGGGCTGAGGCTTGGCTCGTGGGCGAACTTCGGGCCGAAGGCAAGGGTTCGTCTGTGCTTCTAAGGTGGTGCTTCGTCCCCGAGAACCGTCATCTTTGCTTCTGGCGGCTGGGGATTTCTCCCGCTTAGGAAGAGTGGGCCGGGTAGGATCCCACAGGATGACTGCTGGCGCACCAGTGATCCTATCCATGAAGCGTTCAATTTTTAATTCCCTGATCCTATTAGTTCTACTTACCCCGCTGTAACATAATTCTGTTGGTGTTTGACGCTCTTTGCCCTTCGCTGGCTTCGCGCCAATAAACCTACAATCATCGTCATCATCATGACGATGAGGCAGGAGCAGTGTTTGGCAGCCCGTGGAAGTTTTGTGCATTGCGACATCATTACTCCTGCTGTGCAGTTTCTGTTCTTGAGTCTCGAACCAAACTTTCATGAGACAGAAATTACGTTTGCAGATAGGACGGTGGGGCCCACCTGTTACGAACGGTAGCGCACTCAAACGTGTTGACCGAGTCTTCTGTGTCGACATTGTGCCGCAGAACGTGCCAATGGTCCGGTGCTGGAGACAAAGATGACTGTGGGCGCGTCGCGGGATACCCATCAAGCGCCATTGTAGGCCCGTAGAGTGACATCTAGAAAAAAGCTCCGCACTGGGTGTAGCCTACCCAGCAAATCTTGGGTGTTGCGTAAAAAGGTGTCAATTTACGCGCCATTTAGAATTTTGGGAAAATGGTTGCTTGTGCGAGATGTCCTGCAGATCTTCCTTATGTAGCCCCTCGAACTCGCTCGGCGTAAGGTCAACCTTCTCATGTGTCGATCTTCCAGTAGCATATCCAGGTACATTTTAGTACATGTCTGGCTGGCTAACTGCCAAACCCACCAGTCTCGGTATTGTGTTTACGGATGAGTGGACTTCGCGGTTTGGAGGTCGCACGGGGCATACAATTTCGAGAAGCACGGCAGCACGATCAGTATTGTTTGCACTAGAGGCTGTTTTACAATCCGTTACAATACCTGGCTAGAGTCAGGTCCACGGCCGCTCGTGAGTGACCCCTTGCGGAAGTTGTCACACCGGAGTTGTGACATGAAAGCTTACTGGCCCCGAGGACATACCGTGGCGCGACGTGCGAGTGACGTCACTTGTAGGACGCCGGGTTATGCTGTCGTCTGCTAGAACACATTTCTTGTGCTTATGCGACCGCACGTTTTTTGTTGTGGCCACCGTGGGCCCCTTCATCGCGGTTTTGATGCAAATTACAGTAAAGTTGTTTACAGACAAAATAATCCGGGCAAGCAATCAACGGCTCGCTTGTTCCCGACGACACCGCCGCGGCTGGGTAGTTGCCATCGCCACCGACAGCTCGTACGGAGCCAGCTAACGCCAAGGACGATACAATTGGTGCCGAGAAAAGTACGCTGTTAATTCATTATGAAATACATGCGACGTGACATGTACGCGACTGTGTGTGCAAGAAAATAGACCTTGCAACAGCGACAGAAACGTGCCGCTCAGTTGTGATCTCACCACGTGTACTGCGCGAATTGCGTGGTACAGTCGCCAGCAAAAGTTGGCGGGATGGGCAGCGCGTGGCCGAGCGGCGCAAAACTGCATTGCTGCGCCATCTGCAGCCAGCGAGCGCCGGGTCAAGGCTCAAGGAGCTGGCGCGCGAGGCGCGCTTTGCGCATGCCTGGCCTTTATTGGTTACCGGGCATCTCTCATCGCTCGCTTGTCCGCGACATGCTTTTGATGTTCGCGGCAGCCGCGGCGGCGCCGCGTGACCATCGCCGTTGTTCTGCTATCACTGGTGCTACAAAATACGTAGCCCGCGCCCGCCGTTTGCGCGGCGCGCATCATTGAATGAACCTGATCTTTCAAGTCATGTCATGGTCGACGAATAAATTTACTTTAGAGGAGCTATTTAGGCTACCTGTCGGAAACTGCGTCCGTCGACGGGCTCCATAGAAAAAAGTCGCGTTGCCAAAATTAATCTTGCGGCAAATTTAGCTTTCTGGTGAATGACTTAGCGCTCAGTTTATATAGGTATCATGTTAAACATCATACTGAAATTGGCCGCGAGGACGACGTTAGAATTACACCGAATCACATTTACTTGCCATAGTTAGTTTTTAGGAAGCTTGTAAGTGCTACAGAATTACCTGTCTGTAAAAGGGCTGTAACTCTTGTTTTGTCGGAACTACCCCAAAACAAATTTTATGATAATTAGCCGCTTGAGACGACACGGCAATTATATGTTAGCTAACAGTTTATCAGAGCTTTGGTTGAAAATAAAAATATATTTCGTGCTCAACCAGCAGTGCCTCCTGGAAAATAAGGTCGGGTTCAGACTGTTCCCGCAACTGTCGTAATAACTTTAAAGAATAACGTCATTTCACGTCTCAGCCAACCAAACTGCGTGACACGCCGTCTTTTGTTACGTCCCGAGATAACGATTAGGGCTTTTGCTTCGGTAGTGTGATCATAGCCTAAGATTTATTAAATGTTCCCGCCGCGCAAACGGCTGGCCTGCGGGCTACGTATTTTGTTGCACCAGTGATAGCACGAACGACGGCGATTGGTCACGAGGCGCCCACTGCGGCTGCAGCGAATATCAAAAGCATGGCGCGGGCAAGCGAGCGATGAGAGATGCCCGGTAACAAATAAAGGCCAAGCATGCGCAAAGCGCGCCGCGCACGCCAGCTGCTTCAGCCTCGACGCGGCGTTCCCTGGCTGCAGATGGCGCAGCAATGCAGTTTTGCGCCGCTCGGCAACGCACTGCACATCCCGCAAACTTTTGCTGGCGACTGTACATGAATGACTACGTGAGACCGGTGAGCGGATAGCTTCGCTCGCACTGGCTTAAAAGTGCTGGTACGATCTGCACTTTGGGTTGAGCAGTGCCTATTTCCCCTCCAGTGTTTTTTTTATATTTATGCCCTCATTTCATTAAAGATCACTAGTACTCTGTACTGCTGATATGTTTACTTTTCGCGACAACTTGTCCGCAATGTACGAATGGTATTAACGCGAGTTTTTAACGCCTTCGAGAGGGTTTAGATGTAGCTATGTTTATTTTTAATTAAGACCTATGCAACACGGGCTTTTGTCTGTTTACAATGAGCCTGTGCCTTTCTATAGCATCAAGTTCGAGAACTCACGATTGCTCACAGAAGGCGCGGTTGCGTACAACGCGAAACAGGTCGTGGTGTAATGGGGAGTTTAAGAATAAGAGAACCAAGCGTTGGAGGCCCCCAAGAAGTCCGGGGAGCCCAAAGCAACACGCTTGCGCGCGGCAAGTTTTAGAAGAGGGTCTTCTCCAACAGCTAGCTCGCCGCCGGTTTCGGATGCGCGGAGTGCGATGTTGGGAACTTTAGGCTTTGGGTCACGGCAGTCGCGAATGGCAGTCCTCCCTAACACAACTTTTCCCCGCACTGTCACCCCCTTTCTCATATATAGAAGTTTGTATCCGTGGTGACCGCCTGTTTAAGCGATCGATGATCAAGATACCTGCCACGGCCTCGGCCGATTTTTGCGCGCAGGTATCGCCACCCTTCGGCCGCTCGCCGCAGCGTGCGCCAACGGGCCAGCGGCGCGGGGCCCGACATCCGCGGCCGGTCGGCGTTGATCGCGGCAGATATTTGAGCATCGCCTTGAAAATCACTGCTGATGACACGACGTAGCACAATTTTAACTACACTAACGTCCACTTTCGCGAATGTGGAACTCCTTTTCCGCAATCAGTGTGGTTTTAAAAAGCGGCAATCAAGGTGTTGCTGTCGCGACCTACGTCGGCTCGAGCCGCCGGCGGGCTGGCGCGGCCGAGGTGTGTGCGGAGCGTTTCTGCGAGCAGTAAACGCTTCATGGTTTTTTTGCTTCACCTAGTTCTTGAGAACGACAACCGAAATCTAGAAATTTAGCTCCGTGATCGTCGTAGCCGAGCTAAATCTTGATCGGGGAAACGAGCCGCAGCTTACGCTTCCACCGGGTTCGGTCGCATACGTCCGCATACGCCACCACGGTCAAGTCGTTTGCGTGCAGCCTGCCACGGTTATAAAGTCCCAAAGAGGTCAAACTACGCTTCCACGGACTGATAATTAGCTTCACACGCCGAAAATTATCACGAAAATGCTCTTAGAAAGCGCGTCCTAAACGAAATGTCACTCCCTACAAGCTAACTACGCAGCAAGGTAGGAACGGGGATCTTACAAGTGACGTCAAAACGATCGCAGCGCCGGCCTCTCCAGTGGTGGCCCTCGCGGCCAATATTGTCCCCAATCTGTTCCCGTAACCGCCTACCGCTTGCATCCTTGCGGAAACCCCAGCCAGAGAGGTGTGTAGCGAGGTAAAAGCACCCGCTGAAACACGTCGAGTTCAGAAGAAGCAAAAACGGCATCTAAATGTTTCTCAGATGTTGCCTAAGATGTGAAATATGCATCGATTTCTGTGAAGGCAACAACATTTGGAAGGCGAGGTGAAGCCCCCGAATTTCGAATTCACTTAAGGACAACGTAAATAAAATAGACAATTGTAGCAAAATGCGGCCGAAGGCATGACAACAAAACCTCTGCCTCTACCTTTCCGATCCAAGCGGAACGAGCCAGTTACGGGACGGCGAAACATGTTGAGCGAAATAGCCATGTTTCTTGAAGCATTGTGACAGCCGGGGAGAGCTTAGAGATTTGATAGGAAAGGTCAGGAGACGCGGAGGCCACAGAGCGGCAATTAAACTGTAGGTCGTGTCCTCTTCAAGCCGTATCCTCTTCCGCGCTTTTGAGGTCTTAAGATGTATGACGCGATAGCGTAACTTCGGCGTGGAGAAGTGTTTTGCACTGGAGTTCGTGAATTTATGATTTATTCTTTCCAAGAAGTGCAGTTCATTCACGAGATCTGGAGTAGCTGTGTGAGGAGGAGGTGAGGGGATCAATGCTTCATGGTCTCTAGCGTAGAGGCCCTACTGGACGTTTTGTTTTTGATATAACGCAAACACGCAGAGAAATAGAGAGATGGGGAGAGAGACCCTAATTGAGTAATATTTTATGGAAGTTAGGGAACAGGTGGTAAACGGAAGGCAGACTCCAAGAGCGAAGTGCCCCAGCATCAGCCGATGCTGTATTGGCCAGGACAGACTCTTATGTGTCGATGTAAGCGTAATACGCAGTGTTTCAATTGTTGACCACTTAGAATATCCTCCAATATTACCAGGTGTGGTAAAGAGACTAGGTGTTTCCCTGTATTTAGCAGAGTTTAAGGTTAATGTAGCACGTTTCCTACGTAACATCCTCGCTCATCTAGACTTGTTGATACAGCAGCCGACCGTTTTTCGGAATCTAAAAATTCGGTATTGTTGGATATTCCGGACTTTCCCGAGGAACCGCCAGTTGTGTCATTGTAACAATGCGTATGAACAACGGGTATGTCGGATAGCATAAAGCCAACAGTTCGATTATCCGGACAAAAGTTTTCAGCGACATATCCAGGGTGCGACTCAAGGACGACTCGATTTTGAAAGTTAAGCCACCTGGATAGCTTTGGATTTAATGGGGATTGGATTGACGACTACTACCGGGGTAACAAACTTTGATCTTGGAGGCCGAAATTTTCCATGTAGTCGGCGGCGAAAGCACTGTGAAAAGCATCAAACTTGTCATGCGTGGTCATGCATTGCCAAAGCTTTGGCGTTGTTGTTCAATGTTTACGGAAGCAACGTTCTCACACGAAGGAGGAATTTAAGGCAAGGAACGATTCGTGACTTTGTCAGTCTTATTTAAATGAAATGAAGTTTGTTTTGCGACTTACTATCTTTCGTTCCCAACCAGCTCTGAAAAATTGGTCGGCTACTTATATGTGTTTGTTTGTATCCCGCGCAAGGTCTGCGATTCTTCGGCGTCGACATTCCCATGTTGCACGGGGAAGGACTGTGTTCTTAGGCGCAGGATGATGAGACGGTCTCAACATTTTTTTGGAGGAAACTATGGCCGTCGTTGTCAAAAGGGGGCACGGTATGCGTGTTTTCGTGGTTCTTCGGCTTCTGCGTCGCTCTCCTTACTGAGCCTTTTGTCCGGGTGTGTATGTGATAGGAATTTTCATCATTGTGGATTTAGAACCCTCATCTATGATACCTCAGCTATGATACCTGCAGCCGAGAGACTCATGTACTTTTTAGCGAGTTTAACGATTTCTAAGCATTTATTTGATAGTTTGGCTGAGCGGATATTGCCAAGAGGATTTCCACTTTTCCGTTCATGCGCGTAGGGGGATAATAAAGACACAGCAACTGCCACAGTAGTACACTACGACTATTAGTGCCTTCCTCCAAACGAACATCCCGACGTCGACGTATGCTTTGTTTTTGTAGTTTTAGAGCTTTTCTCGACAGAATTTGATGATGCAATCCAAAGTTCGACGAAAACTCGTCTGGAGAGGAAATAATATTGCCGGTAACAAACTGACACTCGCCAAAAAAGGTAACAGCAATAGGTAGAAACAAATGACGTTTCGGGGCCCGTACGGGTCGCTTGTTCACACATGAAACGAAAAGCGGCTCGGCCATATTTATACATGCGTGGAGCGTTGCAAAACGCATGCGTATGTTGTAGGCATGGGCCTCCCGGAATCATTCCACATCCAATCAACCCCGCATGCTCTTAATCGGACACGTGGGCCCATGTCTATAACATACGCATGCGCTTTGCACGTTCCACGCAAGTATAAATACGGCCGACTCGCTTTTCGTTTCATATGTGAACAAGGGACGCGTACGGGCCCCGAAACGCCATTTGGTTTTACCTACTGCTTTTACGTTTACTGGCAGAAGTTGATCTTTCTTTGTGTAGGTTTCGGTCTATCTTTTTTTGTAGAGGGGGGGGGGGGCTTTATGCTGGGAGGGTGGCGTCTGTGATATTGTCACGTGTAAAAGAAGTTTAAAAAGGACGACGACAAAGGGAACGCCTCCAGCCACCCCTCTTCAGCGCGTGCTGACGAACTGTCGCCGACGACGAGGAGGAGGAGAGTGTCTCGAGCAGTTGTGCGCGAGAGCACGTGGAGCGAGCTGGCCGAGCTAGAACGCCAGCCTAGCGCGTGGTGTGCGGGAGGAAGGGACTGCTTCGCTGATTTGCTAGGAGGCACAAGCTCGCCTTAATAAATTACCTTCACTCACCCAGACTATTTCGTCCTTACTCTTGTTACATGGAAATATAATTAAAGTTATTATAGGACAGTTTGGGACCTGCGTGGTGGTCGTGAAAATTGAGAGGTAGGATTGCCCTATATACCGTTGCGATAACAGTGCTTATTTGGCTGTTTTCAGTGCCTGCAGGTTTCTGGTACAGGCAGGCTGTTCGATATCTAGGTCATGATAAGTGCCTAGATAAGTTCTGTCGTTTCCTCTCTTATTCATGCGCTACCCCTATATCGGCGTTTTGCAATGATGGCGAAATGTTGAAATATTTTATGCATTTTGGCGATTTCGTGATCCGCTCTTGAAGCGTTTCTAACTAACCGTTCTCAATTCGTGCATGTCAATAACAAATCTTTGAGTGTCTCAAATTAACATCAGGCGTACCTCAAGGTTCGGTTCCTGGCCCCCTTCTATTCCTAATATACATTAACGACTTACCCCTCAGCGTATCTTGCAAAATCCGCATGTTGGCGGATGACTGCGTAATCTATCAAACAGTAACTAACGCTCACGACCAAGTGGTCCTCCAGCAAGACCTTAACCACATTCAAGAATGGTGCGATAAATGGCTTCTATCTCTTAACCCAAATAAATGTAAACTTTTTTCCTTTTCCCGCCGTAAACATCCCTTTCTTTTTTCATATCACATCGCGGACGTCACTGTACAGTCAAAATCATCCTACCAATATCTATGCGTCACATTGTCTTGCGATCTTACTTGGATGCGCATATTACTAACCGTCATTTCATCCACAAACCAAAACACTTAGCTCCTAAAACATCACCTACGCCATGCTGCCCCCCCCACCCCCCGCCCCCCGTAATGTTGCTAGCTTACCAGTCTCTCATCAGATCAAAAACTTGACTATGCCTCCGCCATATGGAACCCGCCCTAAACATATCTCATAAATGATCTTGAATCTGTTCATATCGCGCCGCGCCGCCCGATTTATTCATTCCCTGTACTCGTACATCATCAGAGTTTCATTTTCGAAAGCACAATCCGGTTTATCACCCCTCTCTGTTCGCCGCCGTATCGCCGCCCTTTCCCTCTTTCATAAATTTTTCATTCTTCCCTCAATGCAGCTCCTTACATCCTCCCCCAGACATACATTTCCAACATATTCCAACCGCACTGGCCATCCACTTCAAGTGTAACGTTATCGTAGCCAGAACTCTCACCTTTTCCACTTCTTTTTTCCCCTTGCAGCCAAAGATTGGAACGACCTTCCCTGCTCTATTGTTTCAACCACCTGCCCATCAAACTTCGTAGCAAATGTCAGTAGTCACCTGTATTCATAAACTAATGTGTTCAAATGTGTTTTTTTCTGTATATCCACCCCTTATGTAATACCCCCAGTGGGGTTCTTAAGGAAATAAAAATGAAATGAAAATTTCCAGCTGCGGTAGCAATCCGCTCACTTGCCGGACTAATTGTTGGCTCCTTTAGCTCAAACAGACCTGGCAGCTTTAGCAGCAGCTTAGGTTCGTCTCCGTCGACTGAAGCCCGTTTTCAAGGCCGCACCAAGTCCTTAACCGAGAGCATTCGGTAGATGAACAAAAACTGTTGCACTGTTGGTTGTCCACCATTTCCAGCGACATGTCTTGCAATGCCGAAAAAAAAAACGGCTGGAACAATAAAGAAAGGTGGATAATGCAGAACTCAGACCTTTTCCAAAGCACTGCAAATTACCTCTAAAGGATCCTGACCCAGGTTTCCGGTCAGAACGTAGCGGAAGCCCGACTGTAAGAGGCTTTAAATTAGAGCCAACGTGCTATGCAGGGTTATTCTCAGTGCCGCATAAGTAGGCTTGGTCAGGAAACAAGCTTGCATCTGCTTAGGTAAGTCTTCTATGTAAGTAGACCAGTCCTGATGATGATGATGTTTGGAGTTTAATGGCGCAAGGCCGACTAAGGGCAAAGAGCGCCAAACAATAGTGATTACATGAAAGTGGCATGGAAGTAAAAGTAGAACATTTCAGTAAAAATAAACCAAGTAAAAGACAACGTAATGAAGATGATGACTGGTGTAAAGGGCCAGGTTGTCAACATGCATGATAAGAAATGAGATGTAAAAATTTTACGTCGGTAAGAAACTCGAAAACGCGTTTGATTGAAAACATGGCTTCATCTCCTAAGAAGTATGACGGGTGTGGTGGAATATGTCGCGTGTGTAGTTGTGGGAAGTATTTGTGTCGTGTTGTGTCAAGTGCCTTACATTGTATAAGCATGTGGATCACGGATAGGGCCTCTCCGCACCTGCTGCACAGAGGTCTTGGAGACCCGTGAGAAGGTGCGAGTGCGTTGCATGGGTGTGCCCTATCCGTAATCTGGCCAAGGCGACTTCAGAGTATCTATTGCGTGTGTCGGTGGTGTATGGTGCCAAGTGTGGTTTTATTACGTGTAACTGTTGTCTGTTTGTTCACT
This sequence comes from Haemaphysalis longicornis, assembly GCA_013339765.2. Classification (NCBI taxonomy): domain Eukaryota; kingdom Metazoa; phylum Arthropoda; class Arachnida; order Ixodida; family Ixodidae; genus Haemaphysalis; species Haemaphysalis longicornis. The sequence goes on along the minus strand of CM023450.1, from coordinate 221,230,429 downwards.
CCAGTGTGTTTGCCATGTTTTGCGAAGTTGTTGTTTGATGTGTGGTTTCACGTCGGTGTCGGGTAATGTGGTTATGTCTACTGTATTCGAGAGTGTAGCAGCAGCAGCCATTCGGTCCGCTGCTTCGTTCCCGGCAATACCACAGTGGCCAGGGACCCAGCAAAGAACCAGTTCAAATTTGCGTTCATACACAGACATAATACCTGTGACAATCAGATTGACAACGTGGTTTTTCGAAGGCACTGTTGACGACAGTGCCCGCACAACACTGAGGGAATCTGTATAGATAATGGATTGTGGGATGTGTGTTTGAAGTATATGATTGACAACAAGAAGTACACACGTAAGCCTCTGCCGTAAAGATACTAGTATAACTATTCAGGGTTCGAGTGACACTAAGGCCGGGCCCATGCGCCGCGCGCAGGACACAGAGGTGGCTGATCTAGAAGCGTCCGTATAAAATTCAGAGCACTCATACTTCTGCTGCAAATACAAGAAATGCTGCAGAATTGCACATGTGGGAGCTCGCTTTTTATCTAGATGTGTAAAAGATGTGTCGCATGATACAGGGCGGAGATGCAATGGTGCTATAAAATCCGTTAGGGAACTTTGGATTGTATCTAAAAAGGAGACAGAAAGCTCTGACGCCTCCTCTCTAACTCTGTAAGGGAAGGGCGCACAGATCGATGGTCGATTTTAAAAGGAGTTCAGTCATGAACGTATCATGAAAAACTGATTTAAAGGATGGTGAGGCATGGATGACATTTTAAAGCATAAAGGAGATCTGTGTAAGCTCGCTGACGTTGTAGGTTCCATTTGTTGCACTCCACGTAGAGGCTTTCGACCGGGCTAGTGCGGAAGGCGCCACACGCCAGGCGGAGCCCCAGATGGAGTACTCGGTCCAGCTTTTTGAGGGATGTTTTACTTGCTGACCCATAAACAATGCTACCATAGTCCAATCGTGAACCTATCAGGCTGGTAAAAACACGTAAAAGAAGTTGTCAGCGCGAAAAGAAATGTGCGACAGAACCTTCAGGATATTCATTGTTTTTAGGCATTTATGTTTTAGTTGTTTTATGTGTGGGATGAATGTGAGCTTTTCGTCAAAGATTATACCTAAAAACGTGTGTTCCTTTTTTACAAGAATAGAGACACCGTGGAGTTGAATGTCTGGATCCGGCCGGATACCACGCCTCTTGGAAAACAAAATACAAGTGCACTTCCCGGGATTAAATTTAAAACCATTGCCATCGGCCCAGCCAGCTAGCTTGTTAACATCAAGCTGGACCTGGCGCTCACAGACAGACAAGTTACAGGATTTAAAGGAGAGTTGAACGTCGTCTACATAGATTGAACAGGAAATTGACTGTGGCAGCGCCTTCCTAAGGGAATTCATTTTCACAATAAAAAGGTGCAACTTAAAACTCCACCTTGTGGTACTCCATTTTCCTGCACATGAACCCTAGAGAGCGCAGTTCCAACTCGCACACGAAAGGTTCTTTGAAAAAAGTACCTGGCAAGTGTGTTTATTATGTCACCCGACATGCCGAAGGACTTCAGATCGCTCAGTATGCCATACCGATACGCGGTATCGTTCGCTTTTTCCAGATCAAAGAATAACGTCATACAATATTGTTTGTGGAGGAAGCATCGTTTATATAAGACTCGAGCGCGAAGAGCTGATTGTTAGTGGACCGCCCAGCCCTGAAGCCTGCCTGGCAGCTCTCGAGAAGACCATTGTACTCAAGAAAGTACACCAGCCTCCTGTTTATCATCTTCTCGAGGAGCTTGCACAGGCAGCTTGTAAGGGCGATGGGCCGGTAACTGGCAGGAGAGGAAGGGTCCTTTCCTTCCTTCAGGAAAGCCACTACTATGGCCTCCCTCCAAAAGGGAGGAATGTACCCCGAAAGCCATATGTTGTGTAGATGTAGGAGTGTTTCAAGAGTGTCTGGGTGTAGGTGTTGTATCATTGTGTATATGCTTTTGTCTGCACCTGGAGCTGAAGGCTTACGTGTGCTCAGAGCAGCCTTCAGCTGATGAATTGAAAAAGAATTGTAAGAAGTGCGCGACTTGTTGTTATCCCGCAGGGACGTCTTTTCTACAGATGTTTTGTGTTTAATGTAAGTGTTTGTGTATTGTGCTGAACTGGACACGTGTTCGAAGTGTTGCAACGCGTGTTGTGATGAGGGCTGTTGGCTTCCAGTCTACGGTTGTGTCAACCTGGGGTTGGCTAACCAGGTGAGGTGTGTTGTGTTGTGTTTGGTCGTTTTCTATTCGTGTGCAGACATTGTGTGTGTCTGTGTAAGAGTTTATGGATGTCAAGAAGGTGTGCGAACTCTCGTTTTGCCTCACGGCGCACACGTTTTCAAAACGCCTTAGCCCGTTTGAACAAAATTAGGATACCCGACGTGGGTGGGGACGAACGTAGGATACCCCACGCCTGTTCTGGGCCTCTCGCGTACAGATAAGTCCTCAAACCAACAGGCCTCCTCTGGTTGCGGGGGCACAAGAGGCGTGCGGGGAATGGACTTTTCGGCTGCGTCGAGGATGTGCGCCGTGAGAAGTTGGGTAGCTTCTTCAACGTGTAGGTGCCCTATAGATGTGTGGTGTAGTTTGGGTGTCTCTGGAAATGTATTCCAGTTAGCTCTCGCTTCATTGAACCTGTTTTGGGAAGATGGACTGCATGGTCCTTTACCTATATATGTTAGTGAGGTGGGGAATTGGGCACTACCATATGGGTCCGTGCCCACACTCCATTCAAGACAGTGGAAAGAGAACTGCGGAGCCAATAGCCAGATCAAGATATGCAGTGTGTGTTGTGTTCTATATTAACATATGTGGTCTTATTTTTGTTGAACAGGCATGCTTTTGAAGATGTAAGGAATTTCTCTATCAGGCGACCTCGGGCATCTGTGCGAGGAGAGCCCCAAAGAGTGTTGTGAGCATTAAGGTCGCCTGTTAAGATGTATGGTTCGGGCAGCTGGTCGACCAGCGCGTCGAAGTCAGAACTCGAAAGTGCAAAAACAGGACGAATGTAAACGGAGCATACCGTTATCAACCTATTAAAAATTATTGTGCGTATTGCTACAGCCTCAATGACAGTGTTGAGAGTGATAGGGTGGCATGCTAGAAATTTCCGGGCTATTAGGGCTACACCGCTCAAAGAGTGTCTGCATCCAATCCTATCCTTTCTGAACACGATATAGCTATTTAAGCAATTTGATTGATTGGAATTTGAATGTTTCTTGGACACACATTAAACTTGGCTGATGAGCATGCAGAATCTCATACATCGTCAAGATTATTCAGAAGGCCTCTGGAGTTCCCTTGAACAACATTTTCTCTTCCCATTATGATGTGTTAGAGCTACTGGAGTGTGACTATTTACGCAACGTCTTTCGGGGCTTGCACTCTTGGGAGGGGTGTCTTTACCTTCTCTGGAGGTTCAGATAGAGGGACCCGCTCCTTCCGCTGCAAAGCAGACAGGAAAGGTCCCACATCCACCTCATCATCAGATTTGCAAGGGGTACCCGGCGTATGAAACGCCACGAACTTGGCGCCCTTTGCGGTGCCCTTCGTTTTGGCCACGACCGCCGAGAGCGTCGGGAGCGCCCCAGGTGGCACAGGCGGTGTGGCGGAGGTAGGAATGCTGCGGTTTCCTCCGTCTCCATCTCCTGCGGGCCCTCGCGTGTGCTTCGGGCCGGTGGAGAGGAGGAAACAGAGGGTGCAGCAGCACCACCGCCGGTGGTGCACTGGCGGGTTGGGCTGCCCGAGGCAACCCGGTGGGGGGCGGGGACGGGGGTGGGACCAGGTCCGACTCGCGGTACTGGGTTCCCTCCGCAACCAGACGCCGCTCCGTCCCCGGCGAGCTGCGTCAGCGTACCTCCCCAGGGGGTACGAGGCGAACCTCTTTCGCGCCTCAGGGAAGTTGATGTTCCCAGTGACTTTTACCTTGATAATCTCCTTCTCCTGGTTGAACTTCTCACATTTTCGACAGTAGGCGGCCGGGGGTCCCTGGCAGTTGACGCAGTTGAGGGTTGAAGATGGACAGCTGTCAGATGAGTGATCATGCTGGGCGCACTTTGCGCAGGTCAGATGGCCACGGCAAGAGTTGGTTCCGTGCCCGAACCGCTGGCACTTAAAGCAGCGGCGGGGGTTAGGGATGTGTGGCCGAACCGAACATCGAATGGATCCTGCGTTATGAATTCTGATAATGTTGATCGATCAAAGGTTAAGATCAGATGTTTAGTAGGATTTTCTTTGTCTTCTCTGCGCATCGTTATGCGCCTCACTGCTGTTACACCCTGACTTTTTAGGCCCTCCAGCAGATCCGTTTCGGCTTCAGTGATGAGGCCAGGATCTGAGATCACGCCCTGTGAGCTGTTAAGGCTTCGGTGGGGCGTGACCGTGATGTCAAGGTCTGCAATGCGTGTCTGGCTCAGGAGATTTGTTGCCTGCTGCTGGTTATTGACTTCGACCAACAGTTCTCCCGTGCTCTGTTTCTTTGCTTTGTAGGATTTTCCTAATTATACCTTCTATGAACTTTGTGACCAAGAAGACGGACAGAGAGGCAACAGGCCTTTATTTTTCAACGGATTGAATGATAATGATCAGGAAGCGGGGATAGTTGGCTGGCTTTGGGGTTGAGATCGTTGGTGAGGACGGAAATGATACTTCGGTGCGGCCCCTTTTCAGGGACCTATCACGTTTAGAGGGGGGGGGGGTTTGAGAATACCATACAGCATGTGTAGAAGCAGGGGACGGGGGTACTTTCTTCACAGCCTTACCCGGATAGCTGAGGAGGTCCTGGAGCTCTCTGCCTGGTACCCCGCCACGGGGCACCTTGAGTAATCTTGGTGACGGTGAGTGGCGACACCGCGTACACCGAGCCCCCCATACTTAGTTGTTACCTACCGTGGCTAGAAGTTGAAAGGTGAAGGGTTACAGCCGTGAACGGTGGCCGTCGGAGCCTTGGTCAAGCTCCGGGCCGATGGGATCCATGCCTGTCTACCAGGCAGGGAGCTCCGGGACCTCTTGACTACCAGGGTAAGGTCAAAGAAGAAAGTACCCCCGTCTCCCTGCTTTTATACTTATGCTATATGCATTTTCAAAACCCCCCCCGCCAGACGTGATCGGGCCCCCGAAAAGGGGCCGCACCGAATGTTCTTTTCCACCACTTCCAGACTTGAGTCCTCCAGAAACCGAAACAACTATCCTCGCTTCATCGTGATGGAATCTGTAGACCAGATCAAAACCTCTTGCTTCACAGTCGGTATTTCTCATTTCAAAATTTCTTGACAGTATTGTTGGAGGGTCGTATAAGGCCAAAAACATCGAACCGGTGAAATCTTGTCGAGGTGAGTAGCCAGGATCAGGCCAATAAACTCCTTGCTCAAACCAGGCATCGCCGATCTGCAAATCCGAGTCACGCCCCACCGCAGCCTAACAGCTCCCAGGGCGTGATTTCCGAGTATGACCTACTAAATGAATCTGAAGCTGACCTGCTGGAGGGCCTTCGTAGTCAGGGCGTAACAGCGGTCAGGCGCATAACCATCCGCAGAGACGATAAACAAATACCGACAAAGCACCTCATCCTAACCTTTGACAAGTCCACCCTTCCAGAATTCATCAATGCAGGTTACATCCGATGTTCAGTCCGGCCGTACATCCCGAACCCGCGTCGCTGTTTCAAGTGCCAACGGTTCGGGCACGGCACAAAGTCATGTCGCGGCCGACTTACCTGCGCAAATGCGCCCAGCACGACCACCCGTCCGACAACTGTAACGTTCAACAATTTCTTTGCGTAAATGCCAGGGTCCACATGCGGCCCTACTCCAGAAAATGTGAAAAGTTTTCAATTAGAAAAGAAAATGCATCAACATCAAGTCACTGAAAACATCACCTTCCCAGAGGCGCGAAAGAGGTTCGCTTCTTTCCCCCTGGGGAGGTACGCCAACGCAGCTCGCCGGGGGGCAGAGCGGCGTCTGGTTTCGGCGGGGACCCAATACCGCGAGTCAGACTTGGTCCCGCCCCCCCTCCCCCCCTGGGTTGCCCTTGGCAGCCCAACCCGCCTCCGCTCGCTCACCCAGCAGCAGATGTGGTGGCAACAACGTCTGTTGGGGATACCGCTGCATCCACTGCTTCCTCTCCCACTGGCCCAAAGCACACGCAAGGGCACGGAGATGGAGACGGAGGCAGTCGCAGCGACCCCCTCCCCCGCCTCACTGCCTGTGCCATCTGTGGTGCTCCCCACGCCTTCGGTAATGGCAGTGCAGGCAAAGAACACCCGAAAGGGTACCACGTCAAGGGGGCCCAGTCCGCTGGGCACCCCCTTGCCTTCAGATGACGACATGGACGTCGAGCCCTTCCGGCTTTCATTGCAGCGGAAAGAACGGGCTGCGACGTCCAGGTCAGTAGAGAAGGCCAGAAAGCCCCTCCCAAGAGTCCAAGCCCCGAAAGACCCTACATAAATAATCACACTCCAGTAGCTCTACCACATCATAATGGGAAGAGAAAACATAGTTCAATGGAACTGCAGAGGCCTTCTGAATAATCTTGACGACATGCATGAGATTCTGCATGCCAACCAGCCAAGTTTATTGTGTGTCCAGGAAACACATCTGAATTCCAAACACACAAATTTCTTGAATAGTTACCTGGTATACAGGAAAGACAGGGATTGCTGTGCACACTCTTCTGGCGGTGTGGCCATAATCGCCCGCAAATCCTTAGCATGCCACCCTGTCACCTTGATCACCGACCTTGAGGCTGTAGCCGTCCGCAAAATAATTTTTAATAGGTTGATAACGGTATGCTCCATCAACAGCTCTCCTGATCTAGCACTTCTGAGCTCTGACTTTGAGGCGCTGGTCGACCAGCTTCCTGAACAGTACATTTTAACAGGAGACTTCAATGCACACAATTCTCTTTGGGGCTTTTCTCGCACGGATGGCCGAGGTCGCCTGATAGAGAAGTTTTTAACATCCTCTGGAGCATGCCTTTTCAACAAGAAACAGCCTACATACCATAACATAGGACACAATGCATACTCAAATCTTGACTTGGCTATTGGTTCGGCAATTCTGTTTCCATGTCTAGAGTGGGGAGTGGGCCCTGACCCATATGGCAGTGACCACTTCTCCACTTCACTAATATATATAGGTAAAGGCCCAAGCAGTTAATCTTCCCATAATAGGTTCAATGAAGCACGAGCTAACTGGAACACATTTACAGAGACATCCAAACTACACCACACATCCATAGGACACCTACACGTTGAAGAAGCTACCCAACTCCTCACGGCGCACATCCTCGACGCCGCCGAAAAGTCCATTCCCCACGCCTCTGGTGCCCCGCGCAACCAGAGGAGGCCGTGGTGGAATGAGGACTGTAGGCGGGCGCGGGAGGCCCAGAACAAGGGGTGGGGTATCCTTCGTCGGTACCCCACGTCGGGTAACCTTAGTTTGTTCAAACGGGCCAAGGCGTTTGGAAAACGTGTGCGCCGTGAGGCAGAGATAGAGAGTTGGCACACCTTCTTGACATCTATTAATTCATACACGGACACACACAAAGTCTGGACACGTATACGCAAGCTCAAAGGACAACAGACACACAGCCTGCCCCTGGTTAGCACAACAGGGGACACACTCGAAGACCAGGCTAACACACTTGCACAACACTTCGAACACGTGTCCAGTTCAGCACACTACACCAGCATTTTAATGAAACACTAAACATCTGCAGAAAAAAAGCCCTTACAAGACAAAGACAAATCAAATACTTCTTACAACTCTGAATTCACTCTCTATGAGTTGAGGGTTGCCCTGAGCATGTGCAAAGCTTCAGCCCCAGGCGCAGATAAGATTACATACACCATGATACAACACCTACACCCAGACACTCTTGAAACACTCTTACAACTATACAATAAAATATGGCTTTCGGGGCACATTCCACGCTCTTGGAGGGAGGCCATAGTAGTTGCTTTCCTAAAGGAAGGGAAGGACCCTTCTTCTCCCGCTAGCTATCGTCCCATTGCCCTGACAAGCTGCTTGTGTAAGCTCCCCGAGAAGATGATAAACAGGCGACTCGTGTACTTCTTAGAGTACAACGGTCTTCTCTAGAGCTGCCAGGCAGGCTTTAGGGCGGGGCGATCTACGAACGATCAACTCGTTGCGTTAGAGTCATATATTAAAGATGCTTTCCTCCATAAGCAGTACTGTATGACAGTATTCTTTGATCTTGAAAAGGCGTACGACACTGCTTGGCGATACGGCATCCTCAGCGATTTGAAGTCCTTTGGCATGTCTGGTAACATGATGAATACGCTTGTTAGTTACCTGTCTGAAAGAACATTTCGGGTGCGAGTTGGAGCTGCACTCTTTAGGGTGCACGTGCAGGAAAACGGCGTGCCGCAAGGTGGTGTTTTGAGTTGCACTTTGTTTAGTGTAAAAATGAATTCTCTTCGGAAGGCACTGCCACCATCGATCTCCTGTTCCATCTATGTAGACGATGTTCAACTCTCCTTCATATCGTGTAACTTGTCTATCTGCGAGCGCCAAGTGCAGCTTGGTGTGAACAAGCTAGCCGGCTGGGCAGATAGCAACGGTTTTAAATTTAATCCTGGGAAGTGCACTTGTGTTCTGTTTTCCAAGAGGCGAGGCATTCGGCCGGATCCAGACATTCGACTCCACGGTGTCTCTATTCCTGTAAAAAAGGAACACAAGTTTATAGGTATTATCTTTGACGAAAAGCTGACATTCATCCCAAACATTAAACAACTAAAATATAAATGCTTAAAAACAATGAACATCCTGAAGGTTCTGTCGCACATCTCTTTTGGTGCTGAAAAACAACTTCTCTTACGTGTTTTTACCAGCTTGATAGGTTCACGATTGGACTATGGTAGCGTTGTTTATGGGTCAGCAAGTAAAACATCCCTCAAAATGCTGGACCCAGTGCTCCATCTCGGGCTCCGCCTGGCGTGTGGCGCCTTCCGCACTAGCCCGGTCGAAAGCCTATATGTGGAGTGCACCAAATGGAACCTACAACGTCAGCGAGAATACACAGATCTCCATTATGCTTTTAAAAGTTCATCCATGCCTCACCATCCTTTTAAATCAGTTTTTTATGATACGTCCATGACTGAACTCCTTTTAAATCTACCATCGTTCTCTGCGCCCTTCTCTTACAGAGTTAGAGAGGAAGCGTCAGAGTTTTCTGTCTCCTTTTTAGATACAATCCAAAGTTCTGTAACGGATTTTATAGCACCATGGCATCTCCGCCCTGTATCATGCGACACATCTTTCACACATGTAGATAAAAACCGAGCTCCCACATGTACAATTCTGCAGCATTTCTTGTATTTGCAGCAGAAGTATGAGTGCTCTGAATTTTATACGGACGCTTCTAGAACTGCCACCTCTGTGTCTTGCGCGGCGCATGGGCCCGGCCTTAGTGTCACTAGAACTCTGAATAGTCATACTAGTATCTTTACGGCAGAGGCTTACGGTGTACTTCTTGTTGTCAATCATATACTTCAAAGCCACATCCCACAATCCATTATCTATACAGATTCTCTCAGTGTTGTGCGGGCACTGTCGTCAACAATGCCTTCGAAAAACCACGTTGTCAATCTGATCGTCAAGGGTATTATGTCTGTGTATGTACGCAAATTTGAACTGGTTCTTTGCTGGGTCCCTGGCCACTGTGGTATAGCCGGGAATGAAGCAGCGGACCGAATGGCTGCTGCTGCTACACTCTTGAATACAGTAGACATAACCCCTTACCACACCTACACCACTACAACCGACGTGAAACTACACACAACAACTTCGCAAAACATGGCAAACACACTGGAGTGAACAAACAGACAACAAGTAACCCGTAATAAACCTCACTTGGTACCATACACCACCGACACACGCAATAGATACTCTGAAGTCGGCTTGGCCAGATTACGGATAGGGCACACACATGTAACGCACTCTCACCTTCTCACTGCATCTCCAAGACCTCTGTGCAGCAGGTGCGGAGAGGCCCTATCCGTAGTGCACATACTAATCACATGCAAGGCACTTCACACCCAACACGACACAAACACTTCAGAGAACTCTACAGACAACATATCCCACTACATCCATCGCTGTTTCTAGGTGACGATGCCAGTGTTTCTGTGAAACGTGTGTTTGATCATTTGTCAGACGTTAAGTTTTTAAACCTCATTTCGTATCACGCATAATCAAATCTGGCCCTATACAACAGCCATCACCATTATCTTTAACTGATTTTACTATGTTCGGTTGACACGTTTTTTTTTTTTGCGGTGACCACTTCACTTCAATAAATAAACTTTTGTCTGGCGCTCTTTGCCCTTTGTCGGCCTTGCGCCATAAAAACCCAACCATCATCATCATCCCTGCCTGGTAATCAGAGAGAGAGCCCATCCGCCGGAGCTTGACCTGGGCTCCGACGGCCACCGTTTGAGGTTTCTACCCTTCGCCTTTAAACACATCACCCCGGTGGGTTGCAGCTTATGTTGGGGGCTCGGGGGTGTCGCCAACACCGTCACCAAGATTCCTCAAGGTGCCCGTGCGGGGGTGCACGAATGGAAACAAGCCGAAGGGAACCTATTGTGTATGCCAGAGCGCCGATATGACGTTTTCTTCCTTTTTTATGCCCCTCCATTGTTTTTAAACCTGCCCCACGTTTTTTGCCCGCTACAGTAGGTAAGATTCGGAGTCTCCATTGCTTACGTTCTGTTGATGATGACGATTTACAAATTACACCTATTGACGCAAGTTTAAGTATTGACGCAAGTTTAAAATGCAAGAGTTGTTTTTCCGGAAAGCAGATTGATACTTAAATGAGGGGAAAAGAGTGAACTAGCTAATTATAGGCAAACTTCAGTCTTCCCAGTTTCTAAATGTCTTGAAAAAAAATATGTACACAAATAGATTTTTTTCCGGAAATACAACCTTATAACTGGCTGCCAGTTCCATCTTAAGACAAAGCGCTCCATTAAAGGGCCCTATTATTGCAGAAAGACACGATCTTGGAAAATTTCGAAACAAGGCTAGCTACGCTAGGCATATACCTACACGTTTGCAAGGCATTTGATCGCGTCAATGATGCACTCCTTCTTATAAATTGCAAAACTACGGTTTTCGGGGTGTGTCCTATAGTCTGATGCCGTCTTGTTGACGCGTTTTCAGTGCGTAGAAGTAAATGACCACGAATCGCAAACGAAGCCTATAAAAAACGGCGTGCCACAGGGGAGCATTCTGGGACCTATTCTTTTTTATGTTGCATAAATGCTATTACACGCATGCAGGTAAATTGTAAGCCTATTCACCCAATTAGTGTAAATAAATCGCTCCTTATCTACCATGGTTCCCCTCATCTGTCCTGCCACTACGTGACATTCGGTGGAGTGTGCGGGTTTGTCATGCCCATCCTGGCCCCAGCATCGCATCGCATCGGCGTGGACACAGCCGCCAAGAATAACGAAGCCGCGCCGGGAGGCACCAGCCCAGCCAAGACCACCCTACGCCGATGTCCAACGCCCCGTGTCGCCAGCCCGGCAGACCCAACTGAAGACCAGCCGAGACGAGCCGTGCCCAGACCAGCCGAGATGTGTTCCCCCGCCCTTCCGTCCGACGTGGCTTCAGGACCTTAGGCGCTTCGTCGTGGCTGAAGCCATTGGTGTAGCTGGGCCAGGCATCATCAAAACCATTATCGTCATCCGTGGCGGCCAGCGATTCGAAAGCATTTTTCATCGCAGCACTCCCCCGCACGGGGCAACTTGAGCAATCTTGGTGACGGTACTGGCGATACCGCGGACCCCCGAGCCCCAAACATACGCTGGATCCAACCGTGGCAATGTGTTTATAGGTGGAGGGTTAGAAACCACGAACGGTGGCCGTCGGAGCCCAGGTCAAGCTCCGGCGGATGGGCTCCCTGTCTGTCTACCAGGCAGGGAGCTCCGGGACCTCTTTGGCTACCAGGGTAAGGTCAAAGAAGAAAGTACCCCAGTCTCCCTGCTTTTCAATGTATCATATGGCATTTTCGAAACCCCCCCCCCAGACGTGATCGGCCCCCGAAAAGGGGCCGCACCGAAGTTTCCTTTCCACCCCTACCAACTATCAACGTTCCAAAACATGACAACTATCCCCGTTTTTTGGTCCTCGAATCAATAGACAAATCCAAACCCGTCTCCTCCCAATCTGTATTCCTCGTCTCCAAGTTCCTTGAAGGAATCATTGGCAAATCTTTCGAAGCGAAAAAACTACGAACAGGCGAAGTGTGGTTGAAGTCAAGACGCAGCAGCAAGCCACAAATCTCCTGACCCAAACCCGCATGGCAGATCTGGACATCACTGTCACACCCACCGCAGCCTCAACAGCTCGCAGGGGGTGATATCTCAGCCAGATCTGCTAAGTGAAACAGAGGCCGACCTTCTGGAAGGCCTGAAGGATCAGGGCGTAACAGCTGTCAGGAGAATCACCATCCGTCGCGACAATGTAGAAATACCAACAAAGCACGTAGTCTTAACATTCAGCAGTTCAAAACTTCCTGAGCACATCAATGCTGGTTTCATTAGGTGTGGTGTACGTCCGTACATACCTAACCCGCGCCGCTGCTACAAGTGCCAGCGGTTCGGGCACGCTACGACTTCTTGCCGCGGCAAACAGACCTGCGCAAAATGCGCCGCACACGACCACCCCACTGAAAATTGTGACTCCACCACCTTCACCTGCGCAAACTGTCAGGGGCCGCACGCGGCATGGTCCCGCAGCTGTGAGAAGTTTCACCAGGAGAAGAAGATAATTCACGTAAAAGTAACCGAGAACATCTCCTTCCCCGAGGCGCGAAAGAGGTTCGCCTCTTTCCCCTGGGAGGTACGCCGACGCAGCTCGCCGGGGGGCGGAGCGGCGTCTTGTTTCGGCGGGGACCCAGTACCGCGAGTCGGACTTGGTCCCGCCCCCGCCCCCCCTGGGTTGCCTCAGGCAGCCCAACCCGCCTCCGCACCGCTCGCTGAGCCAGCAGCGGCTGTGGTGGCAACCACGTCTCGTGGGGATGCTGCTGCACCCACTGTTTCCTCCTCTCCACCGGCCGAAGCGCCTGCGAGGGCCCGGAGGAGATGGAGCTGGAGGAAACCGCAGCAGTTCCCACCTCCGCCGCACCGCCTGTGCCACCCGGGGCGCTCCTGACGCCCTCGGCGGTCGCGGCCAAAACGAAGGGCACCGCAAAGGGTGCCCAGTCCAAGTCTAGGGGGCCAGTCCGCTGGGCACCCCCTTGCCCTCAGATGACGACCTAGACGTCGAGCCGTTCCGGCATGCACCACAGCGGAAGGAACGGGCTCCGGCGTCCAGGTCAGTAGACAAAATGAAAAAGCCCCTTCCAAGAGTACAAGCCCCGAAAGCCGACACGTAAACACACACATACTCCAGTAGATCTAAACTTCAATAATGGGAAGAGAAAATATCATACAATGGAACTGCAGAGGCCTTCTTAAAAATCTTGATGATGTTTATGAGTTACTGCATTCCAATCAGCCAAGTGTCATGTGTGTACAAGAAACACACTTAAATTCCAACATACAATTTTTGAATAGTTACCAGGTATTTAGGAAGGACAGGGTTGGTGGTGGTACATCTTCCGGGGGTGTGGCCATCATTGCCCGAAAGTCCTTGGCGTGTCATTCTATCCTGTTACAGACCGTCCTTGAGGCTGTTGCCATTCGTACCATAATTTTCAATAGGCTAATAACTCTATGCTCAGTTTACATCCCTCCTGATTTCCAGCTCTTGAGCTCGGATTTCGAGGGCCTTATGGATCAGCTACCCACACCTTTCATTCTTTTAGGCGACCTCAACGCACATAACTCTCTTTGGGGCTCTGCTCGCACAGATGCCCGAGGTCGCCTTATCGAAAAATATCTAACATCTTCGGGAGCATGTCTATTCAATACAAACAAGCCTACATACCATAATATAGGACACAATAGTTATTCACACCTCGATTTGGCGATTGGCTCTGCAGTACTCTTTCCATCTCTAGAATGGGACGTTGGCACTAACCCATATGGCAGTGACCACTTCCCAACCACATTAACATACTTAGGTAAAGGCCCGAGCAGTCCATCTTCCCATAACAGGTTCAATGAAGATAGAGCGAACTGGAGTACATTTACAGAAACATCTAAACTACACCACACATCCATTGAACACCTACACGTTGAAGAAGCTACCCAACTCCTCACGGCGCACATCCTCGACGCCGCTGAGAAGTCCATTCCCCACGCCTCTGGTGCTCCGCGCAATCAGAGGAGGCCGTGGTGGAATGAGGACTGTAGGCGGGCGCGAGAGGCCCAGAACAAGGCGTGGGGTATCCTTCGACGGTACCCCACGTCGGGCAACCTTATTTTGTTCAAACGGGCCAAGGCGTTAGGAAAACGTGTGCGCCGTGAGGCAAAACGAGAGAGTTGGCGCACCTTCCTTACATCTATTAACTCGTACACAGACACACACAAAGTCTGGACACGAATACGAAAACTAAAAGGACAACAGACACACAGCCTGCCCTGGTTAGTACAACAGGGGACACACTGGAAGACCAGGCTAACACACTTGCACAACACTTTCAACACGTTTCCAGCTCTGCACACTACACAAACACTTTCCTGAGACATAAAACCACTTGTGAAAAGAAGTCCTTACATGATAATAACAGGTCAAAATCTGGTTACAACTCTGAATTTACTCTTTATGAGCTGAAGGCTGCCCTGAGCACATGTAAACCTTCAGCTCCAGGCGCAGATCAGATTACATACACAATGATACAACACCTACACCCAGATACTCTTGAAACACTCCTACACTTATACAACAACATATGGCTTTCGGGGCACATTCCGAAATCTTGGAGGGAGGCTATTGTAGTGGCGTTCTTGAAGGAGGGTAAGGACCCGTCTTCTCCCGCCAGTTACCGACCCATCGCCCTCACAAGCTGCCTGTGCAAGCTTCTCGAGAAGATGATTAACAGGAGACTCGTGTACTTCTTAGAATATAATGGTCTTCTCGAGAGCTGCCAGGCCGGCTTCAGGGTGGGGCGATCCACAAACGACCAACTCGTCGCCCTTGAGTCGTATATAAAGGATGCCTTTGTCCACAAACAGTTTTGTGCTACGGTCTTTTTTGATCTCGAGAAAGCCTACGATACCGCTTGGCGATACGGGATACTTTGCGACCTAAAAGCCTTCGGTGTCTCGGGAAATATGTTTAATACACTTCGTAGCTACCTGGCGGAGCGAACCTTTCGTGTGAGAGTTGGCACTGCCCTTTCAAATGTTTTCCTGCAGGAAAACGGCGTGCCTCAAGGCGGCGTTTTGAGCTGCACATTGTTCATTGTCAAGATGAACTCACTTCGAAAGGCGTTGCCACGAACCATTTCCTGTACAATATATGTAGATGATGTGCAAATTTCTTTTAAATCATGCAATATGTCAATCTGCGAACGCCAAGTCCAGCTTGGTGTCAACAAACTAGCAGGCTGGGCAGATCAGAACGGTTTTAAGCTGAACCCAGTCAAGAGCACTTGTGTTGTGTTTTCCAAAAGGCGTGGGATCAGGCCAGATCCAGACATCAAACTGAATGGTGTCTCGATTCCGGTCAAAAAAGAACACAAGTTCCTCGGTATAATTCTTGATGAAAAACTTTCCTTTATTTCTCATATGAAACAACTAAAACAAAAATGTCTTAAAACAATGAATATCCTTAAGGTTCTCTCACACCAATCCTATGGTTCCGATAAAGAACTCCTGCTGCGCTTGTATACTGCTTTGGTTGGGTCTCGTTTGGACTATGGCAGTGTGGTATATGGGTCGGCGAGTAAAACAGCATTGCGAATGCTTGACCCAGTACTACACTTGGGGCTACGGCTTGCGTCGGGTGCTTTTCGCACTAGCCCTTCGAGAGTCTATATGTTGAATGTAATAAGTGGAGCCTTGAGAACCAGCGAACGTACATGGACTTGCTTTATGCTTTTAAAATTTCATCTCAGAATAACCACCCTTTTTATCCTGTCCTTAACGATACATCCACATCTGTGCTGTTTGTAAATCGCCCGTCCGTTACTCCGCCTTTTTCACTTCGAGCGAGAGAGCGAGCCTCGGATCTGAGTGCTTCGTTTTTAGACGTGTACAGGTCATCCTCTTTAAACATTTTACCGCCTTGGCAAGTTCGCCCTGTGTCCTGTGACCTTTCTTTTATAAAGCTTGACAAAAATCGGGTACCGCGAGCTGCAATACTTCAGCACTTTCTTTCTTTGCAGTTCAAATACCCACGTGCTGAATTCTACAGTGACGCTTCTAAAACCTCCACTATGGTGTCGTGCGCTGCTCATGGTCCAAATTTCAATGCAGCCAGAACCATGAGCGTGCACACAACAATTTTTTCAGCAGAAGCGTACGGAATTTTACTGATTGTACGACACATACTTGAAAATCAAATTCCCAATTCTATCATCTACACAGATTCTTTGAGTGTTGTTCGCGCATTATCATCGCATAAACCCCCCAAAAACCACATAATTAATCTTGTATTCAACACTATCATGTCGGTGTATGCGGAGAAGCATCGGCTGCTCCTCTGCTGGGTCCCAGGACACGCTGGGATCGCTGGGAACGAGTTGGCGGACGAGAGGGCCGGTGCTGCTGCACTCAGGAACACTGTCGACATAACAAGCGTACCATATACAGACCTCAAGCCTCACATAAACAAGCACCTGCGCAGAACATGGCAAACACACTGGGACGAACAGACAGACAACAAACTACACGTAATAAAGCCACACTTGGGGGTGGACACAGCCGCCAACAGACACACAGAAGTCGCCTTGGCAAGGCTACGGATAGGGCACACCCATGCGACGCACTCGTATCTGCTGACGGGATCTCCTAGACCCCAGTGCGGCAGGTGCGGAGAGGCCCTATCCGTAGTGCACATACTAATCACATGCAAGGCACTTCACACAACACGACACAAACACTTCAGAGAACTCTACAGACAACATCTCCCCCCTACATCCATCGTTTTTCCTAGGTGATGATGCCATTGTTTCCGTGAAACGTGTGTTTGAGTATTTGTCCGACGTCAAGTTTTTAAACCTCATTTCCTATCACGCATCATGAAATCTGGCCCTATACACCAGCCATGCTCATTGTCGTGTTGTGATTTTACTTTTGTTTTTGCTGATTTTACTTAGTGTTTAAGGTTTCACCCCTATCATCGACTATTGTTCTGGCGCTCTTTGCCCCAGTTGGCCTTGCGCCATAAACATCCAACGATCATCATCATCATCGCAGCACTCATCGGAATTCAATCGTCAACTTGCCTCGGCGTCGGCCCGACGGCCTTCATCCTACACGTTTGCAAGGCATTTGATCGCGTCAATGATGCACTCCTTCTTATAAATTGCAAAACTACGGTTTTCGGGGTGTGTCCTATAGTCTGATGGTCTTGTTGACGCGTTTTCAGTGCGTAGAAGTAAATGACCACGAATCGCAAACGAAGCCTATAAAAAACGGCGTGCCACAGGAGCATTCTGGGACCTATTCTTTTTTATGTTACATAAATGCTATTACACGCATGCAGGTAAATTGTAAGCCTATTCACCCAATTAGTGTAAATAGATCGCTCCTTATCTACCATGGTTCCCCTCATCTGTCCTGCCACTACGTGACATTCGGTGGAGTGTGCGGGTTTGTCATGCCCATCCTGGCCCCAGCATCGCATCGCATCGGCGTGGACACAGCCGCCAAGAATAATGAAGCCGCGCCGGGAGGCACCAGCCCAGCCAAGACCACCCTACGCCGATGTCCAACGCCCCGTGTCCCCAGCCCGGCAGACCCAGAACCGAAGACCAGCCGAGATCGCCCTTCCGCGGGATCGCTTCGTCGTGGCTGATTGGTGTAGCGGCGGCATAATCAAAACCATCATCGAGGGGGGTGGTTTTTCATCGATGTCACCGGGCGTCGGCCCGGACGGCCTTCAGGGCGGGGGGGAGGGGGGGGGGGTGATGTCACCGGACAGGACAATCCCGGATCCGCCATGATTCACCAACAAAATACAAGGAAGAAGCTCGGTGCGGGGCGCAGCCAGCCCGGCCTCCGTTAAGGCTGCATGTATATAGTGCAAATAGATCGCTCCTCATCTACCATGGTTCGTCTCATCTCTGTCCTGCCGCCAGGTGACAATATATATGCCAATAACTGCACTCTGTTGATGGTAGAAACTTGGAAACTATAGTGGAAATATTATGTTCTATATGTTACACGATCCAAGAGTACTCCCATACAGGCTACCTAATGCTAAATCAATCACAAACAAAAGGTGTACTTTTCCGCCCTTTAAGCACTGCAGTAGTAGTACTGACAACATTGCTTTAGGTCCGTATAAAATCATGTCATTTGTACCGAACATAAGTCATTGAGCGCAAAAAGACGCAGGTATTATAAATAGGGTGTCGTCATTTACTACCGACTGGAGTAAAGCGTTTTATACCTGGTGCTCTTTCACTCACATCTCAACTATTTTGCACAAGTCTGGCCAAACACGACAATGCAAAACATACATAAAATAACAACACTGCAAAAGAAATCCTTTCGGGCTGTTGAAAATGTGTCTTTTCTAGCGCACACAAAATAACTTTTTATAACTAAAGCACCGAATATTAAAGGATGAAAACATCATCATCAGCCTGTGTATGCTTACTGCAGGGCAAAGGCGTCTCCCATATATTTCCAATTACCCTGGTCTTGTGCTAACTGCGACCAATTTATCCCCGTAAACATCTTAATCTCATCTGCCCACCTAACCTTCTGCCGCCCCTGCCACGTTTGCCTTCTCTAAGGATCCACTATGTTGCACTTAATGACCAACGGTTGCTTCACAATACATGCCCCGCCCACGCCCATTTCTTCTTGTTAATTTCTACTAATATGTCCTTAACACGCGTTTGTTCCCTGACCGACTCCGCTGTCTTCTTGTCCCTTGATGTTACACCTATCGTCTTCCTTTCCATTGCTCGCTGAATCTAACTCAATTTAAGTTTTCACTTCACTGAGCCGCCTTTTAATGTCGGTAACGTTCGTTTGAATGTCCTTCAGATTCATTGACGTGTCCTTGTGAAAAGTTTCATTTGACTGCGCTAGGTCTTTTAGGAGTGAAATAAATTGGTCCATTTTTTTCTGGACCAGGATTGATCTCAACGTCTCCCGCGCAGATTCTTAAACGGGCCGCACAGAACAGAACTAAGGAACACCGTCCTCCGGAACGACAACAATCAGCGAGTAAGGCAGGCCGCAACCATACTGGTGAACATGACCTGTTCAATTTACTACGTGCCAAGAAACGACCGATCCTCGCACGGTATGCAGACAGATAAACGCCAATAATTCATGAATTTCATTTGGGATTTCCAGCAAAAAGTTTTGGAAGCGGTAATAAAGCGCTATGCTTTACACACTCACACTATAAGCATAAAAAAACGGCGTTAGCTGAGCCCTCTGATGCAAATCTGATGGTTCACTGTCGATGATCCTTTAAGTAGACGATCGGCATGAGGGCGCTGCGTGCAATGTCTTCCAGAGTCGTCTGCGCCGCAGATCACCAACGTGGAGGAAGGCCCAAGACACGAGGCAGCTGGATGGGTCACTCGTTCACCGCAATCAGCTTGCAGTGTTATCGTCGATGAAAGCAGCTTGCTTCACTGGGATGCCTGCGCCTATAAGCATGAAAATAACGGAGTGAGCTGAGCCTTCTGCTGCCAATCGCAACATGGACTTAACAAACAGAAAAAGTTTGCAGATGACGTCTACCTTTAGGTTTTAAAATATATGAGCCGATAGCGTTACATCGGCGCCGAGGGAGCGTTTTGGAACAGTGTGGCAGCTCTTACCATTTATTCGTTCTATTCAAGGTTTCATGGCTTTATTCAAGGTTTTCAATAAATGTTTGGTTTACAAAATGCGTAATTGATGTTAGTACAGATGGAGGTCCCGAAGTAAAACTGTCAGGGGGAGCTCATGGCTCTAAATTCTGAAAACAAAGTTATTATAATAGCGCAAAGTATTAAAACCATTAACATGGCAAGGTCAGGCGACGGAAAAACAATTCTTTTCCATAATAACATTTTATATTTTTGCGGGAGTTGAGGCACAAAGATTACAAAGTGTACAATACTAGACGAATAAACAAGGAATGCAAATCAAAATGTATGATCAGATTGGGAACAACAAGAAATCAGGATCAGGTGAAACTACAATAACTTATAAAATTCTAAGCAGTCATCACTTTAAAATACAGCCTAAAATCTGAAGTTAAATGCGGAAAGACGTATACAATCAAAAGATAAAGGGTACACAGGAAAATGATTTCAAGAAATACTTAAGTACATTTCGAGTAGGTATATTTTCAAACACTTGGAAAATGTATGTTGAGAAGGCGATGTTTTACATGACACCGGCATCGAATTGCACAGTGCTGTGGCTGAAAAAATTGCAGTTTGCTTACCGTAGTTGGTGTTAGCTTTCGGCAGTAACAAGTATGCTGTTCCGAAAACCGGGTAATATTTGTATTAGTAAGGTGAGATGGGGCGAAAGCACCAACAAGGACTCTGTTTTGGCAGGCACGGTAAATTAGCAGACCTAATGTTTGCTGGAATGAACACGTGATAGATACGACCTTCAGACTATCATAAATACCTGTAACCGAGTCCCTGAAGGGGCTGAAAGTTAATACACGAACCGCATGATTTTGGAGATGTTGTAGACACGATAAATGGGTGGTATGTGTAATGCCCCATGACGACAAATGCTGAGATGACTATAAATAAATGCGTGATACCGTGATCGATGGATGTGTGGCTGGAAGTAATGCCGTGTTCTAATTAATACACGTATCCCGAATGCTAATTTTGTAGTAACCGATTTAATGTGTACATAAAATGTTTACTGCAAATCAAGCACAACACCAAGGAATAACGCACAGCAGGACGCAGAAACAGCCTGATCACCAGGATTTATTTGCGGGGCGGTGAAAAGCCGTTTGGGTATGGAAAATCATAAAGCTTGTTTTCGTAGGATTCATGCTCATACAGTTGTTTTCGCACCATGACACGATGTTTTGCAGATCCGAGTTCAGTTTTAATACTAGACTGTTTAGGTGTTTATTGTGCGAAAATACCGTGGTATCGTCTGCGTAAAGAATACAGTGCGAAGCTTGGAGATAAGTCGGCAGGTCACCCGCCGCGGTTGCTCAGTGGCTAAGGCGTTGTGGAGGTCGCGGGTTCGATTCCCGGCCGCGAGCCGCTTTTCTGATGGAGGCGAAAAGATTGATAGATTGCACGGTTTAACGCGCCGACGCAACGCAGGCGATGAGGCGCGCTGTAGTGGAAGGCTCCGGATTAATTTTGACCACGTGGGGATCTTTAACGTGCGCCGAAATCCCGTACACAGGGGCGTCGTTGCTTTTCACCTCCATCAGGAAAGCGTCCGCCATTGCCGGGAATCGAACTCGAGACCTCGTGCTCAGCAACGCAACGCCTTAGCCACGGAGCCACCGCGGTGGATGGAGGCGAAAAGCAAGAGCGCCCGTGTGTACGAGATTTCGGTGCACGTTAAAGAACCCCAGGTGCTCGAAATTAATCTGGAGCCCTCCACTACGGCGCGCCTCATCGCCTGCGTTGCGTCGGCGCGTGAAGCCCTACAATCAATCAAGTCGGCAGGTCGTAATTGTATATTACACAAAGATGTGGTTCTGGAATAGATCCCTGAGGAACGCCTTGATGAATAATAATGGGACAGGAAAACGCGTCAGAAATTTTGTCAACCTGTGTTCTATCAGACAAATAACTGCGACGTAGTGTTAAAGCTGGCCCCCTTATTCCAATTAATTCAAGTTTCGCAAAAAGCATTAAGTGGTTTATTCTATCAACCGCCTTTGTGAATTATATGAAAACGGCACCGCACCAAGATCCGTTACCAATAGGCTTTTAATCGTATCAGAAGCTTCTATCAGGTCAAGTTCTGTTGAGTAATTTCGGCGGAAGGCAAATTGATGTGGTGCTGGAATATTCAATTTATTGAGGTAGTTGATTAGGCGCACTACAATTAGTTATTCAATTAGCTTGCTAGAAAAGGGTCCCCTAGTTATTGGATGGTAATTATCCATGAGGGTTGAATCTCCCTTTTCGAAAACAGGGACCACTTTCTCTGGGCACTGAAGTTCAGAGAAGAGACCTAGACCAGCCGAAACGCTTTTTAATCGCTCAGCAGAGAAAGCTCAGAAGCGATTTACACTTGTGCGGATTAAGATGTGGACGCGTAAAGTTTCCGCTGTGGGTTCTGGTCATTTCAGCGATAAGACTGCGGTGTCGCTGTTCGAAAGTGTTTGTTTTCTACCGCCGTGGCCTGACTGAAAGTTTTGGTTTTTTTCGTAACACACACACACACACATACACATACACACACACACACACACACACACACACACACACACACACACACACACACCACACACACACACACACACACACACACACACACACACACACACACACACACACACACACCACACACACACACACAGAGAGACAACCTCTGTTGAGTTAGATTTAGTGAAAGTTTCTGAAAAGAGGGTAAAATGATGGGAGACCGTAGTGATTGAAGCCGAAGTCGAAGGCCCCTGAATTAGCTCCCGCTGATATTGAGGCGCCGAGCTCGTCAGTATATCCTGCCATGTATCGATATAACTGGAATATGTAATGTTTGAGTTGTTCACGCCTGAGCTCACCCGTGGAAATAACCAGATGTCACAGAAGAGAGTGGGTGTTTCCCGGTATTTAGCACAGCCTTAGGTTAATGTCGGATGTTTTCTACGAAACACCGCCGCCCATAAAGATTTGTGGTTATAAGTATCGGTGCTATCCTGCGCAGACTTTGCGATTCTTCCGTGTTGATATCCCCATGGGGCACGGGAAGGGAGGGTGTTGGTAGGTGTAGTACGAGGAGACGTGCTCCATATTTTTCGGGGAAGGGAGTGGGATAGTCGAAGTTGCCAGAAAGCTTGGTTCGCGTGGATTTTGGTATGCTGCATTCTTTCCTTCGAGACCTTTGTCCGGGAATTAATGCCATGTGCACATTCATCATCGTGGACTGGAGAATATTTCTGAAGTGTATAGGTACCCTGCCTTCGAGAAGAGACTCCAGAACTTTTGAGCATGTGTAGTCGTGTGTAATAATCCATTCTGTATGGCTCATATTTCTGCTATTTCCGTTACTGTGCGTTGGAGGGTAATGAAGTTGCAGCGATTGCCACGGTAGGTGACAATTATTGCCTTTGTATTATCGAATGCCCGGCGTCGGCGTGTACACTGTTTTCATAATTACTGAACTGCCCTCAAAGGATTTGGATCCCTGCTTGCCACCTGTTCCTGGTTAGATTTGGATCTATGTTTTTCAGTAGGGGGAGGGATTTCATTGAAAGTCGCCGGATCGGTGACGCATTCATTATGACATCCAGCTGTTCTTTCTCCGGAGGTGTGCCTATTATTGGTAGGATAACCTGTCCCAATTTGTTTTTCTTGGGCGCTCGCTCTGCGCTATGACAGTCGCCTCTCTGATCTCTTCAAAGGCATTGTAACACAGTTTAAAAATCATTGCGGTGATCGTGAATGCTAGGAGGGTGAGGCCTGCCCAATGCCTGTATACTGCCCTGATGATGGTGTTTCTTTGGCCTTCTTCAGTGCTGGAAGGTTTCTTGTACGGCAGGCTGTACGATAGCTGGCCCATGATCAGCGCCTGTGTGTGTTTTGTCGTTTCCTCCAGTCCTGCTCTTTCCCTGTAGAGACATCTTACAATGTGGGCCAAATGTTCAAACGTTCCTGTTTTGCGGCGATTGTGAGATTGGCTCTGCCTCTTTTTTTAGGGCCTTGCCCAGGATTCTTGCATGGCTGTTCTCTGGGATCACATGCTATCCTATTTTAACGGCTTTATTTAATTTTCCGCCTGGTTTAATTTATCGTTTGTCGAATCGAGCTTACGGCGTTGACAGGGCGGAAAAAAATTCGAAAACGTTACTTAAAAGTTTGAGAAATTAGGCGCCACATACTCGCTTTTCTTCTAATTAGTTCTCATTTTATGAATTTTTAGGTATCACGAAGGCTTTCCTTGGCGTTTTAAAGCCTGGCGTTATCCTTTGGAGCTCTTGATAGCTACGTGACACTATGTTGGTGCCGGCATCATTTTCGGTCGTCGGGTAGGCGCTTTGGGGTCCGGTGTAAGTAGCGGCACTGAGGGCGACCGTGTCGTCCGAGCATCTGACTACACACTACAGACAGCGTTTAGAAGGAAACTTACTGCGCACGCGTGGTGCCAGCTAAAATTGCATATATTTTCTTTTGTCTTGGCGGTAGTATTATTGCCGTCCTTTCCACCATTTAATAGCCGCTGCTTTGTACTCCCGCTTCCGTTGAGCCTTCGTATATGGCCGCCTCAGTGTAGCTTCCTGTTAGAACCGATGACGTACTTCCGCGGACGCTTGATGGGCATGGCGGATATCGGACGGCTAGCAGCCACAGCAAAATGGAAAAAATAGCCTAATAACGCTAGTGCGTTAAAAAGCATATTTAGGCGCGAAAAAGAAGATATAGGTAGACACTTCGAAACGGACATTTACATGCAGTGTAAGTGGTGAATGACATGCTCTCATTAGTTTAATTGGTGATTACATGCATTGTAGAGCGCATGCCATGGAGTCGCTACGACGCCTTGAACTGAGAGGAGGGTTCTCGCGTCGAGAAGTCGCCGTCGCTTGACGTCGACCAGAAGGCGGTGTTTGGTGGGAACGTCGCACCAGCTCCTCTCTTGGTGGGGAGCCTTGTAGCGGCAAGCCACATAGTCAGCGGCAGCAGAGTGACGTAAGCCAACGAGCGCGCTCACCCACAGGAGGGCTCGCGCGCCCCCTGCCATGAGTAGAGTCAGACCCCACTGCGTTCTAAATAAACCATCTTTGCTCCTTGGTCTGGTCTGCTCCTGTCCTTCAACGGCTCCGTGGTCTGCGCTCTACAGTATAAGCCTGACATGGATACCAGGAAGAAAGAGCATTTGCTTGACGTCCCAGTATGCAGGTATATGTTCCAAGAACCTGTTTGGTACTTAGAATCATCAGTGACAAATGTTTCTCTAAATGAGAACTTTTGATGGCAAGCTGTAATACAGCGCTCTGTAGCCAGTAACAAGGGCCACGGCCCGCACCTATTGCCCGTCTATACTTTTATAGGTACGTATCTGGCTATGTAATAAATTAATACCTCGGGGATGTTTCTTTGGACATGTGCTCTGTGGTTGAAGGATAAGCACCGGGGTCCATGTGCGGTTTCTACATGAATAATACTCCCCCCATCAATAAGAGTGTTCAGAACATCGAGTGTGCGTTGACCTCGTGGCGGAATTTTGGAAGGTGAAACAAGCGAGCTAGTTCCTGCCGGTGCGCTGTATCGTTGTGGTGGCCTCGCAAGGATGTAAAAAGCAAGCGCGTTTACTGTGGTCAGAAACTGAAGAGTCGGATGACCATTTGCGCTAGATCACGGTCTCACAATGCCGTACATATTCCTGTCTGCCTTGACAGCCAGCTTGAGGTACTGCAGCATACTCTTAATTATTTATTATTTGACAATATTGCAGGCCGAAAATTTGGCCCAAGCAGGAGTTGGCCAAATTGCGGGCCAAACTGCGAAGAGCCCGCCTTAGACTGTATTAGCAGCTTTATAAACACCGATCGCATGGTTTTCTCATTAGTTTAGGTGCACCCAGAACCCTTACAGGCACCTAAAGGCTGAAGATGCTGCGTCTAATGTTGATTTGTGTTACCGAGGGGTTGTAATTCTGATAAGCTCTTTCTTCTTAGCAATAAAGCTCTCATTTGAACTGATTATGCCGCACTGCACTAATACGTAGTCGCGGTAGGGGAACAGGTAGGTGTCACTCCTGTTTGAGCCTTTCATTAGGCTTGCAGTATGAATTCATGAAATTACATCAGCATCAAAAGTTTGAAATGCCCGGGAAGCTTCATTTTATTAAACGAGTTGGGGCTGAAGTGCTTTCGCCTTATTCTCGGCATGAGTTTCAGAGAAACCCTTTGCTTATCTTGTTTCTATGCTTCTTCGTTGTAACCCACCATACCAGAGCCTTTAGGTATGTCGAATTCCTTCGAAATAATTGCGCTCCGCACAATCCTTTTTGGGATAACAATAATAACGCAGCAAGTAAAGGTGGGCAGCAGCACCACTGTGTGGCTCCCTACTGAGTCCTTTTCTGCCAGCTGCAAAATAGGTAAATACAAAAATACAAACACAAGACCAGTAAATAAATATCAATAAAAAATAAGTTTATTTGCAATTGCTTTTTTAATCCCCACGACACTACTACGCCACTTGCGGTCTGACTACAGAACGCAGTGTTAAAGGGACAGACAACCGATTTTTGTCGAGTGTATTTTCTTGATCCCAAATGAAAGGGCACCACTTAAAACATCTTCAACCAAATCGGCATTGCTGATAGCGCCCTAAAACTTTTGATATCGGAATTTTTAGATCTACCAGTCTTACTTGTCGCCCCAAAACGAATGCTGGGAACCATGGCAGAGAGCGGTGCGGCAAAACACTTTTAACTGCACGTGAGATTAAAAGAGGTATTTAAACACTTGTTCACGGCTAAAACAACAATGTGCAACATTTCCTATTTCTTAATGTGGTTTTTGGATCCCGCGTTGAAATGAACGGAGTTGTCGGGACGCTTAACGTAATGTCACATGCAGACACTACGTGCCACCACCTTTCGGGCTTCAAGAACGTTGGTGCAAAATTATTTCCGCCTGTTCCTTCAAACATCCTTGCGGTTACCCCAATACATAAACGCTGGCTTTCATATGAGCTGGACGGCATACAACCCAAAAATATCGGTTATCTGTGCCTTTAACATATCTGTGTTTGACTTTGGCAAATGTGCCCCGCACATTGGTATGTAATTAGAGCTGCCCTACTGCTGCGGCAGCTACGAACGAAATGTGAGTGCCTCGCAGCTACGGGCACGTTGGTCCATCTGCTTGCCGAACTCTTCTATTGGAGCATCTCTGGCGAGCCACCCGCTTGCTTACTATCCGCACTATTAAGCTACGAGCGTTATTAATGAAGCAAAACGTACGAAAGTGTACGTAAAAACCCGTTTTGCGAGGTGATGTCAGCGTTAACAGCTGCGTCCGCGCCTGCTCCTCTCTGGTGTATGCTCGTGAAATTTCTTCAACGGTTCATCCCGCCGTATTCCGACACAATTTTACTACTGAACGGACTCCACATTGACTCATTCCAATTAGAAATGGCGGACATTACGTAGTCGATGAGAAGGCCAGATTGCTTAGCGAGCATTGTTTCTTCAAAAAAAGATGAGGTTTTACCAGAACATTTGACTTTACGTTTGAGCGCCGAACAAATACCCACAGATGCTTTCGCCGCTTCCTGCAAGACGAAAAATGTAACATTTTTGGCACCATAATGGTACCATCATGCCGACCGTAATGTCGATCTTTCTACTGAGGTCCGCAGTGAAAAGAAATACCATGTTTCGGGTTTGCTATGTACGGTGTTTGCTGGTTTTTAGATTTTGTTCCAGTAACGTTGGGACGCCTTTTTAAGAAGACAGACGTCTTTCAACACTCGCAAAAACATTCACAGCGAAATCCGTGATAGTCGCTGGTAGAGGGAAATTAATGGGTAGTAAATCACTCTGTGCTCCCAACCAAAAGCATGAATGGCTTCCATGGCCGCAGTCATCTGAGAGAAATGTCACGAGCGACGCGAGGCGAAAGGCGGAAGTTTCGGTTTTTATGCCCTTTTCTCGCAGCAGCGCTGTCTTGTCTCACGTGAGTGAGTGTTTGCGCTCTTCCCAGCAGCGTTTTTTTTTACCGGGTTCCAGGGCTCCAGTGAATGCACCTGACTTACCTTCTGCGACTTTCAGATGTTGCAGGGAAGTGCCTCTCCAGCTGCGTTCGTTCATGGCAGTAAAGAGAAGCTTCCGAGTATGCATGTCAGAATGGATTACAAGAATTCGGGCAGTGCAAAGTATTTCCGACGGGTGACGGGGGGGGGGGGGGGGGGCGTGTTGAGATAGCAGTGGAACGCGTTCGGTGAAAATAGCGGGCATAGAAGAGAGATGAACGTTTTTTGGGTATTATGAAAGAGCATTGAAACACGTTCCTAGCATTGGACTTATCATTTCACGCGCCACGTCAACGGTTTGTCGAAAAGAACCCTATGCATGTCACAATGCGGAGAAAACGACCGAAAGAAACAGGAGATGATTTGAGGTTTTAGATAAAATCCGCAATTCATTGTTTCTTTCATTGTGTGAGAAGTGCACACAATGAGGTTCAAAAACCAAAATATTTCTGTTTCCATGGTTCGAAACGCAACGCAAAACACGGACAGGGAACACGAAGTGGACAGGACAGGCACTAAATTCTAACTAATCTTATTGCCCTTGACATGAGCTTACATATCCGGTGAACCTGTAGAAATTGAGAAAAAAAGGGAAAAGGTAAGGGTGTTACAAATATACCCATCAGAACAAAAATAAAGATGTTCACAACACGTCTTCGAGAAAGCCCATGGCGCTAGCATTCAGAGCAATTACGTGTGACACTCACGCGCTTGCTCTCTTATTGATAGAGTACACTTCAACTACATCCTTATTTTCGGTATCTTGATTTCTTTATACCGTGGTTGTCAAACGCCGGAGTGGGGAAATGTGCGCTCTGACTTTTTAATAGATCATTCGTCTTCCATGAGTCTAGTTTTAACGCAACGACCCGTGTGGCCAACCTAAGGCCGTCCGCAAGATAACTGACTTTTGTAGACAACACGGACATCACAATCGACATATGCACGTTTCGTCCCACATTTGCCGCTATGCGGGAGCATACCGAGCATGCGGGAGTTTGCAAGCAGCGGAAATGGCAAAGGTGTTGTGACCTTTTTGATATTGTGGGGCACTGGTTAGATGTACAGCTTAGATGTTTAACGCGATAGCGTTATTAGGCTCACTTTTCGATTTCCCCGTGGCTGCTAGCCGTCCGCTAACAGCCGTGGTCATCAAGTGTCCACGGAAATACGTCATCGCTGCCAGTCGGAAGCTACGACAGAAGCAGGAAGATTCGAGGCTGGCCTGAATCGGGGTAACTGAAGTGTAGAAAGGAGGACAATAATACTACGGCGGAGACGGAAGGAAGGACACGCATTTTCACCAGGTGCCTCGCCTGCGCAGTGAAATTCTTTCAACGCGAGGCCGATGGTAGCATGCTCAATATACACGGGCGCCAAGTCATGCACGCAACTGACGCCACCATATGAAAGCGTCCTTTCCACCGGAAGATAAAAAATAAAATTCGGGTAACACGTGAGCTGAAGCCACACCTGGGCTACAAGAGACGCTGTAGCGCAAGTTTCCCGAATAATTCCGACCACCTTGCGATCTTTAAACGTGTGATGATGATCGTTGGATGTTTATGGCGCAAGGCCAACTGGGGCAAAGAGCGCCAAAACAATAGTTGATGATAGGGGTGAAACCTTAAAACTAAGTAAAATCAGCAAAAACAAAAGTAAAGTCACAAAACTACAATGAGCATGGCTGGTGTATAGGGCCAGATTTCATGATGCGTGATAGGAAATGAGGTTTAAAAACTTGACTTCTGACAAATACTCAAACACACGTTTCACGGAAACAATGGCTTCGTCACCTAGAAAAAACGATGGATGT
The DNA here is from genome assembly GCA_013339765.2 of Haemaphysalis longicornis. NCBI lineage: Eukaryota > Metazoa > Arthropoda > Arachnida > Ixodida > Ixodidae > Haemaphysalis > Haemaphysalis longicornis. The sequence continues at coordinate 221,200,560 of CM023450.1, read as the reverse complement.
AGGGGAATATGTTGTCTGTAGAGTTCTCTGAAGTGTTTGTGTCGTGTTGTGTGAAGTGCCTTGCATGTGATTAGTATGTGCACTACGGATAGGGCCTCTCCGCACCTGCTGCACTGGGGTCTAGAAGATCCCGTCAGCAGATACGAGTGCGTCGCATGGGTGTGCCCTATCCGCAGCCTACCCAAGGCGACTTCCGTGTGTCTGTTGTGTGAGTCAGATGTGTACCGTCCCAAGTGTGGCTTTATTACATGTAGTTTGTTGTCTGTCTGTTCGTCCCAGTGTGTTTGCCATGTTCTACGCAAGTGTTGTCTTATGTGTGGCTTGAGGTCTGTATATGGTACGGTTGTTATGTCTACAGTGTTCCTGAGTGCAGCAGCGGCTGCCCTCTCGTCTGCCAACTCGTTTCCAGCGATCCCAGCGTGTCCTGGGACCCAGCAGAGGAGCAGCTGATGCTTCTGCGCATACACAGACATGATAGATTGAAATACAAGATTAACTATGTGGTTTTTGGGGGGTGTATGCGATGACAGTGCGCGAACAACACTCAAGGAATCTGTGTAGATGATAGAATTGGGAATTTGATTTTCAAGGATATGTCGTACAATCAGTAAAATTCCGTACGCTTCTGCTGAAAAAATTGTTGTGTGCACGCTCATGGTTCTGGATGCACTGAAATCCGGACCATGAGCAGCGCACGACACCATAGTGGAGGTTTTAGAAGCGTCACTGTAGAATTCAGCACGTGGGTATTTGAACTGCAAAGAAAGAAAGTGCTGAAGTATTGCAGCTCGCGGTACCCGATTTTTGTCAAGTTTCATAAAAGAAAGGTCACAGGACACAGGGCGAACTTGCCAAGGCGGTAAAATGTTCAAAGAGGATGACCTGTACACGTCTAAAAACGAAGCGCTCAGATCCGAGGCTCGCTCTTTCACTCTAAGTGAAAAGGGCAGAGGAACGGATGGGCGATTTACAAAGAGCAGAGATGTGGATGTATCGTTAAAGACAGGATAAAAAGGATGATTATTCAGCGATGAAATTTTAAAAGCATAAAGTAAGTCCATGTACGTCCGTTGGTTCTCAAGGCTCCACTTATTACACTCGGCATACAGACTCTCAGCAGGGCTAGTGCGAAAGCACCCGACGAAAGACGAAGGCCCAAGTGTAGCACTGGGTCAAGAATTCGCAAGGCTGTCTTAGTCGCCGACCCATACACCACACTGCCATAGTCCAAACGAGACCCAACCAAAGCAGTATACAAGCGAAGCAAGAGTTCTTTGTCGGAACCATAGGATTGGTGGGAGAGAACCTTAAGTATATTCATTGTTTTGAGACATTTATTTTTAAGTTCCTTGATGTGGGGAATGAATGTGAGTTTGTGATCAAACACCACACCTAAGAACTTGTGCTCCTTATTCACAGGAAGCGACACGCCATTAAGAGTAATGTCTGGGTCCGGATGGACCCCGCGCTTCCTGGAGTACACAACGCAGGAGCTTTTTGCAGGATTCAATTTAAAACCATTCTTGTCTGCCCAGCCGGCAAGTTTCTTTACACCAAGCTGGACTTGACGTTCGCAGATTGACATATTACATGATTTATAGGATATCTGCACGTCATCTACATACATGGAATAAGAGATTGTAGGTGGCAGTGCCTTACCAAGAGAGTTCATTTTTACTATGAAGAGAGTGCAGCTCAACACGCCACCCTGTGGCACGCCATTTTCTTGCACATGAACCTTTGAGAGTGCACAACCAACTCTTACTCGAAACGTTCTTTCTGACAGGTAACTGACAAGAGTGTTTAACATGTTACCCGAGACACCGAATGACTTTAGGTCACTGAGGATCCCGTACCGCCAAGCGGTGTCGTAGGCCTTCTCGAGGTCGAAAAACACAGTTACACAATACTGTTTATGAACGAAGGCATCCTTTATATACGATTCAAGAGATACGAGTTGATCGTTCGTGGATCGCCCGACCCTGAAGCCTGCCTGGCAGCTCTCAAGAAGACCATTGTACTCGAGGAAGTACACGAGCCTGCGATTGATCATCTTCTGGAAGAGCTTGCACAGGCAGCTCGTCAGGGCAATAGGACGGTAACTTGAGGGAGACGACGGGTCCTTTCCCTCCTTCAGGAAAGCTACAACTATAGCCTCCTTCCAAGAGTTTGGAATGTGCCCCGAAAGCCAAATCTTGTTATATAGGTGTAAGAGTGTTAGAAGAGTGTCTGCGTGCAGGTGTTGTATCATTGTTATGTGATGTTGTCTGGGCCTGGAGCTGAGGGTTTACACGTGCTCAGAGCAGCCCTCAGCTCATGCAGTGAAAACTCTGAGTTATAAGAAGATGTTGACCTATTGTTATCTAGTATAGGCTTCTTTTCGGCCGTTTGTTTGTGTTTCATGAAAGTGTTTGTGTAGTGTGCTGAACTGGACACGTGTTGGAAGTGTTGTGCGAGTGTGTCAGCCTGGTTTTCGAGTGTGTCCCCTGTTGTGCTGACCAGAGGCAGGCTGTGTGTTTGTTGTCCTTTGAGTTTACGTATTCTCGTCCATACTTTCCGTGTGTCTGTGTAGGAGTTAATTGATGTTATGAATGTACGCCAACTATCCGTTTTGCCTCACGGCGCACACGTTTTCCAAACGCCTTGGCCCGTTTGAACAAGAGGAGGTTACTCGACGTGGGGTACCGACGAAGGATACCCCACGCCTTGTTCGGGGCCTCTCGCGCCCGCCTACAGTTCTCATTCCACCACGGCCTCCGCTGGTTGCGCGGGGCACCAGAGGGTGGGGAATGGACTTTTCGGCGGCGTCGAGGATGTGCGCCGTGAGCAGTTGGGTAGCTTCTTCAACGTGTAGGTGTCCTATGGATGTGTGGTGTAGTTTGGATGTCTCTGTAAATGTATTCCAGTTAGCTCTTGCTTCATTAAACCTTTTATGGGAAGATGGACTGCTCGGGCCTGTACCTATATGCTTTAATGAAGTGGGGAAATGGTCACTACCATATGGGTCTGTGCCCACGCCCCATTCAAGACATGGAAAGAGAATTGCAGAACCAATAGCCAAGTCAAGACATGAGTATGTGTTGTGTCCTATGTTATGGTATGTAGGCTGTTTATTGTTGAAAAGGCATGCTCCAGAAGATGTAAGGAATTTCTCTATCAGGCGACCTCGGGCATCCGTTCTGGAAGAGCCCCAAAGAGAGTTGTGAGCATTAAGGTCGCCTGTAAGGATGTATGGTTCGGGCAGTTGGTCAACCAGCGCCTCGAAGTCAGAGCTCGTAAGTGGAATGTATATGGAGCATACCGTTATCAACCTATTAAATATTATTGTTCGAATTGCTACAGCCTCAAGGACAGTGTTCAAGGTGACAGGGTGGCATGCTAAGGATTTGCGGGCAATTATGGCCACACCGCCAGAAGAGTGTGTGCAGCCATCCCTGTCTTTCCTGTATACCAGGTAACTATTCAAGAAATTTGTGTGTTTGGAATTAAGATGTGTTTCCTGGACACACATTAAACTTGGCTGATTGGCATGCAGAATCTCATGCACGTCGTCAAGATTATTCAGAAGGCCTCTGCAGTTCCATTGAACAATGTTTTCTCTTCCCATTATGATGTGTTAGAGCTACTGGAGTGTGATTATTTATGTAGGGTCTTTCGGGGCTTGCACTCTTGGAAGGGGTTTTCTGACCTTCTCTACTGACCTGGACGTCGCAGCCCGTTCCTTCCGCTGCGATGAAAGCCGGAAGGGCTCGACGTCCATGTCGTCATCTGATGGCAAGGGGGTGGCCAGCGGACTGGGCCCCCTTGACGTGGTACCCTTTCGGGTGTTCTTTGCCTGCGCTGCCAGTGCCGAAGGCGTGGGGAGCACCACAGGTGGCACAGGCAGTGAGGCGGGGGGGGGGGTCGCTGCGACTGCCTCCGTCTCCATCTCCGTGCCCTTGCGTGTGCTTTGGGCCGGTGGAGAGGAGGAAACAGAGGGTGCACGGCATCCCCAACGGACGTGGATGCCACCACAGCCGCTGCTGACTTAGCGGCGGTGCGGTGGGGGGTTGGGGCCCGCCAGAGGCAACCCGGGGGGGGGGCGGGGGCGGGACCAAGTCCGACTCGCGGTACTGGGTCCCCGCCGAAACCAGACGCCGCTCCGCCCCCCGGCGAGCTGCGTCGGCGTACCTCCCCAGGGGAAAAGAGGCGAACCTCTTTCGCGCCTCGGGGAAGGTGATGTTTTCTGTTACCTTTATGTTAATGATTTTTTTCTCTTGTTGAAACTTTTCACAGGCGCGAGAGTATGCTGCATGTGGACCCTGGCAATTCGGGCAGGTAAGGTTGGTTGCAGTGCAGTTGTCAGATAGATGATCATGCTGGCCACATTTGGCACATGTTGTTCTGCCACGACAGGAGTTGGTACCATGCCCGAACCTCTGGCACTTGAAACAGCGCCGCGGGTTCGGGATGTATGGCCGGACAGAACAACGGATGAAACCTGCGTTGATATGCTCGGGCAGTGTGCAGCGGTCGAAAGTCAGAATCAGATGTTTGGTGGCTATTTCTTTGTTCTCTCTCCTGATGACGATGCGCCTTACTGCTGTCACGCCTTGTTCTTTTAGGCCTTCGAGCAGATCAGTCTCTGTCTCGGTTAGGAGATCTGCCTCAGAGATCACACCTTGACAACTGTTGAGGCTGCGGTGGGGTGTGACCCTGATCTCCAGATCTGCCATGCGGGTTTGTTTCAGGAGGATTGTGGATTGCTGCTTTGGTTTTAACCTTTAACTAGCACTTCACCAGTTCTGAGTTTTTTGGCGTCATATGTTTTGCCGATGATACCTTCAAGGTATTTGAAACAAGAAATACCGATTGAGAAGAAACCGGCTTCGATTTGTCCACAGATTCCATGATCAAAAAACGAGGGTAGTTATCTTGGGTTTGGGAGCGAGATAGAAGGCAAAGAAGGAAAAGATACTTCGGTGCGGCCCCTTTTCAGGGACCGATCACGTTTGGGGGGGGGTTTAGAGAATGCCATACATCATAGTATAGAAGCAGGGGACGGGGGTTCTTTCTTCTCAAACCTTACCCTGATAGCCTGAGAGGTCCCGGAGCTCCCTGCCTGGTAAACAGACAGGGAGCCCATCCGCCGGAGCTTGACCTGGGCTCCGACGGCCACCGTTTGGCTTCTACCCTTCACCTTTAAACACCTCGCCACGGTTGGATCCAGCTTATGTTTGGGGGCTCGGGGTCCGCGGTATCGCCAGTACCGTCACCAAGATTGCTCAAGGTGCCCCGTGCGGGGATCTTTAACGTGTCGACACACGGGCGTTTCGGTGTTCTGCTTCCATCAGAAGGACGGCCGCCGTAGCCGGGGATTGAACCGAAGTCCTTGGGCTCAGCAGCGGGAGCCTTACACACTGGGCCATCCATGCGTGTTTTCACTGGGATTGATGCCCGGGACCAGCATTGGGTCACCTAAATAAAACAGGGGAAAGCAGAGACACCAGTCTCTCAGAACTCACGGGAGGCATTGATTATGAGTAGAAACAAAGTGAAATAAAACTCCAGGGTCTAATCACATGAATTTTCAAACTACGTTACAACATTCCCGCAGTTCTGTCTCCGCTGCAAGCTCCGTTTGGCAAACAACGGAGGGCCGAACACGGCCAAGTTCATAATCACCTTAAAATAGATACGCATGTCCTCCCAGAGAACAGTCACGTCAGGGTGCTCGGCGTGGCTCTAGCGTGAAGAGGCAGAGCCGAATTCACAATCGCCAAAAAAGAGAGAATCTGTAGCTAATTACCCACATTATAAAACGCCCAACCAAGTGGAGGCACGAAATAAAGAAAGAAGAAGCGGTAGATTTATTCAGCCACTCATCATGAGCTGGGTATTGCAGAGCTTACCGTACCACAAATTTTCCCGTACCGAAGAAAATACAACAGACACCATCATTATGACAGCATATAGGGCATTCCTGAACCTTGCAATTTTGACCGTAAAACGAACTGACAACCGGTGTTCCACTAGGGTAACAGAATGGGGAGGCAGAGATGTGCCTAGAAGAAGAGGAAGACCATTGGCTCGATGGAGGGAAGAAATAACATTTGGAGGAAAATAATGGACTCGGGCAGCGCAGGACAAGAGCGGTGAACTGGGAGAGGCGTTCGTCCTGCAGTCGACCTAAGAGGAAGCTGATGATGATGGCGATGAAATTTTGTATTCATAACGCTCTTGAAGAAATCAGAGAAACTACTCTCTCAGCACCAAGTAAGCGGGAGCAAAAACAAAATCGGGCCGGGCCATTGTACGAAACACAGGTTACCCCTCTGAAAAGAAACGACTGCGCGCCTTGATAGACAGGTCACCGATTCAGCGACTCCGCATAAAAACTCTCCTTTACCAAAGGCGTGCACCCAAACCTACACAATAACAGGCATATGTCAGGATCAAGTTAATTTAAGGAAAGTTTTAAACTCATGAGACCACAGTATACAGCGACTGCGGCACGTGCGAAAGTCCGAGGCAGCAGTTGTCGTAGTTGACTACTTAGGCAAGTTTTGTGATTGCATGACCCTTATACGTACAGGAACAAAGAAACCGAAGTTGTATACATCTCGACTTGAAATTTCAGCTTGAACAAAAAACGATAGGACTTAGGAAGGAAACACGGACACAGTGCTGACTATCAACTGAGTTTATTGACAAAAAACGGGAACATATATACATGAAAGATTGCACAACATTGGCACAGCGCGACACTCTTTTTTCCGAGATTAGTTAATGGGATAATCGCTAAGCAGTTCCAGTTCTTTCTTCGTCAGCGCCACGGAAGCTGTGCTGACGCACTTGTTACCTTTCTTGCTGATGGCTACTGCTTCGACGACTTCACGTGCGAGGCGATTGCGTTTCTTTCGAAGCACGTTGATCTCTTCGATGTGCGCCGTGCATTTGGGGCAAGTGCGGCAATGGGATGATAAGTGGCCGGATGACGTTGTCTTGAGTGAGGCGGCATGTTCACGTGCCCTGTCATTAATGCACCTTCCGGTTTGTCCCACGTAGACTTTTTTGCATGATAATGGGATGCTGTACACGACTTCCTTCTGGCATTCGGCGTATTTTGTTCGATGGTTGGTGGTGCACGTTTCCCCTCTTGCTTCGTTGTTTACGCGTCGGCACATTTGATACGCCTTGTTGGGGGCACTGCAGACAACAAACACACCTTGCCTGGCTGCAATTTTTTTTGAGGTTGTGGGCGAAGCCATGTACATAGGGAACTACCGCGGTATTCCCTCTCGTGCGCTGCACGTTCTGTCTCCTCTTATTTCTTCCCTTCACACGCTGTAGTAGGCTTTCGCTCACAGCCGCCAAGAGGCTTTCCGCGTAGCCGGCGTTACGCAGCCTTGTTACCTGCCGGTTGAAACTCGATTTCATCTGATGCGCGCAGGACTTCTCAATGGCGGAGCGCAAAGCCATGGTTACAATCGCTCGCTTCACGTTCTTGGAGTGTGCCGAGTCGTGGGGTAAGAAGCCCTTACTGCTCCGTGTCTCGTACCGCCAGCAGATATGCCCCTTGCCGAACTGCAGGCTGAGGTCCAAAAACCTCAGGTGGCCATTCTCCGGTAGTTCATGTGTGAAGGATAGTCCCTGGGCGCTGTCCTCAAAACTCGCCATAATTTCACCCTTCAGGCGTTCGTCACTATCCAGGTCATTCGCGCACAAAACCAAATAGTCATCCACATAACGAAAAATGGCCACAATCGGCTTTCCTTCCAGGCTTCCCTGAATGCCTCGGTCCACCTCCGCCAGGTATAGGTTGGACAGGTAGGGGGCGACGCGAGATCCTATGCATATCCCCGCTCGTTGCACATAGTTACGGCCTTGATGTGACACTGCGGTAGATCGCAAGTACGTGTTGAGCAGCTCTAAAAAGGCGTCACAGGACATTCCAACTCCATTTTGGAAGGAAATCAGGCCTTGTTTCTCAATCGTTGCTCGGAGTACAGACATCAGTTTGGCGTGGGGTATAGAGTAATAGAGATCCTGGACGTCCACCGAAAAGCCCGAAACAGCCCGCCCCTGGTCTCCTTCTAGGTACGACAACACGTCTCTCGAGTTTGCGATCATGTAGGGGTCTCTCACCTCAATTCGTGCAAGGTGCTTGGCCAGAAAGTTCGACACTTGTGCCTGCCAGGTGCCAGACTCCGATACTATGGCGCGGAACGGAATTCCGGGCTTGTGGTCTTTCGCCGCATAGAAGACTTGGAGGCATCCGTTCTTCGTTCCTTTTACCTTGCCGAAGAGGCTGTCGAGGTTTTCCTTTGCCAGCAACGATACGATGTCCTGTTTGGATTCCTTGAGCTTCACAGGGTCAATGGGTACGAAGTTCTTCCCCATAGCTTCATCGGCCCTTTCGTCGTAGGACTCTGCATCCAGTACAACGAAGCCTCCCTGCTTGTCAGAAACGCATAGTTTCAGGTTCTTCTCTCTTAACTCCCGCACACTAGCACCGAAGCCCTGCTTCTTTGTTGCCTCGTCTCTGTGTCGGGTAAGGTAGTCCACCCCCTCGCTTATGATACGCGCCTTCTGGTCTTCCGGGGCTTTTTCCGCGACGAGTCGGACCAGGGCGACCTTGTCAGCATTGTCGAGCGCCGGTTCTACAGCAACTTTGGTCCTCTTTCCAGAAGGCGGGTTGTCTTGTCGGACACATGCACGTCCCCAACTACTTGAATTGGAACCCTGGTTTCTACAGGCGTTTCTTGATGGACCCACTTTTGTTTTATCAGGGGAATGTACCAATTCGTCCAGATGACTTCCGTGGAGTGCCGAACCATGGCCAAGTGCCCTTGAAAGGCAAACTGGCTGGTTGAGTTCACACGAAGAAAATCGGTTAGGAGTCTTACTTTCCGCCTCAATTCGGAAAGAACGATGCTTGTTACCCTTTTCACGTGGCCATGTGACGGGTCAACGGCCCGAAGAGGAGCTTCAAGAGAGAAGAACCTGAAACTATGCGTTTCTGACAAGCAGGGAGGCTTCGTTGTACTGGATGCAGAGTCCTACGACAAAAGGGCCGATGAAGCTATGGGGAAGAACTTCGTACCCATTGACCCTGTGAAGCTCAAGGAATCCAAACAGGACATCGTATCGTTGCTGGCAAAGGAAAACCTCGACAGCCTCTTCGGCAAGGTAAAAGGAACGAAGAACGGATGCCTCCAAGTCTTCTATGCGGCGAAAGACCACAAGCCCGGAATTCCGTTCCGCGCCATAGTATCGGAGTCTGGCACCTGGCAGGCACAAGTGTCGAACTTTCTGGCCAAGCACCTTGCACGAATTGAGGTGAGAGACCCCTACATGATCGCAAACTCGAGAGACGTGTTGTCGTACCTAGAAGGAGACCAGGGGCGGGCTGTTTCGGGCTTTTCGGTGGACGTCCAGGATCTCTATTACTCTATACCCCACGCCAAACTGATGTCTGTACTCCGAGCAACGATTGAGAAACAAGGCCTGATTTCCTTCAAAAATGTAGTTGGAACGTCCTGTGACGCCCTTTTAGAGCTGCTCAACACGTACTTGCGATCTACCGCAGTTCACATCAAGGCCGTAACTATGTGCAACGAGCGGGGATATGCATAGGATCTCGCGTCGCCCCCTACCTGTCCAACCTATATCTGGCGGAGGTGGACCGAGGCATTCAGGGAAGCCTGGAAGGAAAGCCGATTGTGGCCATTTTTCGTTATGTGGATGACTATTTGGTTTTGTGCGCGAATGACCTGGATAGTGACGAACGCCTGAAGGGGGAAATTATGGCGAGTTTTGAGGACAGCGCCCAGGGACTATCCTTCACACATGAACTACCGGAGAATGGCCACCTGAGGTTTTTGGACCTCAGCCTGCAGTTCGGCAAGGGGCATATCTGCTGGCGGTACGAGACACGGAGCAGTAAGGGCTTCTTACCCCACGACTCGGCACACTCCAAGAACGTGAAGCGAGCGATTGTAACCATGGCTTTGCGCTCCGCCATTGAGAAGTCCTGCGCGCATCAGATGACATAGAGCTTCAACCGGCAGGTAACAGGCTGCGTAACGCCGGCTACACGGAAAGCCTCTTGGCGGCTGTGAGCGAAAGCCTACTACAGCGTGTGAAGGGAAGAAAAAAGAGGAGACAGAACGTGCAGCGCACGAGAGGGAATACCGCGGTAGTTCCCTATGTACATGGCTTCGCTCACAACCTAAAAAAAAAAATTGCAGCCAGGCAAGGTGTGTTTTTTGTCTGCAGTGCCCCCAACAAGGCGTATCAAATGTGCCGACGCGTAAACAACGAAGCAAGAGGGGAAACGTGCACCACCAACCATCGAACAAAATACGCCGAATGCCAGAAGGAAGTCGTGTACAGCATCCCATTATCATGCAAAAAAGTCTACGTGGGACAAACCGGAAGGTGCATTAATGACAGGGCACGTGAACATGCCGCCTCACTCAAGACAACGTCATCCGGCCACTTATCATCCCATTGCCGCACTTGCCCCAAATGCACGGCGCGCATCGACGAGATCAACGTGCTTCGAAAGAAACGCAATCGCCTCGCACGTGAAGTCGTCGAAGCAGTAGCCATCAGCAAGAAAGGTAACAAGTGCGTCAGCACAGCTTCCGTGGCGCTGACGAAGAAAGAACTGGAACTGCTTAGCGATTATCCCATTAACTAATCTCGGAAAAAAGAGTGTCGCGCTGTGCCAATGTTGTGCAATGTTTCATGTATATATGTTCCCGTTTTTTGTCAATAAACTCAGTTGATAGTCAGCACTGTGTCCGTGTTTCCTTCCTAAGTCCTATCGTTTTTTGTTCAAGCTGAAATTTCAAGTCGATATGGAAAACCAACTCGCCCAAACCCAAGCAATTTTGTATACATCCTTTCGGCCATCCGACTAGCGGAAGTATCGGATAGAGCGCGAAAATTGTTACAGGCTGTCAAAGGCTCTGAGACTGTTTTCTGCAGGCAGGACACCTAAACGCTTCTGTAAGATACTCCTTCCACAATTCACAAAATTAATAACGTCACCTGGACACCCAGACCCATCGGTCTGGAAGATAACGAGGCTCCAACCAAGAGGCACGGGACCTCATACCGTTCTCCGTGCGACCGTGACTACCGCACTCCCCTTCAAGAAAAGCGCCAAGACTGTCTCCTTGTCATTCGGCAAGGAACAGAATTTTTTTCCCTCGCTACAAGGAGGTCTCAATGCCGAAGAGCCGCAAACTCAGTGGAGGATAAACCAACAGAAGTATCTGCAAATCTATGTGGGCGAAGCTGTTTGGTGGGAACATCACAAATTACCTTAGCTCTGCTAAAATCAGAGAAAATATCATCCTTTTCCACGCTACCTAGCTACGTACAAAGATGGGCTCAGGGGAGAACAACTGAAACATTACATATTCCACTTCTATCAAAGCATGGGAGGCAGCTTTTTCATCAAGATCAGCGTGAGGTGATGAGAGGGCAATGGAAGGAGCTGCTGCATCGGGTGCCCTAGACTTCAGGTTCCACCCTTGAGCTCTCTTCCATCTCTTTACCCCCTTTTCCTATAAAGCTCAACTGTTTCTTCAGTGACGGATGATCTTTATACACACACTCTCTCTCTTACTCGCTCTCCGCAAAAAGCAAAAATATTCAGTGGACAGGGGTATTTTGAACTGATTTGGGAGTTCACCAGCATACAATGTAGTCCGGGGGAAGGGTAGAGGGGGAATTGAAGGGGATAGGTGAGAATAAATGGGCACAGAGAAAGAGGGAGAGAAAAAATCAGTGCCCTTCCACTTTGTGAAGAAGGATGACCTTCAAAGCTGGACGCAGTCCACGGAGTGCACGTAACAAAACAAGTTTGCTGTAATTTGTGATGGAGCATACTTCCTAGCAATTGGCCGAATGAACCTCTGAAGGATCCAAACTTTGTTCTTGCAGAAAAACATGAGCTGCCTGTGTCCCTCCCTCGTCGTAAGCATCTTACTGTTCGTGTAACACACAAACACCATCCGCTCTACCACTAAGCACTCCCGACAGGTCCCATGGGCCGTTTAACGTCCGCGTTTAAACCTCGCACCAGGCACAACGGACGTGCCATTTATCATTACTGAGTGAGTGCAGTATTGATATAGATAGAGGATAAGAAGTGGACAGAGGTATTTTGAACTCATTTGGGAGTACACAAGCATACAATCCACTCCCGGGGGAAGGGTAGAGGGGGAAACAGAAGAGGATAGGCTGAGAAATAAATCGGCACAGAGAAAAGGGAGAGAGATAATAATACATAAGGAGTGCGTAAGGCTGGCCGGAAGCATTGGGCTACAACCGTTGTATGCGGTTCGTCTCCTCGCGGAATGCAGGACAAGTCCGAAGGCTTGCCGCCGAGTGGAGGTGGGGGCCGTCGACAAAAGCGGGTCCCATAGGGTGTGCCTTGGCTTCCCGAGATGCTGTAGTGCGGCCCTGAGCTCTTCTCGCGGGCATCGTACTGACGGCAGGAGCAGTGAAGGTGCTCCAGGGTGTCGGGCTCTGGGCAGTCAACACATGTGGCCGACGACCGGCAGCCTTGTCAGTACAAGCGGGTTGGCATATTTCAGCAATGAGCTGTATGCGGAGGAGTATGGAGCGGGTGTCCCTGCTGATACGGCCAGGCAGGACCTGTCGAGCTTGGCCGCTGATGTCTTTGGGGTCCGGGTACGAACATGAAACCTATAGCTGCTCGTGCACGCTGCTCTTCCTCCCTCCAACTATTCTCCACCACAAACCTGCGCACGCATAAACCGGCAACTGGTCATGTGCGCGACCCGAACCACTCGATTAAGAAGGACAGCCCACTCAGCGCATTAAGCCACGTAATTTCAACATCTGAATCTCCACCAGCACAACCAGCATTTGATGGGTAGAGGCATGAATCCTAGCTCTGCGTGCACGACCCCCTTTTTCCACCCGCAAACCTTGTACGCATAAACCGGTAACCGGTGATGGCGTGTACTTAGGCGGGAAATTCACCTGCGAAAATATTGCGCGGACGGCCTTCCAAGCTGAAAAAGAAATATGGGCTCACGCCATCGTTCCAACTGGGCAAGTTACTCTTCGACGCGGAGGGATTTGCGGCTACTTGGCGATGTAGAATTTCAGCGCAAACGGTGACGGCGGGTGTCGATCGTTTAGGGGCAGCCATTTGGCATTCGTTACCAGGGCTTCGCAAGAGCGGCGTCTGTTTATGTCCGCGTAAGCGAGTGAGCGAACCCAGCAGCGACGAAAGAAAGAAAACGGCGAGGACCGTCTAGTGAAGGGTGAGGTGGAATACGACACGTGCGGCTACGGCGTCATCTCTCTCACTGCCTGTCCCTCACACGTCTCATGCGTCGCCAATGAGCGCCCTCCCCTGATCACTTTCCCTAGACGCCGTTACTTAACTTCACTTCACTTACACCTCCGCTAATCCAAACCACGTTCCATTTGTGCTGGAAGTTCAAACACGATTTGCAACCACGTGCTCGCTTCTCCCTGGTGCGGGGCTAATCCGAACCTCGTGACTTTTGTGCGGGAGGTTCAAATGCGATTTACAACATGCTGGCCAGCGCCGGAGGTGCGCTGCGAGGTAGCAGCAGACTAGCCCACGCCGCCGGGCGTTCGCTGATCACGCGAACACTTCCTGAGACGCTGCAGAAATGCGCTGCGACCGAGTAGACGGCAGCTCGCGCTGCGCACAAATTTCGTAGTATGGAGTATCAGTGCATTTTTTACGGCCATCCGTGCTTCTGTTTATTTTTCGGAATTATCTGATAACCGCACTACCAGCCGTTAGCTGCCGACTGCGGAACTTGGGATGGGGGCATCGGTGGAGGCGAGGGGAAAAATAGTTGTTCAAGAGGTGTCATCGTTGGCAAGGAGGAGCCCGGAGCGGCACCGAGTAAATCGGTGACACCGGAATGAAAACTGGGGAGGGTTAGACATATACTGCTTTGCAGTAAAACCGTACTATCGCGCGAACGGTTAACACTAGGAATACATGTGAGCGACAACAATTGGTGTCTATAAACAGGGTGGCACGCGACGAAGTTCCGCAACCAAGAAGTTACACAATCTGCTAGCGGATAAAAAATTGAAATTCCTTGTCAAGTAATGACACAGAAGAAGTACTAACGCACTTCCCGCCGTTCCTTCTAATATGGAAAGCCTCTAGTATCTCTCTGACGTGCTCGTTTTTGTTTGGAAGGGTTGTTTCCCTTAAAGACAGGGAAACAACCTCTACATTTTTTGCAGTGCTGTGCAATGTGTAAATAGTCATCACCCCTCAAAGAACGTCTATGCTCCATCAGTGGAATGTTAAGGCAACGTCCCGTTTGCCCAATATAAACTTGACCGCAGACAAAAGAAATCACATACACCACGCCAACGCTGCAAAGGACGAAACTTGACACGTTTTACTTCACAGCTTCCACATGCAGCTGTATCTGACAACCTTCTATCTACAGCGCTACATATCTTTCCTAATTTATTTGGCAGCGAGAACAAGACGTTTACACCATAATGGCTCGCTTGATTTTTTAAGCCATGGGATAACGCGTGCACATATGGCATGACCGAGCAGTCTTTGTTTCTTGACTCTGCTTCTCTATCCGTAGCGGATAGAGGATCTGCTTCTCTATCCGATACGGATAAAGAAGCGAATTTGTTTGTTTGTTTGTTTTTGTTGTTTGTTTTTACAATTTGACTCCACTCCTGTAATAATCCCATAACGAGATTGACAATATCATAAAATAAATAAATAAATAAATACTGCAAAATTTTTATGGTTTATGCGCTTAGCGCTCCGAAACTACTCACCTCCCGACAACTATATTTGTTGTGCGCGCTAACCGACAACAACACAAAATACTTAAGTTAGGCAGCAGCATTGTCCATGAAAATGTAGCAGGTGTAAACAATGTCAAAATTTGGCCTATAGGCGCCGCAATGCTTCCCCGGAAAGCAGATTCTGGGGCACACTAGCAGCTGTAAATGCGCTGTAGCCAACAAGCGTGGTTCTTGTTCTACCAGCTGAACTTTTTTCACTGCGGTCCGTGTAATATTTTATTTTTGCAATTTTTTTGATAACCTAGGTTTTGGTCATAGCCACAGTATTTGAATGGCCGTGAGAGAGAGAGACAGAGAGAGAGAGAGAAGGATAATTTTTTCCTCAGAAACTATGTTACGAAAACGAATAGTGCAGTCAAGTGATCCACCATGATTTTTTATATTTTAACCGGATGTGCTCGAACGCTCTGTCTGAGACGTATGCGCGGAAATGACCGAGCTTGCTAATCATCACCGTTATCATCATGAAATGACAGTTATTTGGCACGGTAGACTGGCACCGCCGAACGGAAACTCGCCTATGTCTAATCTGATTCGCTCAAAATGTCATTAAAATTCCCCTGCGACTGGGGTATTAGAATTGTAACAGAAAGGGTGATGGCGGAGCGGATGGCGCTTGGTCAGCAGCCACTGAAAAAGTAAACAAGCACTGGCTTGGTGTGCTTCATGAAAAAGCAGTAGTACGTAAAGCCAAATGCTCGAGCAGAACACCTAGAAAAAAAAAGGACGCTATTCCGCCCTGCGAAAGTGGATGTCCAGCGCTGCTGTTGTAAACTCCTACACATGCTGATGGGGACGGCTATGAAATGTTCCTCGTTGTCGGGGCGGGCTGTCGCTTGCCCTCGGCTTCTATAGCTGTAAACGCTGGGTTCTGCTGCATGCGCTGTGCGTCTTGGGCGACAACAGCTGGGTCCCGCCCAGCCTGACGCATGCACTAGCCCTCGAATGACGTCAACACCCCTCTCCTTATCCCTTT
Source organism: Haemaphysalis longicornis (assembly GCA_013339765.2). Taxonomy (NCBI): domain Eukaryota; kingdom Metazoa; phylum Arthropoda; class Arachnida; order Ixodida; family Ixodidae; genus Haemaphysalis; species Haemaphysalis longicornis. The sequence goes on along the minus strand of CM023450.1, from coordinate 221,184,722 downwards.
CAAGGGCAGAGGCAAGCCTAACCTTGACCAGGACACACAGAGGGAGGGGGGGGGGGGGGCATTGTTCACCGGCGCCTTATCATCAATGATGAGGTTTAGATGGTTCCTTTGTGTTTTTTTTTTGTTACACGGGTACTGAGATCTACACTACACGCCTAATTAGCCTGACTCTTGCGCTCGGCGTCGTGGGCGACAACTGCTAGGCCCTGCCTGCGTTTTTTGTTTACGACTTGAAAGTTTCCGACTAACGAGATGCTAACAGCCTAGCTGTAAAAAAAAAACTAGCAGCTTAATTATAGAGGCACAAGCTATTGATGAACAACCGTTCCAGTTCGCTTTTGCTTGGACGAGACGGCAAATACTACTAGAAAAATAACGGTTGTGGTGAGGTAGGCTAAACATCCTTCAGGGTTTCTTAAGAGAACCAGCTAGGAACAAACTTGTACTTGTAAAGAAGTTGACGCGGCGCTAAAAGAGTGCGTGCTTTATGACATTGTGGCTCTCGGCGGCATGCTTTCTGGCGGGCACCTTCTGATGGCACTTGCCTTTTTGCGCTCGCACTTTTGCCATGTAGTCTCTTGTCGGGAGGAGTTTCGTCGGCGCACCTTAATTATGCTGCCTTTGCGCGCTCCGTTCTCTGAGAAACCGTGCTTGCGCGTGCTGTGTTCCGCAAAAATTATCTACTTACGATAAACAAGTTTTAGCACTTAAGTAGATTGAGCAAGTTGGTGTTCAAGAAAAAGCAATGAACCTGGAAAAGGCGCTCGTATTCCTTCTGAGAATTAAGGGTCGTCAAAAGATGCGGCTCTCGGGGCCTTGTGGAGGTTCCTTCCAGTCGGGAGTAGTATTTTAAGACAACCGCTTCGCTGTTTGTCTTCACTAAGATTGCTGGCCTTCTGTAGGAGCCCATCAGACTTTGTTGAAGACCTTTCGAGTTTGCATATCTGCTCCACTGACCGTGAAAAAGGTAAGAAACGGGTGAATCGTAATTAGGACAGGACCGCTGCGTAAGCGCACGTGATTTGTCGCAAGAAACACGTTTTCACGCAAATGGGCATATTACAATTCCTGCATAACTACACCACATCGTACCTTTGCTTGTAATTTTGATATCTCGGAGCTACAAATTTTTGCATGTTGTAGGTTATTACTTTCATTACAAAAAGACATACATGCGGGGAAGTAACGACAACAGAAGCGGTGAATGGCGGCTAAGCTGGACAGAGTACCAAAAGGGGGCAAGCGATATGTGCATTGGTTTCGTCTATCCTTGTTATTGACATCGAGAAAATTCTCTGGAAGCGAGAAAACACCAAAGGCCGCCTACCAAAACTTTAAGGTATGCTTTGAAAACATAAAACTTGTACATAACGCGTTAAAGCTGCCAGGTGGTATTTTTCACCTTTTTTGTATTGAAGTAAAGGGTCATTTTCAGTGAAAGAGGAGCGCATATACTTTTTTTTTGTCCGAATGCCGGTACGGCACTGCCGGTACTGCCGGTACGGTACTGGCGGTTAATGCCGTTTTTTTTTTTGCAACAACGGGGATGTACAAAACAGGTCGCGCAACCTGGAATATACTGATAAGCTATATAACAGACATTGACCCGAAGCGCCAAGAGCGTCGAGAGAGAGCGCGCCCACAAAAATCAACAAATTGTTTCTAGCTCGGAGTTTACTATAACTATCTTAAACTGGGTAGATCTCACTGCTATTCCTGTTGCGTACTGACGTCTAGTTATATATGCACGCCCGCGCTGTCAGTTTTGGAAATTTAGATGTTTATCTAATCTGGGTCAATCCGCATTTCGTTTGTGATGGCCACTGTTTTCAAGCCATTAAGACGACGGGTGCATCGAATGCCGGTACCACACTTGTGCGCAGACGCTTCAGTTAAAGGGACTGTGAAGACAATATACATGTGAACGTCATCAGAAAGACTGCTTTGTCCGTATAACAATGATATCAATTGCATCGCAATCTGTAAAGATATAATCGAGAAATAACAACAAAGCAGTGGCGACCCCCAGCCACTTTTTGGTAAGTTTTCTACGAGGTCACAGAGATTTGTTTTGCGATTTGGAGTCGTCGACCTAAGCCACCGCCAAAAACGCAAGTCTGGGAGTTCACTTGATTGCGACTGCGCCGTTAACAGCCTGCTAAAAAATCTTTTTATTAGTGTCAGTCGATAACACGTCAATCCTGCCGATATTACGCCACATAGGCGCGGAAGTAGAAGGTTCTTCAATATTTGTTGCATTTTGCGGTTAAAAACGGCTTTCGTGGCTGGAATGAAGCTGAGTGAGACCAGTATAGTTCTTCTAAAAAGAACACTTTTTGTCTTCATGGCCTCTTCAGCATTTCCAAGGCGTCTGCCTGCACGGCATACTACAAGCACCGATGTATTCCTTCGGCTTAATTGGTATTCCATGCTTTGGAAAAGGGAGCGTCGTCGTGTTCCGTCATTTAGTAGTGACCGCTGAGTTTTCCGCTTATCTTTACGAGCCAGAAGTAACGCCGGACGGGGATGCGCAACTGTCGTTGACACTAGACTACCGTCGGAGCACTATATTGCAGACATATATTCCATAAGCTTTGAAATTTAGCAAAGAGCATGTCAAACGCTGTCAGCATCGGAGAGACTAGTCCTGAGGAAACTCAACCACTAACTGCAAACTGTTTGTCGTATTATTTCGAGCGGAAAGAAGTTGAAGGGCACTGACAAAGGGCTGTTGTGAAGATGTTGCAGAAGAAATGCGCGTTTAAAGAAGGCAATTTCCTGAATCCCTGCGAACGGATAACTTGAAAGTTAACTTGAGGAGCCCTTCCAGGCTGCAACATTTTAAAATTTTTCTGAAATATAAAATGATTTATAGTGGAGTCAACAAATGCACGCAATCCCTCAGCTAGGTGGCCGCCATTTACACACGCAAAATAAAAAAAAAACAAATAACCAAAATCCGCCTAAACAGTCCTTTTAGGGGCGAAGCACCTTAAGGGCGAGACTTGTCCGGCGTCCGTGCTCACGGCACAGCACCATGTAAATCGAAACATCTGTGAATAGAAGGTTCACAAAAGTTTAACAAGAACTAAATAAATGGTTCACTAAAGAATTGGCACCGTGTAAATATAAACATATGTGAACAAAAGGTTAACAAGAACAAAATAAAAGGTTCACAAAAGGTTAGAGAGAAAGTGCTCCTGGAGAGCCGTGCTGCGCATGCGCGAGGAGCATTGGATTGGATTGGATTGAAATGAATATGATTGGATTGGATTAAATTCAATTGTATCAGATTGGATTGTATTAGCAGCAGTAAGCACTCTCACAGCTGATTTATGGTAAGAACGATCCCCAGTGCTTTGCCCACTCGTCATGATTCACTGCGTGGAGATGGGTGAATTTTTTTACATCTGGACATCTATTCTGCGTTTCAGTTATGTTACTCACACCGTGTGATAGCTATTGGCCATCTTTCAGTCAATTGGTGGTGAGCGCGAACACAGGCGGCGCTGCGAAGCGCGCCTCCGTGACGTCAGCTTAGGGATTCTCGCATTTGTCGTCTGCTTCACTCAGGATCGCTCTCCCTGCTGTTTCTTTGCGCTCGGTCAACGTCTGATGCTTGTCCGCACCAGAATTGACGTGTGGGTAACTTTTTATCATAATAATAGGCTTAAAGTCGCATACACTAGCTCATGGTGTCAATTAAAGTATAGTTTTGGATACCGCTACGGGAGAAACATTGCCGGCGCCACCCCATTCCTTGCGAAGCCGGTCCTGTGCGGAGCGCGACGAGTCGGAGCCAGGCGTCAGCTTCTCATGCAAGCATTCGAACAAAAGGAACAGTCAGATGCTAATAACCGACAAAAGCGAAAATGGAAGACCAAAACAAATTCTAGGCCTTCAGGGCTGTTGGCTTTGGCAGAAGGAATCACGATTCCCGGTAATCATATGTAAGGTAAAACAGTTTTTCCAACCTTGCCGAACGCTCGAACGTGTTTTGTCACATCACTTTACGTTGTCAAGGCATGAAAGTTTGTCGACATGCACTATAGAATGCACAAACTGTAGGTTGAGTTCCAAAGAACCCAGTGTGTACATACGCGCGTGCTGATTCTATACCACGCATCTAACCAGTATGGAGGTTTATTGAGCAAAACGAGTCACGTCTTCGTTAAATTTGTAGTAACACATATATGTTTGTTAAGACCTGGAGGGATATTTCGGAACATTTTGCACATCCATATCTTCCCGATATTCGGATATGCGTTATAGGAAAACTGCACTCAAGAGGAGGAGGAGGAGCAAGCGGGGGAGGGGAAAACTTTGTTTAAAAATTAAATCGATCTGGTTAGTGGGCCGGGTCCTCAGTCCAGGAGAAGAGAGTAAAAGTAATTTTCTTCAAATCATACAACGCCATCCCGAGTAGAATAGGATTTGTTCTTCGCGCCTGGAAGGGTTGGAAAGCAATAAAGAGCTACTTGGAATTCTTCTTCGGTTTCGAGTCTTGCAATATATGCAGGTATACTATTTATTACGTTAGTTAGCGAGTATATCATGCCTCAAACACCATAATCATGTCATCATTGTTCGAGTTTAGAGTCAGTTCGTTATGATAACGATATATATATAATTACGATAGAAATTCGGAGCACAAAAGCCGCCTGCGAGTACTGTGGACCACGTTGTTTAGGGCGCGATCGCGGGGGCGTAGCACGAACCTTCTCATTGTATTTGCATGTGAATAAACAAAGCACACTGCGGATATGCACGTTCTTGCACGCAGCCGTAATGAAAGCCAATTTGTGAAGAAGGGAATCTATGCCATACAAAATGAAGCAAATATCCACACGACCTTTGTGAGGCTCCCAAACATCTCGAAACCTCCTAATAAGAAGTTGGTGACGGCGCAGTAAAAAAAAAAAGCAAGAAACATAAATCCGATACAAGACAACAACGAAAGAAACAGAAGAAAGCCGCTTTATTTCCTGCTGTGCGATGAGCGTGTAGAAGCCCCTGCTTGGTACGTAGTATTAGACTGTTGAGTCTTCATAGGAGCATCTCAAAAATACTGCAGGGAAGCCTACGCATTTTGAATACTTATCGAGAAGCTCTGATCGCTGATCCTCGCGAATAAGCAAGGAAGGACGAGTTACACACGATCTTCTGACCGATACTCTGAAGAAAGTTGTTCTCTATCTCTTCGTGTGTTGCGAACTTGTGGGGGCTACAGCTTCAAATTATTCAGATGCGTCCGAAGCTGGCAAAATGACTGAGTCGCTAAAAATACGCTTTTTAACGCACTACAGCAACGAAGCGGGCAATTTCTCGCCCAGGCACTTTTGCCCCTCACAAGCGGAGTGTAGCAGACGACAGCGGCGCGAATCCCTAACCCGACGTCAGAGCCAGGGGGCGCCACTCATAGATCTCACCGCCAATAGCACAAAGAAACGCATTCGATAGCCTTTTTGAAAAGTTGCCACAACAGAAGCTAGAAGGCGTTTCAGCTGTGACGAACAAGCAAAGTAGTGTGGGTCTGTGTTGGCAAAAACTCTAGCTTTTGTGCCTTCAGCCGCGAAGGAAAAAGTGAAAGCTTTTAACGGCAGTGTTGCAAAGTGCCTTGAAGGAATGGTGCCCTTAATTTAAACAAAGGGAGATATACTACATCGTTGAACTTGCAGACCAGAGCAAAAGACTATAGGCGGGTTTAATCGTTATCGACTCCTTCGTGCTGGTAGAGTTTCCAAACACGAAAACTAAAACTCGTGACTGTAACAACCTCTTGGATCCGAACTGACCGGCAGTACTGATAGGCATGTAGTTCTGGATGGTACAAAATATTGACAGCGGGCAGGTGTTCCTCGAAGGCAGGACAGGAATAATCATAAAAGGGCCGTATCGATCCACGGACGAGGGTAAGGCGTTTTGTGAAATCGATAGTTACGTGGATTTATGCGAGGTGGGGGCGTAAAAATTTACCTTTCACCAAGTCCTCATCTGTGTGGTCTGCAAAATACTGGAACGGGTTATATTGCTTTTAACGGTCGTAATCTACCTGATGTAAGTTTCGGCCTGCAGCTAAAACACAGACTAAACGTTCAAGTGGCAAACACGGTGCGTTTGTTCGCACTTTCGAAGATTGTATTAACCTAAATACAAGGAAACCGTGTTGTAAACCTTTCTTTAGAAATGAACGGAAGAGTCCGCAATATGTATTACGGGCTTCGTGATTTCAATTGTTTTGTTTGTGAAATTGTGCAACATTGTCTAAAAAACCAGGGCTAGAAGTGGTGTGCCGCCAATTATAATACGCAAGAATTTTTTAAGATATCCGCGCACTTCAGGCGTACATCCTTATGAAACCCTTATTCTTCTGTCGCGCATGGGCTAACAATTAAAGAATTGGCGGCGTATTTACTCATTCCGCTGGAAATGTTATTGAAAGACGCTGATATTCTGCCGCCCCTGCTACGTAACAGCTAGTCCTCTCTCCCCGTCCGCATTCAGGCTCTCCTCCTTCACTCCCCCTTCTCCCAGATTTATTACAATGGTGGTTTTCTCAATTCGGTCTTCACGTTCTCGCCTTTCTCGTGGGACATGAAGTGGTAGAACGCGCAGCCTGCATTGCATTATATGGCGGTTTTTTTTCATTGGCTATTTTGCAAATTACACTAACAGGTATACATAATTTAATGAACGTTGCTTCAACTGCTCTGCCTGAACTCGCCTGTGGTTTCCTTGGCACTTCATAAGTGAGCAAGGCTAACCCACACCATTGGGTTTAGTAGTTTGGAACGGCCCTGCCTATATATACTTCTTGTTGGAACATTGTAACTTTTGCACGGACAGCTTAACCGAGGGGAAGACAAAACCGAGTGGCAGACAGACCAACAGACACACCATAATTTTCGCATTGAGGTAGGCCGGGAAAGATATCGTCTTTGAAACGCATTCTTCACACTTCGCTATAGTTACGTCCGAACCTAGTTGCTGAGAAGCAAAATAGGAGGCTATGCTTTACAAGCAACTGGGTGTCCTGACGCAACAGAAAAAAATGACAGCCCATGAGGTGCAGTCCAAAAGAAGTGAATTGTGGTTAGCACAAAAGAGTACTCTGCCGATGCAACGTTGGTTTACTGGGATTCTTGTAAAACTAGTGTTTGAAAAGCCAAAGGCATATGAAAATAATGCGCAATATAAGCCAGAAAACGGTGCCAATGCGAAATATGATGGTAGAAATTTCTCGAAATTATAAAGACACCAAAAATAAGAAGTTTTCTACATTATTGCCTTCCTACAAAATTGGTACTCGAAAAAGGTCGAAAAAGTGAGTTCTTCCGCGCTATCAAATATTAGCGAAAAAGACTTCTTTTTGAAACATGGCTCTAGCTTGATTTGGTGTCTCAGAATTAGAAGGTAGCATCGTAGCACCAGCCCAAATAAGGGTTCCAGAAACGTTGTGTTTTTCCCCCCGTCAAACCGGCACAAACACGGGTTCTGCAAGGGCTCCTGTGTCAAACCCCAAACACATTTGCAAACTTGTAACGTAGCGTTACTAGAGCATCAGTGAAAAAACGTCCTTTGAATGCTTTACACAGTTATGCTTTTATAAAACTGGTATTTTACGAGTACGATCTATCGCATCACAACATTGCGTATGTGTCCCCGTTGATGATGTCTACAAGTACCCGAATTTTCCGGCAACCCTGCAGAGTTGCTGCAACACTGCAAGGACAGTGTTGAAACGTTTATCCTGGGTGACTGTCACTGTTTGATTTTAAATGCCACGTGTTAACAGCAGAGATGTTTAAGCTTTTAGTTCCGATGTCAACGGTTACCAGAAAAAATACCACGAAAAAATACGGAGCGAACGCGAGCGAACGCCTCGGGAGTAGCGCACGGCGTCGGTCAGGCTTGCGCACGGGCTTGTGCAAAGCCAACCACTCAGAAAAAATATCAAGAAAAAATACCGAGCGCACGTGAGCCTTCGGCTCGTGAGGAGCGCCCGGCGTAGGGCAGCTCAACCTTCAAGAAAAGTGTGTCCAGCGTTCGTGGTGACATTTCTCGCGAAGCCGTTCTCCTCGCCAGTTCACGTGCCTTCGCGCCTGAAGTGGCGACCATTTACGCCGAGTTCGCGCTACAAACACCTAGTTCGCGAAGCCGCTTGCCGCAGGTTTTAGCGCGTGCTAACGCGGTCTACTTTGGAAGTGATGTGAAATCTGCCGACAAAACGATCCGGGCCTGCCAGTCATGGAGAACTTTCAGCGGCGAGTTCGGAAATCCACGTTTGGTGCAAGAGCCGGGCTCCGACCAATGGAGAGGGGCCGCCAGTTTCGCTGTTTCTTCAGCCTTACGAGCTGCGCCGATTATTTTGTTCTTTGTTGAATTTTGTCTGCGGCACTAGAACGTGCAGTTGTCAGGACACTGCGCACAGCAATGCACTGACTGTCCCATCTACGACTATGAGTAACAGCCTTCATTCAATGTTGATTTGATGATTGTTTTTCTATATAGAATTTTGAGGTATTGCGCCTTTCGCTTCGTGCTGTCTGGTAATTTTGTGTTGATATTTGGTTGAAATCTACGGTATTAATAACATTACGGCATGCGTTCACGCACTCACTTTAATTACTCAATGGCTTTATCACAACAAATAAATGAAACTAATATAATCCAGCGTCGACAACTGTGAGGGCTGAGTGGTGCAACGAAACGCTATAATGGCGCTTAGCTATACAAAAGTGAAAGACGAAAGCACCCGTGTGAAGAATTCAGCGCTATTTAAACAATATAGCCTGTGTGCGGTAAATACTAAGAAATAAAATGTTTAGGCTGTAAAACAGCGAAACCGGCCAGACGGTGCCCTTCTTATTATTGCGCCAATGTAAGATTAAACTAACTTGCTGCTTTGGATTTGTGGTAGCGCGTCCCTTGGACCCACTGTAACAAATAATGTTACATGGGCTTGGTATTTTTGCCCATTACATGGCATTGTGTTTTCCGCATCCGGTGCGCAGTCACCATGGACGAACATCGGTCTCAAATAATTCTTTATCGATTCTTTACTTCTTCCGGACAATTCAAAAACATGTGAAACTCGAAACTTTGCACTCCTATTGAACCATGCAGTTTTCAGTCCGAAAGCCTGTGAAAGTTTGTTTTTCGGGGTCTGTACGAATAAAACGAGACAAGCATGTTGGGTTTGGCTAAGGACTCATCACTGTGTTAATCAGAAACCGACTCCTCTCTTGGAGCACTTTAGTGCGGCTTTCTCTGAACCAGTTAGGACACTTTGAAGCCCAAAATGTTCTGAAACTTACACTCGTATAAGAGCGTCCGGAAGTCAGTTTGGAAGGGTTCGAAAATTTCTTTTGCCAAGCCTGTAGGGAAATATCAAGTCAAATATGAAGGATTTGGCTAACGACTGGTCAGTGTGTTCATCAGAATCCGACTCCGCTGTTGGCAAAATTTCAGTGAGGCTTTCCTTGAATCAGTTACAACACATTGAAACCAAAAATGGTTCAACTCCAAAACCATATAGCCACGGTAAGCTCATAATTGATTCAACTGCATAACTGCCTCTGGGTTTCTTTTTTCCCAGGCATACCCAACCATGATTCCAAGCACAGGCTTCTGCTCCCTTGCTGTCCTGTTGGTGGTCCTGGCATTTCTCTGCACTCTGGCCGCGGCGCAGATGGGAATGGGTATGGGAATGATGCCCGGAATGATGGGACGAATGATGATGCCGGGTATGATGCAATGGACCGATGCCAGGCATGATGCCCGGAATGGGTATGATGGGATGAAGAGTGAGCAAGTTGGTCCTTCCTTGTGCTGCTCATGAAAAAGCAATGGCATGAATAAAAGGCGAATGATTCTATCACTGGCAATCTGATTGCGTGCTCTTGATAATAGACCTTTTTGGTTGTAAAGCGTAATTTTCAACATTTGTTTTTGCGTAAAAAGGCTCCGACATTCAGGGCCAACTTTGTACAGCGGTTATTCCTGAGCACGGACCCGTACAGTAAATATGAAATTTGTCAGGAGTTTGAGGCGTCTGTAGCCGCAGAGAAAACTCAGTGAAACTCAGTTGGCGTTCAGCAATAATAAACCATGATCAGTAAAAGGCGCCGTAGATAAAGCCACAATGAAAAAGAATGCTTCTGTACCTACCAGGGTCAGCAGAGAACAAAACAGTGTAGCAAAGAAAGAGCTAAACAGAAAAAGTCGCAGTAATAAACTTCAACCAGCACACGAGTTTCGTTCGTGCTAAAAAGCGGAGCTGCAGTTCTGTGGTGTAATGATTAGGAGCGACCACAAAAAATTATTACACCTAAGCACGCCTTACGGCGTAGAGAATGCGAAATCAGAAGTGTCCTAACGTGCCGTCTCGTTAGCATTACAAACCGTTTTCAATTTGCGACTTTTTTTGTTTGCCGATATTGAGAGCCCATTGGGAACCCTATCTGCAGGACTAATTTTACGTGGCAGTAATGGTAACCACTTCAATTCAAACATTTTAAAATGAAGATTGCGTTCGGTTTTGTCGGCGTTGTCAGAGAATGGCGCCTGCTACTGGAATTCTTGCCGGGTTTACCCCTGCGTTTTATTTTACAGCAGATAACGCGGGCCTTCTCATTCGCACACGTGTGGAAGACAAAAAGTCGCTGGAGCTAAAGATGCAGTAACCATTTTTTCTGTTTGTTGAGTTCCACACGTAAAGTGGAATGTGAAGCAAAGTAAATTTGACCCTAAAGAGGACCCACGCTTTCCTGGTAACACCGCATCACGTGAACTTCGAATGACACTGACGCAGTGCGCCTGCGTTCTGACACATCCTCGCCTTCTCCAGATAGTGTCGTATTTCAAAGCGGTACCATGGAGTCCAGAAACACAACGCAAGCAAACGTGAACACAACGCAAGGAAACAAAGCCTTCCCATAGTAAAGTTTTCATTTCCACATATATCCCCACTTCATCTACTCCCGTACGTGCAGCTTGTATATAAAAGGTGACAGTAGCGGCGACACCGCGGACCCTGACTCCTGCCCCCCCACCCTTCAGCTGCAACCAACCGTGCCGACGTGTTTACAGGTAGAGGGTGAGAAACCAGGAGCGGTGGCCGTTGGAGTCTTGGTCAAGTTACGGCGGACCGGCTCCCTGTCTGTCTACGAGGCAGGAGTTTGAGCAGGAGCATGATGGCCAACACGGGGACGGTGTTGGCCATCATGATGAAGTCAGTAGACAAACTAGCCCCGTTTCAAGCTTTCTTCAATATTGTATGTTTTTTCTAAATTCCCCCACCATCCAATAATCGGCCGCCCAGAAGGGGCCGCACCCAGTTACCCGCTAAGAAGAAGGCGGAAAATCTGCGGAAGTTTGTTATTATACATTCCACTGACGAGATTTTGGTTGCTAAGAAGTCAGTGCATTCTATCGGCCAAATGGCATCCGGTGATTAACGTGTTGAAGTTAAAAGCAGGCACCAGAAGCTGATAAAATAGACCACGTTGGCCGACGTCTCTGCTACTATGGCGCTACGCCCCACGCTAAACTTCTCGCAAGGATTCATCTCGGAAAGGGTGAAGTTTACGACAGAGGTGGAACTTCTTCAGTTGATTCAGCCTGAGAGAGTAGCTGCTCTCAAGCGAATTGTAACCTGAAGAGCCAACGAAAAAATCCAGACGAAGCACCAAGCCTTGACATTTAATTGCACAATGCCACCAACGATGTCAATGTGGGCTTTCTTTGTTGCAATGTACGACATAGGTATACGTTCCAAAGCCTAGGAATTGGTTTCTGTGCCAGCGATATGGCCGTTGATCGCAATCGTTCAGAAGAACGTTTGACTTGTGCCAAATGAGTGCAGACTAACCATTCATTAGAAGAGTGTCAAAGCAGCACCGTGAAATGTCTCAATTGCAGTAGCCCACATCTGGAGCGGCCACCGCCTGCTTTTATAACAGCAGTCGAGGCTAGAGGATGTCTAGGCCCCACTGCCTTTTGCAGTTCAGAGTCATGACGCACCACCTATTGTGGAGACTCTGGTAAATGTGGTGACGACGGTCTCCGTCGGGAGTGGTAACCGCACTTTCGGGTCCAGTTCCGCTGCCCCCAAGCACAGACATCAGGGGGTGTGGACGACATGGAGAAGGGAGTGCATTGGAACGGCAGCAACCGTTCACCGCATGGCGGGCTCCTGTCGCGAAGCGCTTAGGTAGCACTCCTAGGCGGACATCCCAGAGACGCCACTTCAGTCGACTCTTAAGTTTGTGATAAGGACATGTACGCCGCACCCTTCACTGCGTGCCCTTATAGCAGTGATAAAGCGGCGCAATACAGCTACCCGGCGTCGAAAAATTCCTCATCTAGGAGTAAGTGGGCTGAAACCAGGATGATCCAGGTAAATCCAAACACTACGTACACACAGTCTTCCCTCAACTAAATCTGGCTGAAATCATAAAACAGGGGACTGTAGCGACCTGATAAAAACCTGGATAACATTTATGAAATCCTATCAGAACTCAAGCGACACATAATCTGTCTTCAAGCATGTCCTTAAATTCAAAATACAAACAGTTCCTCACAGAATATAAACTTTGGTTGCGCTCACTCTTCTCGAGGTGTTGCCATAATCGTACAGATGTCAATTGCATGAATATGAAATAAGGTGAGGACTAGCCTCGAAGGCGTTTTGATGAGAACGATAATGTTGGTCGGTTAACGACATTCTGCTCTTTGTACGTCTCTCCAGAGTACCATCTTTTGGCCAGTGAATTTGAAAGTTTAGTAAATAAGCTCGCCCTTATATCAAACTAGCAGGGGATTTCAAGCTTTCTTTTGAAGCTCTGGGGTTGTGCATATGTTGTTGCCCGGAGAGGACTTCTGGAAACATTCCTGCTTTAGAAACAATCTGCCACCTTCTTATTTACCAAAATAACCCTGCGAATCACAGCACATCACTCAAAACGTACTGTGCTGTCAACCTGGTAATATACTCGCCTTCTCTATTCCCTTTGGTCAGTGGAGTGTAGATGCACAACCTTACGGCAGCGATCGTTTTCCTGTTGCATTAACTGTAATCGAGTGGCGTACAATTCGAAGACACACAAAACGGTGTCCTGAAGAGGGTGCCGATTGAAAAATTAAACTTAAGAATAAGTTCACACTATCCTACGCATCAATACAAGAATTAGTTATTGGCCATGCTACGGTCCTAATTACTGCACACCCAATTGATGCTGCACAGTCTTCTATACCCCATAGCTGTGGTACACACAAAAACAAGCCAAGGCCTTAGTTGAACTAGAAGTGCAAGATAGCCCGGAAAGAAAAAATAAAGCCGGTCACCCCTCCGATGGTTCCCAATTCCCGAAAATTTAGTGGTCTTGAAACGTGCAAAAGCGAAAAGTAGGCTGAGTAGGCGTATGAGAGAAAGCTGACAGTTCGAAAACATTTCTTTGTTCATTACCTCATACGCTGACACGCAGAAAGTTTAGGAAAGAATTAGCGCACTAGGAGGGCGTAACACAAACAGCCTGCCAACTGTGAAATTGGCTCGAAATGCGCTTAAGGATCAAGCCAGCGCTCTTGGCTTGAAGATTGAATGCAGCCATTGGCTACAATTCTTACAACACCGAAACAGAAATGCAGAAACATTCTTACAACACAGAAGCATGCAACACAGAAACAATCTCGTAGAATACCCGATGTTGTGCAAGTGACCGACTTCATTTCGTGCTCGATAGGCACTTGAGGGGTTCTTTTTTGGGAGGCACGTTTTTTTTTCAAATACCGTCAGTTTAGTCCGGCTGAAAAAAACTACCTGTACGACATCGACATCGACCTATACGACATCGACCTGTACGACGTGCGACATCGTGTACGTATGAAATCACCGCTGACTTCCTCTTTGCCTTTTCTAATACGGCCATGCCGTCACTACGGCGAAGATTCTGCTTCAGCTCTTTGGATAGCCAGGTCTGTGCAGATGAGCTCCTTGCACTTGGATGCTAACTTGCATCCTGTGATGACATTACCTTATAGTGTGTTTAGCAGGCACATTTTCACTATCGCCATCTTAACAGCTTGGATGACCAGATGAAAATGGAAGTATGGGCTTAATTAATACCCAGTGACTGATACTGCCAGCAAACGTAGCTTTCAGAAAAGTGACTTCATAGCTGCAGGAACCTCACAGTGTTCTCTTTCGGTAATTCATGCGTTAGCGTCAACTGGTGCAAACACTTGTGGAACTGACTTTGCACCTCTGCTACGCGCTGACTACTAGAAACACCAAAGCAGTAAAGGAACACCAAAAAATCGTCGACATAACGAAAAAAGGTATTACGCATATGCCCCCAAGTCACCGGCCACCTTGAGCCCTAAACTGGCCATATACAGGTCTGTGAGTACAGGGGCTATAAGAGAGCCTACACAAAGATCGTTTGCAGGTACGAATTGCCATCCTATGTCGCAATAGTTGAAGCCATTTACGTCGACAGAAGGTTTAGAAAGCCTCTTGCTTATACTCGTATTTAATTTGAAATGGTACCACTCCTTAGCTGTCAATTTCTTCAACACAAGGAACCAACCTTTCATGTGGTGGGGAGTAATACAGACCTTTTATATTTTTTGAGGGAGCATTGAGGAATCCGAGGCTATCGTTAGTAGACAGGGAGCAATTGCATCGTCCAAATCCTTGATTGAAAGCGGCTCATATATCCTTAACAGGCCTACTACTGCTGCCATAATTTTGCAGACCCTAACGCTACGTTCTCGTGACGAAGCAAAGCCAGCAAACAATACTTGGACTTCTGAAGGCAGGACGTGCATCCTAAGGCAGGACGACACGATGCGTGCCCTGAAGAGCGCGATGGCGATCATGGTTACTAACATGGTTGGATGTAAGATTACACACTAGAAAGAGCCCAATTTACTAGAAACGTAGTTAATCAGGGTTCAGGATTGGGAGAGGTGGTAATCCATCTTATACTATACCGCCGCAAGAAATAAGGACAAAGGTACGGCACACGGAACGAGCGCTCAGTTGCGACTGAACATTTATTGCAGAAACATGTGATTTTTTAAGCGCGCTTAGACACACCTAGAGTGTCGAACACACAATACATCCATAACATATTCTGTAGAACATATCATACAACACCAACTACAGCGTTCAGTCATATATACAGATTCCTTGAGCATATATAGTAACTGCGCTGGAGTCTGAGAATCCTCACGAATATGCAGTGTTCAAATCGCTCTTAAACACCTTCATGCCAGCATCCCCTATGGTGCTCGAAGTGACAATCTGCTGGGTGCCACAACAGCTGGAAATGAGGCTAATAGCACAGAAGCAGCTGCTGCAGCTCTTCATAATAATTTACACATGGATTCTGTGCCTTACTGTGATATCAAATCAACCCATTAAAAAAAATCTGAAAAATCTGCAAGAAACATTGGTATACAAGAACAGAAAACAAGCTTGATATAATTGAACCAAGTATATTGAGGTACAAAATTTGCAACGCCACAGGTCCATGTAAGTTGCATTTTGTCGTTTAAGAATAGGGCACACGCATGGCAGACAGCGGCATCTTTGAAATGGTACACCAGAACCAACTTCTGCTATGTGAGGAGGAGTTCTATGCACTCCATGTGCTAATTGAATGTGGAGCACTCGAAACAGAAGGACCAAAACATGTCGGCGACATATACACACAACGCGAAGTTATCGCGAAGTTATCACACAGTACGAAGTTATCGCGTTCTGTCGGCATTTTATGGAAACTTAAAGGGACACTGAAGTGATTTGTAAACAATGCGGGATTACGAGCGCAAATTGTAGTCCGGAGTCCCTAGGCCCTGTTTCGACCACTCTGAGCGCGTTTACGCGAATTTATTTAGTAGAAAAATCAATTCGAAAATGCTGTCCTCCTCTCTTTACGCTCGCCCATTTTCTGTGGCGTTTTCGTGTGACGTCAGCAGGAGAGGAGCTGGCAATTGGCTGCGCTACTGCACGGCTCGCCGACCTTCCGCGACCGAGTCAGTCGGCCCAGCGTTTAGTCCGCCGGCCGCCGACGGGTCGTCGCAATTCGCTCTATCAGTTGAAACTAAGCCACAACACGCTTGGGAATGGAAGAATGTGCCTTTCTTTACTTCGTTACTTTGTACACTGTATCTAGCTCCAAGTCAAGGTCGCTTCACAAAAGCTCTGCACAAGCGCACATGCGACGCTTCGCTGACTGGTACGCCAGTAGGAAAATATAAGGCCTCTTGAAGGGGGAGAAGAGTCAGCGAAGTCAATATAGGTACTAAGGAAATAAAATCAACTGATATTTTTATCGTACAGCGTAAAACTAGGGTGCGGGAAGCACTTTTTTGCGCTGGGCGAACAAGCACAGCGGTCAGCAGCACGACTACGCATCTGCGAACGCTTTTCCGTCTACGAAATGCAATTGCTAGACGTAAGCTATTGTGGAAACTCGGGGGACGCTTACTGCACGAGCGCAATACAACAAATAGTCACCTAAGCGGCTTGAAAGACAAACTAAATAAAAGTGTAAACTGGTTCTACATTATAAAGCTTATTTTTCCACCATCGCATCGCCCGCCCGTAGCCTGGTTGTCTGGAGCGCTAGGTACGTCACCCGAATTGTTTTGCCAGTCACAAGTTCGAATCCCCGCGGGTACGTGCTTTTTTTTATAAGTTCACTTTTTTGTTTTTCGCCGATGTTTTCTATACTGGGTTCACATTTTTTTGGGCCGCAACGTTCATTGCTCCACGAACTAGTCCACAGAACTCGCGCAGGCTGGCACTGGCGCGCTAGCGAGTTCTCGTTGGCGTGCTGTTGCCATATGCACCGACTGCATGCAGGCAGTGGGCCCAGGCCAGAATCAACAGACCCTTGGACTGGTGCGAACACGCTTTTTACGATACAGGCATGAGTGAGGCAAGCTCCAAATATGGGGGAAAAGCGCATGCATTTGAGCGTCTGCGGGGACGCGGAGGGCGTTCATGCACTGCGTAGGGCTCAGCTAATGAATGCTACGATTCCAAGCCGTCCTGGGAGGCTTATCTTATGCATTTTACAGTCGACAACATGGCAGAAGCGCGGTACTACGATTACTGTGATATTGAGAATGCCCATCCAACGATGCCATCGGATGTCAAACATGTTGTTTTACAGAACCGAAACCGAAACCGAAACTTGTGTGATTGCTAACCTTGGGCATCGTCCAATCACGGTGCCCCCTCCTCCCAACGTCACAGCTTAGTTGGTGCGGCCGCCGCAAACCGCGCATGGTAGTTTTTCTTCTTTCGCGCTTTGTAAAATAATTACCGATTAGTCAAACCGGAATAAACGATGAAAAGTGTGCTAATTTGAGCCAGTCTACGCAGTGCAAGCAAAAACGGGAGCTTGACAAATTCACTTCAGTGTCCCTTTAAGTGTTTGTTACCCTGTTGGCTTAAAAAGCAGTTGTATGTTTCTCTTGTGCAGTCCCTCTTACACTATTGCCTTTTGATTTGGGGCAATACTACAAATTCAAATTTGAATGCTTTACTTGTACTACATAAAAAAAGCTATCAGGGCTATTGCGAATTTATCCTTAGAGAAAGTACAGAACAACAGTGGAGAAGCTTGGGCATTTTAAAAATCCACGATTTAGTTAATTTAAGATGCCCGCAGGATATCCACCACATATTTTATGAACACCCCTACCTATTTCCGAATCTAGAATCTTCACCTTAGACAGCATACCACCTAAGAAAAAAACATTACAGAAAGACGAGAATTAGAACGAATTATGGCATTCAGTTCAAGCAATATCAGGTCATAGACTTTTTAAATAATAACGAGGAGATTTAAGTGCTTATTAAAGAGTTTAAATACATAGAACTGTTTCAAAACATTTGCTTCAGGTATTGCTACAATGATATGCCCAGTTTTCAATGCGTTAGCAGACTATAATTTTCGCAGAAAGAGTGTTACGTTTGCGTTTATTACTTTAATAATGCTTGTTTTTTATGTTTAAGTTCAGTAACTTTCTGTGTTAAACTTGGCTTTCTTGTCGTGTTTTCACTTTTAATTGAGCTGTTAGGCTCTATTAGACGTGTGCATGTCACGCTTTTTTCAGTCTTTTCTGCTGATTTGTAAATTAATACGGTAAAATTGTTAGTGGATGGTATGTGTGACTTTATATTTTTATTTCTCTTACGATGGCATTTTCTTTGTTTTTGGGGTTTGAAAAATGTGCTAGCTATGTTGTTCCTTTTCTACATGATATAAGAAAATATTGTATCTATTTTTTTTTCTTTTCATTTGATGTTGTGATGTGTGCTGTTCCCGACTTCGGTGCAAGCTACTTTGGGAGGAAGGGCCTCGTCAGGCTGTAGCCTTTTGCCCTCCACCTTATGTGTAAATGTACTTTCACATACCATAACAGCCGGCATGCCTTCTGTCGGATGATGCAATATTCAATTTCAAAAAAAGTGTTGGATTACCTTCCTCACGTTGTTTAAAATTGTCATCATCTCTGTAACTGCATCGTGCTTCTCATTCATGGCGAGAGTGGTGGTGGCTGTTTCTATGATGCTTAGGTGCCTCGCCTTTGCGGACTCGGCAAAAGCGTTCTCGAGGAACTCTCTTTTTGAAGCCGCAACGTATTTATGCAAGCGAAACAATTTTTATACTTTTAATTACTAGCTATTGCAGCTATAGACCAACCTTTAGAAAAGCACCATGTAGCCCTCTTTGCCCTAGCAGCGCTTGAGCTATTAAACGGAATCAATATCACTATCACTTCATGAACCGGTTCAGTGGTTTAATGTTTTGGTCATCCTGGCCTCGTAATCGATGTCCGCACATTTACAATGGCCCGTATGCGAAGGCAGAGTCACTGTTTGAAGTCGGAGGCTGCTACTGTCCACAAGAAACCATACAAAATGCTGCTGAGCTATGGGTTTGAGCATCCTGCTCGTGCAATTGAAAATATTGCACGAGACTTGAGGCGAAAGCGTCAAAGCAGTTCATCAAACAGGGCTTAGTGCGCTTAATCGGTGCACTTTAAATATATTGAATATTTTTTTATCTTTTCAGCGCTGTAAAGGTTTTTATGCAAATTCACGGTGTGGCGCGTGTGTGCATACGCACGGGATACGTTAAGTTGATGACTTGTCACGTGTGGCAAGAATGCGTGGTAACACGAATTGGGCATTTCGCTGGCAAAATAATAAAGCAACAAAAGCTTCATTCCTGTCGAGACGAGCTTCATCGCTGCTGAGATGTTACATGGCCAAGGTTGCAAGCTGAAAAGACCGTAGACGCGGTAAGGGGGCCGCGAAGCGGTTTACATCTCCATAACGCCTCGTAACTTTTACCTCCTTTGTAAACTGAGTATTATGTGACAGGAAACTGGAGAGTTGACCGTGAAACCTGCTTAGGGTAGTGATAGCTTCTTGTTTTTTTTTTGATAGCCTTTGCCTTTGAAAACCTTCACGCCAAATGGTCTCTTTTGCTTACTGTCACGTTAAGGATGGTGCGCTTGTCTTCGCCAACTCAGACAGATGGAGCAGGGGAGCCGTTGGCGGGTTTAACAAAACGCACATTTAATACACCACTCAAAGAACCCTAAAGCAATCCACTTATGTAACCAATTGCAATAAAGCAATAAACAATCCAACCGCTAACTAAACATCTCAATGTACAAGTCAGACCAAAACCTAAAAGTCGCCACAATATAGTTTCTACACCATTAGTTGAAATAGAATCATTAGTAAACAATGGCGTGGGATCCGCTCGCCCCGACGTGTTTCCTCGGTGCCTACCCCTTGGTAGCCGCTGCCCCTGGAGGTCCTAGGCAGGTCTCTGCACGAACGTGACCCTTCACGACCATCGAAGCGAGGGTCGACGGAGCGTGGACGCTGAACAGCTGGTGCCCGACCGATGACACTGGGGCCACCAGGACACAGGTTGGTGGAGCGCCTAGGACGCCGGAGCCAATGCGACGTCGGCCCGCATCTTCCCAGACTCGAATGGATTGGTCGATGGCCTCGCCGCGCCTTCCTGGCTCATTCCTTACGTGCTTCTCCTTCCTCAGGTGCTCACTTCTCCTCGTGCGCCCGCTTTTAAACCCTCCGGGCTTGATCGCGGCACACTATGATTGGCTCCTCGCCTTTTCGTGTCCATGTTTGGTAATTACGCCACTTGCCTCCTGCGCGGCGTTCCAATCCTGTCACACGTGCCCTTGCCGTGTCATGTCGCAGGAAATTCCCAATCTGCCTGCATCTCGTAGCCACTTTCATGATCCCACAATGTCGCAATTTGCTTTTTATTAGGTAGAGGCTCCATAAACCGGCCGTAACAGCCGCTGTTAGCCGATTGCGTGACTTGTGAAAGAGGCATCTGTGGTGGCGAAGGGAATAACCGTTGTGAAAAAGGGGTCGGCGCTGGCGAGGAGGAGCCCCGGAACGGCACCGAGTAAATCGGCTTCACCGGAATGAAAACTAGGGGAGGGGGGCTGAGACATATATTGCTTCGCCGCAAACACCTTCGGTGGACTGGTGGTTTTAATCACCAAAAGAAGTTCGTACCGTGTGCTACCGGGGTCGTTTATTCGACCCCTCTTGGACCGTCTTTAAATATCAGGCTAAAGGAACATAACTATTCAAAACAAAAACCTGGCCTGAGCCGCTTGTCTTCCCGTTGCCGCGCATGCATTCCTGATTGTGCCCTGTGTTGGAGCGCAGAGCCATTTTATTCCGACATAAGAACCAGCAAACGCGAGAAATTGTAGAAGCCAGCCACATCTTAAAAGCAGGTTGGGATTGCATCAATCATTCGTCTATCGCCTTGCGTAAACGAGAAGCCGCATACTTAGACTTAGATACGCAGCAAGCGCGATTTGTGTGCCTTTTCAGGGCATGCCTTTGCTTGGTTGGGGGTGTGATAGCGTATGATACGGGTGTTATAGGGTGTGATGGCGCATGTGTGCTACGCTTATCTCTGCTGTTTTTGCCATTGCATGTGGGGCGTGTCAATTGCGCTCTTGGGAATTTAAGACTTTGATGTGTGTAATAATAAACAAGTTGCGAGTGGGCGCTTGTGCTGTCTTCATATGTTCCTGTCCACGTTAATTTGCGGGCAGTTTGTTTTTATTACCTTTTTATTTTTATTTCCTGGGCTATTTCCTTTTTTCTTACAACCTATTTATTTGTTTAACGCTTCATTCGTTGCGCCGACGGGCGGCACTTTCGCTCTTATCTCTTCTGCTGCCATCCTGTCCGTCTGCTCCTGCCGCTTTCAGAGTGCCCGCGTGTTGAAGTTTTGTAGTAAGCCTTGGAGGTGAACATTTTTGGGTCTGTGAGTGCGAAGGGGCTCAAAATGTCAGAAAAACGAAGAAAAGGACACAACGCGTGCTTCGCTGCTGTGTGGTGTAACAACTCGGGAAGGAATAGCACAGCAAATTTTTTCCGCTTCCCAGCGGACGGCAGGTCAGCACACTTTTAAAGCAAATCTTTTTACCTCTACGCCCCAAGGATTATTTCGCGACCGTTGGTGTCTACGGAAAACTCCCGCGAACAATTAAAAGAATATACTGGCACCTCCAGGAATAGAACCTTGAACTAGTGAGCAACAAAGTCAGAGCCCGTTGTCTTACCGATTTAGCTGCGAGCCCACGCGCAGACGGGGAAGATAAGTGGTGCACTCATTAGGCATATCTACAGGTTTAACCCCTGCATTCTCGCTGAATGCCACGGGATATCGATTAAAGGAAGCTCACACCAACCCATGGCATCTCCCTTCGAGTACGTCAATGTGCTAAAGCCTGTGACTACCAGTGTTCACGTAAAAATTCGCAGCTCCTTGTCGTTCCGCCCTCACGCCAAACGACCCCTCAAGGAACACATTCAAATACTCCTTGATGGCCAGGCCATCACTCCAAGCCCCAACATCAAGAACCTGGGCCTAAATCTTTAGGCCGACACCAAGCGTGACCTATCCTTTCAGCGCCTCAAACCCAACAAAATCATACATATGATCAGGCGCGTTGCCACCAAGAAGCGAGACCTCGAGGAATTCGATACCTTTCGGTTAGTTCAAGCTTTTGCCCTCTCGAAAATCACTTACGTGAACCCCTGTATTCTTCTCGGCAAGGAGAACATAAAGATGCTTTATATAATAGTTTGAAAGGCGGTTCAGCAAGCCATTGGTCTTCCCACGAGTGCGTCCACAGAGAGGCTGCTTAGCACGGGGCCCTACAACACGGTGGAAGAGCTGATAGTGGGGCGTCCTTCTATGCAGAAGCTCCGAATGAGCAAAACTGCGGTTGGTCACCGCATTCTTCACCGTATTGGCTGGGCAGCATAAAATGTCACACTGCTTGATGTACACCCAAACTCTTGGCGACAAGAACTAAAGATGCTCCCGTTTTTTACAAATATGAACCCCTCACACAATGAGGGTCGCCGACAAGCACGGCCTCAACAGCTCAATGTCACCCTCGGTGGGGATCTTGCAGTTATCTACAGAGACGCCTCCCAGCATCGAGGGCAGCAGTACGCCATCATCGTGGCTACCTCCAGAACCAACCTCCTTGCGAGTGCCTCGCTCAAGCCCGAATACATGACGGCAGTAGAAGAAGCAGCCGTCGGGTTTGCTCTCACTCGACCAGGTGTTCGTAAGGTAGTCACCGATTCCCAACAAGCATACCGGAATTACCAGTCGGATTTTGCGTCCTGTTCTGCACTGCGTGTGCTAAAAACCACTCCCCAAATGGTTCCATTCAGCTCATCTGGACACCCGCTCACGCTTCCATGGAGGGCAAGGAATACGCCCACCATGCCTGCACTTTTACCCCCCGTCCTATGGAAGTGCACGAGGACAGTCAACCCGCCTGCATCGTTGAGGGACATAACCCAGCATTATCGCCTTCGGAGACAGACCCTACCTTCGCGTTACGCTGACCTTTCCGTAGAACAACAAACTACCTTACGGCTCATACAATCCGACTCCTTCCCAGACCCGACGCGTCTTATTACTGCACCCGAATCACTACGACGCTGAATATTAATTTTTCTCAGAAATAGGAACACTCTGCCACGTAATCGGGTTGTGCGGCTTTAGCCCTGAGCACCCTCCTCTTTCTTTCCATCAACTAACAAGAGCAATGAGAGATACTGCTGTCCAGCCCGTCTCTGCCTACCCAGCTTCATCTGGTGGACAGAGCACAGGCGGCGCGGAGTGAAAATGAGCTACAGTGAAGAAGGAACCACTCCCCTGGGCCGCACTCTGGGCCGTTCGGAAATCTGAATAGAAGTATTTCCTTCTCGTCCTGGTCCTTCTACTCCTCCAGCTCCTCGTCGCCTCCGTCCACGACGGCATAGACGGAGAAGTGGTATCTTCTAACACCGGGTTTCAGCTTTAATTTTATAAAAAAAAAGAGTTTCCACTCATGTGTTGCACCAATACAACTCAACCAACCACCCTTCATGCATCATGCATAATTTAGCCATACAAAGAATATCTCTGAAGTAACAGAGGGAGTGGTTAAGTGCATTCCACTTCTCTCTGGTTTCACTATTTGTAGAGTGACGTGAGTGCATTTAGGTGACATCGCATGGGTAATCGTTGTGGGTGCCGTTTACCGCTTTGCTTTCCAACCACATTCACAGGGTGGATTGGCGCTAATTTTTTTATTCAGTCAAAGTTATGCAGAAGCAAGCGCTATCCTTATCAAAAAATGCGGCAGGGCGAACTGAAAAATCTTCTGCTGTTGCTGTACAGTGAATTCCTATTTGTTTGGTACAACGCATTTTCAGTAATGTTGTTAGCATGTGAAGCTCCTTGTCGACAGTTTATTATGAGCCGAAAGAGCATTGATGCCAGCGGACACGCAGACGGAAATTTCGCTTCGGCACCGGTATAGTGAGCGGTTGCTCTTCTCTTTCGTTAGACCAGAAAAAATCTTGGACATTATGTTCGCCGAATGTCCTTAAATGCTTCTTTAACGAACTGGTTTGGCTTTACAGCGTTCCGACGACCAGTTTCTTAGAGTGACACTACCACCTTTCAATGTTTATTAACATGAAAGAAGCCCCAAAAATTATTCACGTGGCAGCTGACCGCTTGCATTCTGTGTTACGGGAAGTTCGAGTTAACTGGGCGACGTCCGAGCTGCGCTCCGCTTTTCAACCTGTGCTAGGACACATTTTTTGTACCTTGTTCGCACTCTCAATATGTGCTTCGCTTTTACGTGTTGCTTATTGATATTCATGGTTGTATTCCTCCTATTTTCTAGGTGTGACGTATGGCTGGCTGAATTACGCGGAAAATTCGCTAGCTAAAAATGTTTTCTGGGCTAGCAAGTTTACAAGAATAAGAATATGAGGCGGTTGTTAATGGTGGCGAAATAAGCTGGTCATCTCACTTCATAATCATTTTATTCACGAACGCGTGTTTTAATGAAACATTGTTTCTGTAGAATTGTATTGTGTACAGCAAATGAACGTGGTGACCTCTGCAGCAATTTTCTGTATACGATAAATTGTACCAAGTCTCTTATGTTTGTGTTGCCGACACAGAATGCAGACATTTGTGCTTACTGTGCGAGATACACAGCTCTGTGCTATTGTGGCATGTATTGAACTTCGCTTGCGATAGGTTGTTAATAAAATCAGCGAATAAACTACATTTCTCGCCTATTTCTTTTTCTTGCCCAAACAAAATTGCCACGCTTCTGGGCGTGCTGTCTCGCGCCTGTTGAACTAAGAAAGATTTCGAAACAACGGTTTTGTGCACGTGATGAGAGTCCAAGCAAATTAGCAACTGAAAGCTGTGGAAAACAAGATGTGCAGCAGCAACGCAACCTGAAAAGACAAATGCAAGCGGTGTTTGTTCCAACTTGCGGCACACAAAGACAGTCGTGTTCGTTCAGCCCAAAACAGACGATAAGCGGCACGGCGCTTCCTCCTCGCGCATCTACGAAAGCGTTGCTATAGCAGCATCAGTGATTTTTTTGTTATTTTTTTCGAGAGTTTGGGCTACCAAGCACCATGGGACAAATTGGCGCTAGTGACGCAATTATAGGTGACCTAATTAGGGGGGGGGGTATGCCAGCTGACCTAGCCGTGCTTTCGGCTCGCCTTGTCGTCCTAGCTCGCTCGCTGGTACCAAGCTTATCGCCACGGCGTTACGGTGAAGCCTGTCACGGTCCCTTCGCCGCGGCGTAACCCAGAGGCTTCGAAAGCCAAGCGGCTACGCCAGGATATACGTAGTGTGAGCTAAGGTTCAGCTAGTTATTTTTTGCTTTCCTGGTTGTCCAGGATTAGCTGATTATCATGGTTACTGCTGCTTATCATCCAATCCAAATCTAATCCAATCCAAAACTAATCCAATTCAATTCAATACGATCAATCACAATGCAATCCAGAACTCCCGCTGGTGCAGTTTCAGGCAGGGGGCGCGCGAGCACTGCGAAGGCAGGAAATTTGAATTGCATGGGGTGGTAGCAGTATGCGGATAACGGCGGTACAGCCCATTATGGCGAATCACTGCTCTGCACTTCCGACAGCTTTCACACTCAGTGGAACGGCTTTAATTTTTTGAGATGCGCCATTACCAACTCGCCCAACGTTCAACCCTTTTACAGCCGTAGGATGCCCGCGGTAAGAAGGCGTGGGAGACATTTTTCAGGCCGCTGTATGGCTCCACTGTAGCTCCAATGTTGCACCGCTGGTTACTGGGACAAACATGTAATCAGATACTTCAGTTCATTGGGATTTTATTCTACTACCGTGTAATAGTTGCACACGTAATATTTATTTTACACGCTAATATCGACATTTGTGAAAGTTTTAGCATCTTGAGAGGCAGTTTGGGCCGTAGGTGTTCTAGGTGGCAGACAACGCAATCAGGCGACAATCGGCGAGCAGTAAAAAAGCAAAGTGCGGATGCAAAGGCGCCGCATTCAGCATGTATGATGCTAGGTCAAAACCCTTTGATTCCTTGTATAAAAACGAAACTTCGTACGTAACTGATTTAGTGACACGCGTACAGCTTCGTCCTCTTGTTGAGGCCACGTGCACCGCTGCTTCAGACGCACTACTAACGCAAGACATTCCTTGGTAAGTTAAACTTATGATTGAAAAAAATTCGCTGCAGCACAAATAAACAGAAGTAAAACGCCAACGTGATTGTGGGTATTTCTTGGAACGATTTTGGTAGTTTCAGGAGCTGTTTGTAGGGGAGGTATTATTTTTTTATTTTTTCAATTTGTTTGCTTTATTTTCGTTTTACCTTCACCGCTCTTGCTCGATGAGGCAGTCGTTTTTTATTGAGTTCAAAGCGGTCACACGCGTCAATTTAATTCGTCCCCTTCCCACTCACGCTTACCCTCTGTCTTATACTCCGGTGTCACGCGGTTACTTTCGTGGTCTGTACTCTTCCCTTCCCTCGCTTTGCATGATCTGCTTCTTGACAGGCGGCGGGGACGCTGAAAAAAGCCAATTGAAACGAGTATAGATCGCCTCCCGATTATAGACACGCACAGTTGATTGTAAGCTAGCCTGCAAGTAACACCTTCGCAAAAAATGTGCGCACCCAACGCCGCGAACGAAACTGTCGGCCGCACTGACGCACGGTCATACAACGCCTCGTTCGACACTGTTTAGAGCTGGCGATAGCAAGCGCACGTATGTACATCCGACGATAACAAGTCGCGGGTGTAAAGCGAGGAAAGACATCTTGCAAACCACCTAAAGAATGCGGGCCGATCCACCCTGTGAAGGTGGTTGGAAAGCAAGGCTGTAAACGATACCCACAACGATTACCCATGTGACGTCACTTGAACTCACACACGCGAACTCATACAAACAGAGACAAGTTAAATGTACCTAAATCAAAGGTTAAATCAAAGCATGATTCATGAATGGTGGTTGAGTTGTATTGGTGAAGCACACGGCCGGAACTCGTTTTTTGTTTAAATTGAAGGAATCTGAAACCCGGCGTTAGATGATCTCACTTCTCCTGCATCTCTGCCGCCCCTGACTCGGGCAACAAGATTGGAGGCAGAAACAGAGAAGTGAAACGCCACGCGTTGGTGTCAGCTGGTGAGCAGACAAACCACCTTATTCTGTTTTTGCAGGACCACCCTGACCTCGCCTTGCCATGTTGTGATTTTAATATTCGGTTTTCTGCACATGACGCACCCGCCTTTGGGGGGAGGTGGCCGAAATGTTGAATGGCGTGGGGCCAGCAGCAAAAAAACGGGGCCAGCTGGCACCGGTATTAGACGGACATGATTGCTGAGACAAAGAAGAAGCCTCTAGCGTCACAGATGTGCTCACGTAAGTGTAACAATGCCGGGAGAGTTTGGCAGCACGTTACACACGCTGTACAGCTGGTAAAACAACTAGTTGTGTAGCAGAATGATCATGCGATAATCTTCAAAGTTGAAACAAGTATATAGCACTGAAGGGATAACTAAGCACAAGAACACCCAGTGTGGATTAAGAGTGGAGCAAAGGTAAGGTGCCTCCTTATGCGGCTATATTTTCTGTCGACTTGCCTATTTTGTTCCCATCTTTTGCTTTTCACTTGGCATATTATAAGCGTTCTTAGATGGTTATTTAAATGAAGTGCAGCTGAAAATGTGCACTTTCTGAAAGTTACAGCTCGACAGGGCCATTGAAATTGCCAGGAATGGGCGACCGGGTCCTCCGGCTTATCGGACAAGAAGTGGTGGAGGGCTGCTGTCCAGCTCCGTTCCTGCAACCCCCTGGCACTGTACATAGTGAAGATAACAATATTTTAATTGTAACTGGACAAGCCTGCGCAATTTTCGCCGCAGTCGTATTTGGAATCACGCCTCCTACATAGTAAAACCTCAGCCTTGTTAAAACGTTTCTTACTAGAGCAGTGCCACATGCGAACTTTCTCTTCTTTATGAAGATTTATCACAGTGCGGACTTCAGAGTCACGATGTGTACACGATCAAATTTGTCACACTATAAAAGCCGTGGAGTCCACACTGAAGCCCAACTGACTTCAAAATCTGAAAAAAATTGTACAAAGTGCATATTATGTAAGTGCGACAGACTTCATCAAAAGGTGGCGACATTTCTTCATTTGAAGTCCTTTACTAAGATAGCATATCTTCAAGATTTTCATTAACACTACAGCCTTGCACAAGTCACGAGGCTGCCCCAGCCATCCCCTAGACCAGTCTATCACAGGTAAAAATGATCATGCTCTACAGCTGTATATTACACTTCGTACGCACACAAGTCAGGCAAAACGCGAAAAACAACCCCTGGCGTTCTACCGTTGCCTGCCAGGAAGTGAATATTCTGGAAATCGTGTTTCAAGCAGTTTCAGCTTCAGCTTTACCTGCATTGGTACAAATTTTACGGGCAAAAAAATGCTTCACAGAAACATCTGAACCTTGAATCTGAGAGACGAAATTTGAGTGCTCTGAGCTGGATGACGTGATTGTCCCAACCCTTCAACAAAGTAGGTGACACTCGTCATATTAGCAATTGGAAGAATAATTTGCTTTTGCACCCACGGATGCCATGCACCCGGTAAATGCCAGTGCATCAATTTTCTGCCCATGAATGTTATGTAAAAAGTAGAGTTTCAGAGACAAAGGCATGTGGATAAGTCGAACGAATGCACATACTTTGTGGTACCCCTACACCGTAAAAACAATCCGTAATTTTACGGACAAATTATGAACCAGATGGCCGTAATAAAACAGAGCCGTGTTCCGTTTGATGCAGAACAAAGAAAACACTCGTAATTTAACGGAAGTGCGCTCCGTCCCTCAGTATACGGATGCTCTCTCCGTTACACGTCAAACGGAATCTTTTTCTGCTTTGCAAAATACGGGCGTTTCCTCTGTATGATGCAGAACAGAAAATGATCAGTTTATTAATAATTGCAAGAAATATATTATCGTGTCGATCGTCGGGAATCGATCGAGAAGCGAAAATTGCGCCCCGACAACATTTGTGGCGTAATGAATGCGGCTCTGTTTCGTTAGTGTCTAAAGTGTAGTAAACTTAGTGAGGACCATGAGGCCCATACCGCTCAACACGAGCGCTGTATCTTGTCTTTACGACGCTCCGGCGATGTCGCTGCCCCGACCTGCACACTGCACATGCGTGTGTGACCGGCACACTTGTATAAAATATATGGTCATTTGCGTGCAGAAGCAGAGTTGAGGAAGGTAATTTAGTTCTTAAGGAGTTAATATCGGCCGAAGTATTTAGCCTAAAGCTTAAAACCAAAGCACAGCAAGCACTATTCATGCAGTGCGAAATCGCAGTCGCAGCCAGTGACACACATTTTTGCGAGCGCTTTCTCGAAACAGCGGAGTTGATGGCGATCAGCTATTATGGGGGCTTCGCGGAACCTTACTGCGCAAGTGCTATTTAAGAAATCGCACTTTACGAGCCAGGAAATCTGTAAGCCAGCTAGTAAACACCGATGTATGGCACACGCAAGGTGGGCATCCATGTAGTATACAGGTTGTTCGGCACAAGTGCAGCGTTCGTGCGGTGGTGCAGTCGGACGAGAACCGGCGTATTCAGCATGGTATGGAGAGAGCCATAGGCAATTTAAAGGGAGGCGAGTCTCGTGGCCCGGACGGCTTGGGTGCCGTTTTTTACAATAGGTTTTCAAACATCCTAGCACCATTTCTGTATAGGGTGTTATGTGAAGCGTTCGAGGCGGCCGTTCTGTCGCTTTCTTTTTCGCGAACGCATACTGTCTTAATCCCAAAGTCAGACGACAGGGCAAAACTTCAGTCTGTAACTGGCTACAGGCCAATCACCTTAGCCAATACAGACTATAAAGTACTAATGAAGATTATAGCGAAGAGATTACAGGGAATAGTAACCACACTTGTAGGGCCGCATCAGACATGCGGCATACGAGGTAGAAGCATAGTAAGGAATGTCCATGTCGCACGCAGTGTTTTACAGTGTTGTGATGTATTCTGTAGAAGAGTAGCAATGCTTCAGATTGATTATGAGAAGGCCTTTGATAAAGTGTGTCATAAAATCTTGTTCTGCATTCTGGACTATGTTAATGTCGGCGATGTTGTGAAGGAGAGTGTACGTATGGCGTATCGTGAATGTTTCACAAAATTGATTGTAAACAAGCATGTCTCCAAAAGTATTCCAGTTTTATCTTCTGTGAGACAGGGTTGCCCTGCCTCTCCCTTGTTGTTTTGCATTTTTTTGGAACTTTTTTGTTTGCGCGTAATCAATGATGAGGGTTTGCGCGGGTTTCGTCTCCACTCGAGTGAGGAGAGACTCTTAACATATGCGGATGACGTGGCTGTATTTTGTGAGGATAAGGAGAGCATCAGCAAAGCAATAATGATAACAAAATAATTTTGTCGCGTTACAAAGAAGTCTGTTAATTGGGCGAAGTGTGTGGGGTTTTTTCATTTGGAGTGGGCGGCAGCACCATCAGTTTTTGAAAATGTGTCATGGTCACGCACACCAGTGCATTATCTCGGAGTTTCCCTGGACAGCTATCAGGATAGCCACGATTACTGGGAATCCGAAACGGTGAGGCTGCGCGAAAAGAAAACCAAGTGTGGATGTCGAGCTTTGTATGTATTCGCACGTGCCACAGTTTGCAACCTTTTCCTGTTAGCGAAGCTGTGGTACGTGATGCATGTCATTCATTGTTCGAGAGTTCAAGCTCAGAAAATACACCGTGTGTTTCCCGTGTTCATTTGGCCTTCAGTTTGGGAGCTTTGAAGCAGAACCAATCTCTTCCGGCGTGTTAAGGAGGGCGGGGTTGGGTTGTGTCACGTTTCCATTCGCCAGCTTGTTAATCGGTTTTTGTTTTTACGGGATACGAATGACCCTTTTCTGCGAACATTTTCACAAAGTGTGCTGTCAAAAGCGTTGCCAACACATATTGTCTCGTGGGCAGACGAAAGCTGTAGCAGCCCTAAAGGCTATATGAAGGAGGTTGTAGACTCTTTCAGGTTTCTAGCCGTACGGTTTTCACTGGAGTACTTATCAGCTGTGTCAAGAAAGGCACTTACAAATGACCTAAAGGACGTGTTCTTACCTGTGCCACTTTACTGATCGGTGTACTAGATCTGTTCCTGGCCAGGACGTGTTATCTCGTGTTAAAAAGATGGCCGTCCCAGCATCCGTGAAAACGTTTTCCTTTAAACTACACACCGGTACACTTCCCGTTAAGACGTGGATGCAGGAGAAGGGCTTGTTTGTCGCTGGTCCTACAACGTTCACTTTGTGCAACAAGCCAGAGAACTGTTGAGCACGCTTTCGTGGAGTGCTGGGACGCCATCTTTTTCTGGGTTGTGTTGCAAAGGACCTTAAAGATAGACCTGCCCGCTTCACCCCAAGGCATACGATTTCTTTGCGTACCTAGTGACAACAGTGTGCCGTATGACCTCATCATGGCTCTGGGATTGCATGCCATTTGGAGGTCGAGGATGGCGGTGCGCCACGCTGACCCGCAGGCCCTCACTGTGAGCAAATACTTTGCACAGAGGGCTAGTTTGCTGTATGAAGTGCACAAGTGGCACACGCCCAATATGGAATGGCTACCTGTACTAGAAGAGCTGTGTACGTTTGACTTGATTTTAAATTTTTCCGTCAGCCGAAGTTCGGCCGACGGTTTTTAATCTATCCGTGACGTGTATTGAGTGAAAAAAAGGTAATAAAGAAAAAAAATCGTGCGGTTGTGCAGTGGTCTCAAGCGTCGTGCCCATTCCATCAACGTCGCGGGTTCGATTCCCCGTCGAAGTAATTTTTTTCTTTTCTGAAGGTTCTATCAATTACGGAAAGACGTTTTTTTAAACGGAGTGTTTGTTTTGTTACGGCCTTTCCGTACTACGGAATGTCCGTTCTTAAAATTCTTTCCATTGTCTAAATTGCGGAAATGTGCCCGGCAACATTTCGCCAGCACAGCAGCTTTCTCTGTAAAAGTGACCATTTTTTACAGTGTAGTTTTCTGAGCTACCGGAAACATTTGACAAAAATACAAAACAAAACAAACAGCATGTTTTTCAGAGGTCTTTGTGGGCTCTATAAATGTCCTGTCCGACCCACTCTTGAAGAACTACAGACATCCCCGCACGGGGCACCTTGAGCAATCTTGGTGACGGTACTGGCGATACCGCGGACCCCCGAGCCCCCAAACATACGCTGGATCCAACCGTGGCAATATGTTTATAGGTGGAGGGTTAGAAACCACGAACGGTGGCCGTCGGAGCCCAGGTCAAGCTCCGGCGGATGGGCTCCCTGTCTGTTCACCAGGCAGGGAGCTCCGGGACCTCTTTGGCTACCAGGGTAAGGTCAAAGAAGAAAGTACCCCCGTCTCCCTGCTTTCCAATGTGTCATATGGCATTTTCCAAACCAACCCCCCCCCAAACGTGATCGGCCCCCGAAAAGGGGCCGCACCGAAGTTTCGTACCCACCTCTTTCAACAACTGTCTTGTCAAGAACCTCGAATAATTATGCTCGTTTTCTTGTGATTGAGTCAGCTGACTCAGCACGACCTGTCGCTTCCATGTCTGTATTCTTGATCTCTAAATTTCTGCAAAGCACCATAGGTGGCAAATATCAAGCTAAAAAGCTCAGGACCGGAGAAATCCTGGTAGAAGTCAATGCTGAACAACAAGCCCACACTCTTCTTGCACAACCCGCATCCATGATCTGGACATCAGGGTCACGCCCCACAGGAGCCTAAACAGCTACCAGGGTGTGATTTCTGACACAGATCTTCTGACGGAAACAGATGCAGACCTTCTCGCAGGTCTAAAGGATCAGGGCGTCACAGCTGTGCGGCGCATCACGATGCGCAGGGATGACAAGATAATCCCCACCAAACACATTATCCTGACCTTTGACCGCTCGGCACTTCCACAATATATAAATGCAGGCTTCATTCGATGCTCCATTCGTCCTTACATTCCGAACCCGCGCCGTTGCTTCAAGTGCCAGCGGTTCGGGCACAGTACAACCTCTTGCCGCGGCAAAACAAACGTGTGCGAAATGCGCCGCGCAGGACCACCCCACCGACAACTGTAATTCTGACATCCTCACTTGTGCCAACTGCAGGGGCCCACATGCGGCCTACTCCAGGAAATGCGAAAAGTTCCAAATTGAAAAGAAAATAATCAATCTCAAGGTCACAGAAAATATCACCTTCCCAGAGGCGCGGAAGAGGTTCGCCTCTTTCCCTCTGGGGAGGTACGCCGACGCAGCTCGCCGGGGGGCGGAGCGGCGGTTTGGTTCCACAGGGACCCAGTTCAGCGAGTCTGACCTGGTCCCTCCGCCCCCCCCTGGGTTGCCTCTGGCAGCCCAACCCGCCACCACGCCGCTTGCTGAGGCAGCAGCGGTTGTGGTGGCAACCTCTTCCGTCGGGACCGGTGCCGCTCCCGTCCCTGCCTCCCCGTCCTCCAGTCCGTTGGAGAGTGCCATGGACACCACGGGCCCCGCACCGGCTCCCACCGCCACCGCACCGCCCGTGCCACCTCTGGCGCCCCGGACGCCCTCGGCGGTGGCGGCTCAAACGAAGGGCTCCCGAGGGGGGGCCAAGTCCGGGGGGCCCGGTCCGTCGGGCACCCCTCGGACATCCCGACGACGACATGGATGTCGGGCCGTTCCTGCCTGCAACGCAGCGCAAGGAAACGCGTCCCGACGCCAAAGCCTCCCGACAAGCCAAAAAAGGCGAGAGTCACAGCCCCCGAAAGACGACACATAAACAAACACACACACTCCAGTAGCTCTCACACTAAATAATGGGAAGAGAAAACATAATTCAATGGAACTGTAGAGGCCCTTCTTAAAAATCTTGACGATGTATACGAAATACTGCATGCCTAATCAGCCAAGTGTAATGTGTGTTCAGGAAACACATTTGAATTCCAAGCACACAAATTTCTTGAATAGTTACATGGTCTTCAGAAAGGACAGGGATGGCTGCACACACTCTTCTGGTGGTGTGGCCATAATCGTCCGGAAATCCTTAGCATGCCACCCTGTCACTTTAAACACTATCCTTGAGGCTGTAGCAATACGCTTAATAATATTTAATAGGTTGATAACGGTATGCTCCATATACATTCCTCCTGATGTTACAGTTTTCGAGCTCTGACGTCGAGGCGCTGGTTGACCAGCTGCCCGAACCGTACATTCTAACAGGCGGCCTTAATGCTCACAATTCTCTTTGGGGCTCTTCTCGTACGGATGCCCGGGGTCACCTAATAGAGAGGTTTCTTACATCCTCTGGAGCATGCCTTTTTAACAATAAACAGCCTACATATCATAACATAGGACGACAACACATACTCATGTCTTGACTTGGCTATTGGCTCCGCAGTTCTCTTTCCTCTTCTCGAGTGGGGTGTGGGAACTGACCCATATGGCAGTGACCACTTCCCCACCTCACTTACATACATAGGTAAAGGCCCATGCAGTCCATCTTCCCCATAATCGGTTCAATGAAACACGAGCTAACTGGAATACATTTACAGAGACATCCAAACTACACCACACATCCATAGGACACCTACACGTTGAAGAATCTACCAACTCCTCACGGCGCACATCCTCGACGCCGCCGAAAGGTCCATTCCCCACGCCTCTGGTGCCCCGCGCAACCAGCGGAGGCCGTGGTGGAATGAGGACTGTAGGCGGGCGCGAGAGGCCCAGAACAAGGCGTGGGGTATCCTCGTCGGTACCCCACGTCGGGAAACCTCCTCTTGTTCAACGGGCCAAGGCGTTAGGAAAACGTGTGCGCCGTGAGGCAAAACGAGAGAGTTGGCGTACATTCATAACATCAATAAACTCCTACACAGACACAAGGTAAGAATGGACACGAATACGCAAACTCAAGGGACAACAAACACACAGCCTGCCTCTGGTCAGCACTGCAGGGGACACAATCGAAGACCAGGCTGACACACTCGCACAACACTTCCAACACTGTCCAGTTCAGCACACTACACAAACACTTTCCTGAAACATAAAACCTGTTGTGAAAAGAAGTCCCTACGCGACAACAACAAATCACAGACCTCTTACAAACTCCCTGTTGTCACTACATGAGCTGAGGGCTGCTCTAAGCACGTGTAAACCCTCAGCTCCAGGCCCAGACAACATTACATATACAATGATACAGCACTTACACGCAGACACTCTTGTACCACTCCTTCACCTTTACAACAAGATATTTCTTTCGGGGCACATTCCAAAGTCTTGGAGGGAGGCCATAGTTGTAGCATTCTTGAAAGAAGGGAAGGACCCTTCCTCTCCTGCTAGCTATCGACCCATTGCCCTGACCAGCTGCCTGTGCAAGCTTCTCGAGAAGATGATAAATCGCAGGCTCGTGTACTTCCTTGAGTATAACGGTCTTCTCGAGAGCTGCCAGGCAGGCTTCAGGGCGGGGCGATCAACGAACGATCAACTCGTAGCTCTTGAAACATATATAAAGGATGCCTTTGTGCATAAACAATTTTGTCTGACGGTTGTTTTTCGACATAGAGAAAGCCTTGACACCGCTTGGCGGTACGGTATCCTCAGTGACCTAAAGTCAATCGGTGTTGCGGGCAACATGTTGAACATCCTTTGTAGTTATATGTCGGAGAGAACCTTTCGCGTCAGAGTTGGTTCTGCACTGTCAAAGGTACATGTGCAAGAAAATGGCGTGCCGCAAGGTGGAGTGTTGAGCTGCACTCTCTTCATAGCAAAAATGAACTCTCTTGGAAAGGCACTGCCACCTACAATCTCTTATTCCATGTATGTAGATGACGTGCAGATATCCTTTAAATCGTGTAACCTGTCCATCTGCGAACGTCAAGTCCAGCTCGGCGTCAGAAACTTGCCGGCTGGGCTGACAAGAATGGCTTTAATCTTAATCCCGCGAAGAGCTCTTGTGTTCTATTCTCCAGGAGGCGTGGCGTCCACCCGGACCCAGACATCACTCTTGCGAATGTGCCAATTCCTGTGAACAAGGAACACAAGTTTTTAGGTATTTTATTCGACGAAAAACTTACATTCATCCCACATATCAGACAGCTCACAATGCAAATGCTTAAAAACAATGAATATTCTTAAGGTCCTCTCACATCAATCTTATGGGGCCGACAAACAAACTCCTGCTGCGCCTGCACACAGCGTTGGTGGGGTCTCGGCTCGACTACGGCAGTGTCGTGTATGGGTCGGCTACAAAAACAGCACTGAAAATGCTCGACCCAGTGCTGCATCTTGGCCTTCGCCTACTCATGTGGCGCATGTCCCGCACTAGCCCTGTTGAAAGTCTTTATGTCGAGGTGCGACAAATGGTGCCTACGGCATCAGCGGGAGTATGTTGACCTGTTGTATGCATCCAAGATCGTGTCTCTGACCAACCATCCTTTTAATCCCATCATGAACGATACATCAAATTTACAACTCTTTTTTAAAACAGGCCATCTATTCCCTTACCGTTCTCTCTCAGAGTTAGGGAAGAGGCCTTCTGCACTCCATGTCCCCCTTTCAGACACGCCACAAGACACCCATTCATAAATTCATCGCACCATGGCATCTTCGTCCTGTAACATTCGACCTGTCATTCATTCGTGTAGAAAAAAATAGGGTACCCAGGAATGCAATTCTGCAGCACTTCCTGTTCCTACAGGACAAGTACAGGTGCGCAGAATTCTATAGCGACGCGTCCAAAACTAATTCTACTGTCTCTTGTGCAGCGCATGGACCAAATTTTAGAGTTATCAAAACAATGAATTTTCACAGCAGTATTTACACGGCAGAAGCCTATGGCATTTTACTCGTGTCAAATCACATCCTCGAACATAAGATTCCAAAGTCCATCGTCTACACAGACTCTCTAAGCGTTGTACAGGCACTGTCATTAGGAAGGTCATCTAAAAACTATGTGATAAATGCTCTCTTCAAGGTACTAATGTCTGCATATGCCTCAAATCTTGAAATAACTATATGCTGGGAACCAGGGCATTGTGGAATCCCTGGCAATGAGGCCGCCGACCAAATGGCTGGTGATGCTGCTCTCATGACTACAGTTGACATTACAACAGTACCTTACACCGACCTAAAGACACACATCAGACGACAGCTTCGTAACACATGGCAATTACACTGGAGTCAACAAACAGACAACAAACTACACGTAATAAAACCACAACTGGGACGCTACATAACTGACTCACACAACAGATACACTGAAGTCGCCCTGGCTAGGCTGCGGATAGGCCACACACATGTTACGCACTCCCACCTGCTCACTGGAACTTCGGGACCCACGTGTAGCAGGTGTGGAATGGGCCTATCCGTAGTCCACATACTAATCACATGCAAGGCACTTGACACAACACGACACAAACATTTCCCTGAATTATACAGACGACACATTCCTTTGCACCCATCATACTTTTTAGCCGACGAACCAATGTTTTCTAGTCAACGTGTTTTTACGTTTTTAGCTGAGGTAAACTTTCTGCAGCTCTTGTCATATCCCCAGGCGGCACAGAAAGCGTGCCCCAAGACCGCCTGTCTTGGCCGCTTTCGGCATGTCCGGCCAGCATCCAGGTTCTGGCAGCCACTGATCATGCGTTGGACGGCCAACATTCGGCAACCAGCGCTTCGGTATTTTTCCGTCCGCCCGTGTCCCGGCCCGCACAACGGCAGCTAACCGGCCGCCAGATATTCAGTTTCTCTTACGGCTGCCGATGTTGAGAAAGAGAACGGCCGAAGTACGGCCTTAGGGCATCCGTTTTTTCTTCGGGAAGCGGTAATCGGCCGAAGCACGGCAAGCGACCGGCCACAGAATATGCGTAGTCTTGCGGCAGTTGGTTTTCGAAAGGAGGACCGGCCGGAGCGCGGCTGCCGTGCATTTCGTTGTTTCAACGGTGAACCGCGCGTCCGGCGGTAGAATATTCGTTTTCTTCAGGCAACAGTGTTATGAAGGATACCGGCCGACGTACGGCCCCAGAATATACGTTTTTCATTCGATTACCTGTCCTCGGCCGAATTAGGGCAAGCGAATGGCCACAGAATATTTGGCAACCGGTGTTCAAGAGGAGACCGGCCTATGTAAGGTATCTGGTTATACGTCATTTTTTCGGCAAACGGCGTACAGCCGAACGACGGCACGCGGCCTGGGCGCCGAGAATTCATGCACAGACGTGTTTCGAAGGAGACCGACCTGTTTTTTCTTGGGTGGAGAAAAAGCCGTTAGGGAGCCGACGACGGGGACGCGTTTTTCATCGGCTCCGTGTTTCTACGTTTTAATGAACGAACATCGTTTGTCAAAAAGTAATGAGTGTTCTCGGTGAACGGCAAGGTGCAAGGACTCACTGGACATTAGCAGGGAAACCTTTTAGGCCATCAAATGTCATTTATTGCCACAAGAAGACTGTGCCACACCGACGCGTGAGCTAAGCCTCGCCAGTCATCGCCGCTACCACGCCTCGGCCGCCGGCTTCGTCGACGCATCAGCTCGAGGCTATTCGCCCCCTCAAAAAATGGAGAGCATTGGAAACATCGACCCGGCAGAGATGTCCGATCCGAGATGGAGATGGTTCACCAAAATAAGTGGCCTTCAAGGGCGTCGAGCAAGCGGCCACCACGCAGGAGCTAAACCTCAACCATGTCAAGGACTCCCCAACAAACAGAGGCAAGTGCGAGCAAAAGCGCAAGCTATTCTGCTTACAATTAAACTGCGACAAGCAATGTTGCACTATGTTGTTGGTGATAAACGTGGAAGAGACTCGCTCGTGCATTGGTAGGATCAACTTCATGCCCTGCACTATGTTACTTCATGGATTTTACGACTGCCTATTTAAAAAAAATTATTTTAAATTTGCGATAACAACAGAGCCTTGTCACTGACGAAGCCTAGCTGTTAATTTAGTTCCGATGTTTGAAGGTGAGCTTGGGATATGACTCATTTGGTTAAACATAATCGCCAGCATCCTAGCAAACAGGGATTTTGTCAGGATTTTCTTGCTCAACGCAGATTGTTGAGTTCACGCACAATTTGGCTGTTGCAATAGATAAGCTTAAAGTGGTTGAGTGTATATTCTTGGACTGCAACAAGGCAAATTATGATGTTCCACATCACCTTCTGCGTAGTACAGTTCATCCTATGAACTGAATGAATCGGTTTTTTGCATTGTTATTACTATTGGCCCTATAGCTTTATTCAAAAGTACTGTGTAGTTTACCGGACTATAGCGAATGAACGTGATTCTATATACCTGCAACTTTTTTCGAATTTAATAACATCCTAGTGTGCTGATTGAGAAACGTTTTGGATGTTAAACAGTGTGGTTAACGGCACCTTTACAAGAAAACCTACATTCCAATTGAATACGTATACCGTAAATTATGCTGCTGTAACAACGGCCGAGGAATATAAATACCTAGGAGTTTATTTAGGGAGTGGTTAGAGGTTAAATAGGCAGGTTGACACCATAAAAGTTGCGGCTGCATATGTTTTTGGCTTTCTGAGACGAATTTCAGTGAACCTCCATCTAACTGAAAAACAACAACAGTATTTCACTCATGTGCGCTCAATCTTGGAGTACGCATGTGTTTTCGTGGATCCCTACACCAAAGAGCTGGTTGATACGCTCGAAAACATACATAATATGTCAGTGCGATTCGTATTAGGTAATTGGCACGCTCAATTTAGCATGAGAGAAAGTAAAAGTAAATTGAAATGGCAGAACGCGAAAGATCACAGACGAAACCACAGGTGAACTTTTTTCGTAATATCTATCATTCGAAAACTGGAGTAGAAGGGGAGAAGTATGTCCAAGCGCCATTCTACATATCGCAAATTGGGACCGCTAGCTTAAAGCAAAATATTAACTTTCCTTTAAAGGTGACGCCTTGCGCGATTCATTTTATTTTACATCAATAATGC
Organism: Haemaphysalis longicornis; assembly: GCA_013339765.2. Classification (NCBI taxonomy): domain Eukaryota; kingdom Metazoa; phylum Arthropoda; class Arachnida; order Ixodida; family Ixodidae; genus Haemaphysalis; species Haemaphysalis longicornis. Next base: position 221,144,778 of record CM023450.1, on the reverse strand, counting down.
AGTGTAATTATCTTCCACGTATGATTGCATTAACTCTTTATATTGACGATTTTCAGCGCGCTTTGTAGAATAATTTTGTTATTTTGTCTCATATTTAATGCTTAGTGTTATGTATCTCCCTTCTGTAATGCATGCAAAGGCAAGGAGGCATCAAATAAATAAATAAATAAATAAATAAAACAATGAATATATGAATGATATAAATAAATAAATAAATAAATCAATAAATAAAACAATGCAATATATGAATGATAAATAAATAAATAAATAAATAAATAACTAAACTTCCAGCGGCGCAAGTTTGCTTCCGACAGGGTGAGACCCTAGGGATTCAACCTTTACCAGTAAAATATTTATTGCCCTATTCGTTGCAGTATGCAAGGTTTTCCTGTATGCATGCTACCATTGCTATGTTATTGGTTTGAATAAATTATGTAACTCTAATTTTACGCCTTTCCTTGCGTGACACAGAGGGAGGGATACAACTGCAGCCACCTGAAGCAGGGCGTCATTCGCAACCCGTCTAGAATTTTTTTAACGTAGTATGACATTAGAAGAAAATTAAGTTCTTTTGGTCTATTAAGTGGTGTGGACGTAACTCATGAAAACAACATTAAAATAGATTGAAATTGAAAGTCCCTGTTTCGCTCCTTCTTAGGATCAGCCCTCCGCAAGATAATCAGAAAAGTTGATCGAGTAGAAAATGCCTTTGCAACAAAAATGGGCAAAAGCTGGACATGCTTTTTTGTGAAGGAGTTATATTAAATGCTCCTGAGTGTTTTGTTGAGAACCAAAACGCTTCGTAAAGGCATTCACGCTGGTTTTATATACATCAAATTGGTCAAGCAACTGTTATAAAATAGTTGTGTAGTCATAGCATGAAAGTGTTCCGGAATATTGCCCTAAAAGAAATTGGATAAAAACGGCGCAATTTATCTCTCTGAAATTCAACCCAGTAAAAATGCGCCCTCCGCCACCCCCCCCCCCTCCTCTTTTTCCGTTTATTACAGGTAAGCCGCCCCACAGAGGATATCAGGACCTGGACAATACATCTATTCAAGCTCTACAAAGAACTGAATATTTTCTGTGTTCGGCAGTAAAAGAGGCACAGCAATTAAAGGAACGACAATTTGTGAGCACTGTTTAATCAATGAATTTTGCTGTCAACTGAGGCTGGTAATTAAGCAAGGCTGCGCTGAAAGCTTGACGGCTGGTGGTTGCGCGCGAGCGCACTTTGATGTGGCTGCATTGGACCCAAAATGCTGGGTTTGTGCTGCTGCTGCACTGCGCGAATGAGTCATCTGCTTGCGCGACATGCAGTGACCGGCCTCAGTACAGTTAACGTACTGTGGCTGAACTCCAATGCCCGTAGCACGGCCGTATATCCGGCAGCTTTAGTCCGGCTGGAGTCCGACGACCGCATCTCGGCTGTCATCCGGCGGCCGTACTTCGGCCGTACACGGGTGGCTTTGGAATGGCCGGAATGCTACGGCTGGAATCTGGCCGTATCAACGCAAGCCGGTCGACTGGCCGGCGGACACTGCCGTTGGACAGCCATGGGAGTACGGCCGTATACGGCCAAAAGGCCCACATTTGGGACACGGGCCGAACATGGCTGCCGGAAACGGCCGGACAGAAAATCACCGGCCAAAGTACACCGGCCTGTTTTAGGCCGAACAGTCCTGTGCTGCCTGGGTCATGTGTAATCACCCTGGCCCTATACAACAGCCATCTCCATTGTCTTTTGTTTTGCATCACCTTTACTTTTAGTCGCATGTTTAGTATGTACGGTCTCATCACAGTTCAGTAACTTCTTCTTTGGCGCTCTTTGCCCATAGTCGGCCTTGCGCCAATAAAACCCAAGTATCATCATCATCATCATCAAGAACTACAGACATGAAATTGCAGAGCTGACATAACTACGTCACAAATGTTGTGTTGTACATGAAGATACCTCCTAGAAAGTTTCCACCGTAACCATACAGTAGAACATATGTTAAATCAATGTTAATGTCTGCTCATACGAAAGAGTTCACAAAAAATTCTATTAGAAAATAAGGATGGAGCGTTCAATGCTTTGCCCCAGAGAGCTGCCGCCAGGGTTCCCATGAGATTACCAATAGACTGGTTGCTGTTGGTGCACACTTCTCGGCTTTGTGCCTCATGTAAGTTTTCAGACTGCTGTCATTCTGCTCTAGTGCATGCGAAGATGAGCAGTGATGTCATTAGCGCCCTTCTGTCATGGCAGCCGTGGCAGCATCAGTTTCGTGAAAACCATGAATACCCCATGCAGTAAGTGGTTATTTATGATCCGATCAACCATCTAATATATCATTTTATGATGACGGGGCTGCTACGCACCGATAGCACCGAAAAAAATCGAAGTTTTGTATGTGTACTCCTTGAAAAATCACTTCTTAAAATAAAATAAACGCATGCGTACTAGTACTAACTATACTATTTCGTCACAGTAAATGAACGCCCTTATTAATGAGCAGCAGCTCACAACAGCATCCCTCAACGCCCTGGCGAACGAGCAGCAGCTCCCAATGGCAGCCCTGTACCGTCTGGCAATGGGAGCGGAAAATATTGGCGAAGCCCTTTTAGCACGGCAGCATCTAAAGTAAAAAGGCTGACTGACACTGATCTCTGCTCAAATTATTGTACACAGATCAGCTCTAATGCCACAGAAGGGTGTTGCACAATGAATGTCAAGTGTACTTTTTATTGCCATTGGGTAATAAATACTTTATGATCATATTGTTCCGTGGCGGCAGGAGGAATGACAGGAACAATGGTTGAATACGAAGCGATAAATTTACCTGATGTCTTCCATCGCAGCACCAAGCAAAGCCACGCACACAACTTCGTCCTCTTCGTCTTCTTTTCGTGACATGGCCCCCTCGACGCGTCGACAGTCCCGGTCGAGGGCGCACTGAATGTGCGAGTACGTGAAATGAAAAATAAGATGATTATAAACAGTGAAGAAATTCATGCCGCCACGGATGAAAGGGATGAGCCCGATGAAGAGCGACCCACGAACAGTGATGCCCGTCAATGGAGCTGAAATGCCGCAGTCCCTTGGAGATGCGCCGGTGTACTGGGCGGGGGAGCGGCATCGTCGTCAGATATGGTCACGGCGGGTTGCTTCTCGGCTGGTCGCGGCGGCTCATCGGCGGGGACGTGGACGTGGACGTGTCTATGAAGATCCGAGGCTGGGGCAAGCCGACGCAATCCAGGAATTCTCAGAAAAACGCATCAGGAGCAGAGGCGGATAATCCTTGGGTGTCGGCATGAAGATGTAGCCCGCAATTTCACAAAAATGTTATGTGGCCGCAGGACGAATGACAGGAACAATGGTTGAATACGAAGCGATATATTTACCCGATGTCGTCCATCACAGCACCAAGCAAAGATGATGATGATGATGTCCTCAAAGGTTTTTGCACGTACCCACAAGGGGGGATTGGCCAGGGCTAAATCGGTTGTTGAAATACGTGGGGAATTCAAAATACTAAATTGTTTCCGGAAAGAGGCTGTAAAAGAAAACTTCGTTATGAATAAAACCAGAACTGCCCATTAATTACCTCCCTTTATCAATTCAAATGATTCAAACGACCTGAAGCAGAAAGAAAATTTTGAAAGCAATTACCTTGCCATGCACCACTGCACGCAACTTCGTCCTCTTCGTCTTTTCTTCGTGACAATATTGCCTGGGGCATGCAGCTAACAAGGTACGAAACAAAGCATTCTGTCTAACTTGCAATTATCCTCACTGATAATTTATTCAGCTTGGTGAAACAAGGATAACAGGTTTATTAAAAAAAGGCTAGGCAATTCAACGGTGGCTTGTGATACTGCTGGAATGGCTAAGCCAACCATGAAGCCAAAACACAGTTTTTCTTATTTAAACACTACCCTCTCGTAATTACCCCTATTTTGGACCCAAGTGCTAGTTTTAGCATGAAAGCACTAAAAATAACTGAAATCTTCTAAATTTCGCGCGACACATCAGCAGAAACGCAACAAGCATAACACTGAAACAGATATAGGAATGTGTAAATGGCAATTTTTTTCATGTGAGACACAATGAAGCTAGAGGCACCACTACAATCGCAGTTTCAGGAACGAGATAAGCAGAAGTTTAACATGTGCCTCTCGGAAAATATTCTGCTTTGCAATCTTGTCTGAAGACATAAAGACACTGTGCATGAACAGGATCATCTAACGTGGTGGTTCCAGAGCTTGTGACTGCAGCTGTCATTGTCAGTGGCCAATCTTCTTGAATGCACTAGCCAGGGGACCATTTTGGAACTTTGTACTGAGAAGGTACGATTTCTATTTTCGCGGCTTGATGAATACAACAGACGCACATGGCCTGTAGGCATGACGTAGTGTCACGGCAAGCCTTGCATTGTCTAGATTTTATATTCAATGCACATTAGCATACTCAAATATACCTCAAAAGTAGAGTTTGTGCATTGTAAATGTGGGGTACACTGAAGTTATGAGAAGCCCATATACATCAAAATTCCGGCAAACACACACAAGCGTTCAAAAGAGGGAACCAGTCAGGTGGTTAGTCAAACAAACTATACACATTGTGTATTCTTTTGTTTGTGTGTATTCTTCGTACTGCAAACGTCTGAGCGTATTCTCCCATGTAATAAAGAAAAAAAGTAAATGTACGGTAGTGGTTAGGTCACTTGACCTTTGCCGTGAATCCCCCGATTCCAGTCCTCTTCCGGCCACAATTTCTTTCTTTTTCAGTTGATGGCAGGTACGTATTTGGGGCCATTCACTGCTAAAATAATGGTTTCGTATATTCAAACAAAACACAGCACTTGAACTTTCAAATTACTTCATTTTCGATTAAAATAATACATAAAGCTGAAGTTATGGTAATATGCACTGCTGCGGACTTCCAACAGTGTTTTGTCGGGCTGTGTTGCTGCATTAGCAAAAAAAATTAGGTCACCTCAATATGACTCTTGTTATTAGTAGCCATGTCTAGTGTATTCTCAATGGGGCTCGATTAGGTGGTTGAGTAATAATTATTAACTTCATTCCAACAGTACACCCAATGGTTTTAAAATAAATGTAACAGCCGCTACACGACCATAGCTATCTTGGATGAAAATGCTTACATTGGATGCATTGCTAGCAATCTCTGATTGTAAAGAGAACATGGCCCACTAACTTTGCGTCGTCCTTCTCCTAGGCAACATGTGTTACCGGTCTGTGCACATCAGGAAACCTCGGCCAAAAGATCTTTACTGTACAAATTTCTGAGTGGCCACGCACACATTGCTAGGATGAACGGAAGGGTCTGTCACATTGTTATGGTTTGGTAAAACAAGTCTGTGGAATCATGACCTGGAGGGGTCGTGGCTATACACGACACAATATTACTGTGAGAACAAAGTGCATCTCAAGCAAGTATTTCATTAGATCACCAGCAAATCCCCATCAAAAACTGGTGTCGAGCTGCCTCTGCTTTGCGGATATAATTTATTAGTGGTTGGTGTCCATCACGCTCGAACAAAAGACTTCCCTAAATCGCTACTTTTCAATATTCATAGTGGGAAAAGAGGAGACTGAAATTTCAAGTGGTACAATGTGGCTGTAAGAAAACCTGGAGTCATCTGGGCTGTATCGTTGACGATTCTTTGAACCTTTGAAACACAAAGCGGTCAGGCGGAGGAAGACAGTGTTATGCGGTAACACCGAATGACTAGTAGCGAGGCTTTCAAGAACATCAGAAGACAAGCACGTGATATTGGCGGTTCAGCGCCTTTATTACTTAATGCGTATATACTGCGATAAACAATTGAACATGTTATACAACATCACTTGCGAAGTATACAACGCTTGGAGAGAGCAGGTGTCTTGAAGGGGGATTTACTTGGTAAACAAAAGGTGTCAGAACCAAGTGGAGCCCCAATGGGTTGGCCTCAAGACACGAGAACGCAAGGACGAAAAATGCCTTTTTTCCTGTTTTCTTTTTCGTGTGCACCGTTCTTCATATTTCAAAGATATAAGAGACGCCGGAAATGCATATAGCGCTCGCCTAGCAAGAACTGTAGATCGGAGATCACCTACCCCAACTCGAAGTGCTGCCTCAGCGCTTACTGCCCCCAAACAACCACATCATGGCACGAAACAGCCCACTGCGGATGGATGTTTAGAATCCGCAAGGATGCGTCGCAGAACTGCAAAAATAGATTTTAATAATAATAAAAATAATAAATAATAATTAGCGCACAGGTTTTAGACAATACAATCGCGAATTGCAAAATCGCAGTGGGAACACTTAAACGGGAACGAAAACTGCATAATGCCCAATACCAAACCTTCTCATTATTCTACCTTGACTTGTTATTCTGTTTTCATCGCACTGTCTTGAGCAGCTACACAGCTGATAGATTTGAATTTACTGCTTTATGCAGATTTAACGTCGAGCTACCAACAGCCCAACTAGGCAAGTGCATGGCTTGCAGAAATTTGAGTTCTGCATAAAGCAGTATAATAAAAACCAGAGCCGTAGAACCAACAACCACCACGGCGTTCTGCCAGGCATGTTGTATGCCTGCACTTTATGACACACTCTGTCATAAAGACAGCATAAAGACAACATACAACCATGTTTATTTTGAGAAACAGTGGAACTTAGACCTCAGTGCAATTGTGCTCAACGGGAGGCCCTGCTGCCACGACTGAGCAATGAGCATAACAATGCTGGATTTTGAAATGGTTCTCATACTGCACCACAATTTGATGCAATTTTTCTGCAAGCGAACGTGAAAGTAAATCAAACGAAATCTGTGAAGCCTGCGCTGAGAGGGTACGCCAGCCCATTCCATAATTTTTCGCGCAAAACAGACACTACCATCTCGTGGCTGCCTGACAAATTTAGTAGCTGTAAAGTACGAAGCATTCCTACATAAAACTTCTTAGTGAGCAAGGGAATAAAAACCCTGCAAGGAAACGCCACAACTGATGTAGGAGCTACCTCAAGGCTTTTTGCGTGCATTGTTCAACTCTATTTCTCAGCGAAGTTTTATCTGTAATAGAATAAAAGTTGCTTACAACGTAATTACACCACAGCTGTTTGGCCTGGCTGAATTAATCAGACACCTCACGCCAGCATAGGTGCATAGGCAAAGCATTTCACAACACCAATACTTACCACCATCGTGTTGAGCACATAACGGCCCTTCCGCGTAAAGTGCGTGACCTCCCTCCCTCTCCGATTCCTCGTTGAAGAAGCCTTAATTCCAATGTATGCGCCCTCCCCGCAGCCGACGACACCAGGCAGGCTCCCAAATGCAGGAAACTGTGTTTCACGTCTTCACGCTCAGCGGGTGTAGCTCGAAGTGCCACCCAACCCAATCTCACAGCAGTATCAACGATGGCCTCCAACACATTGCGTACACACGGGCTCACTGTCGACTGCTGGCGGTAGATGGCGGGGTCACCACGCTTTCCTGGAACCTGACCGTGGCGTAGAATCGTGCGCGACACGTGCTCTTCGGCGGTCATGGGGCGAGAGCCGCCTCGAAGTCATCGCAAACGCGGGTCGGTCGCTAGATGAGTCCCCAAACAATGCACAGTGGTTTTTTAAAGTTGAAAGTGGGCTCTAAATTTCTCCTCCGCTAGTAAAAAGGGGTCTGCTGGGCTAGAAATTTGCCTGACACTGCGACCGTGAACAAGGAACCTCGCTGCAGCAGCTGCCATCCTGAGCGTTATGAGTTCAACTCGGTCGTGCAAAACCTCCCCCGAGTTTCCTCCGAGTTCTCGTGTCAGTCAAACGAACCCAGCCCAATCTTGGGCGCGGCGTGGCGACAAAAGCCCCACCCCGGCCTTGGCGTCGGCACGGTATTAGAAGTAGCGTCGCAGCCACGAAGTGAACTGCATATCATGCCCCAGAAACAAAGCTTAGCAGCAAACCATGAACGAACTAAGTCCCCTGGCCACCGTCAGTCAATGTTGTCACAGTCGCGGTGTTCGGATGACACTCCCAACTCTAGTCCCAACGACAAGAGCGGCCAAGACGACTATATTTTCAAACGGCAGCCGTCTCAATACACACTAAAACACAATCGAGGAGAGCTGGAAACGACTTAACGTCTAAAACGCACTCGTCAATGTTCAAACACGCCCATGACACGCTGAAGGGGGTCGAGTTTTGATACTACGCCCCAGCCCGCACGGAGCACCTTGAGTAACCTTGGTGACGGTATTGCAACACCGCAGACCCCGAGCCCCCGAACATAAGTTGTAAGCTACCGTGACGATGAGGATGAAATTCGGTCACTGAAAAAGTCAAGGACACTGATCAAGTCCTCTTGGTCAGTGACCGCATTTTGTCCTCATCATGATACCTGACCAGACGAACTTTCGTCGAACTCTTGAATTCCTACCGTGGCGATGTGTTAACAAACCACGAAAGGTTAAGAAACCATGAAAAGTGGCCGTCGGAGTCGTGGTCAAGCTCAGGCCGATGAGCTGCCTCTCTGATTACCAGGCAGTGAGCTCCGGGACCTGTTCGGCTATCAGGGTAAGGCTGCAAAAGGAAGCACCCGTCCCCTGCTTCTTTTACGTGTCATATGGTGAATCGTAAACCTTCCCCAAACTTGAAACATCTTAAGGAAAAATGCCTAAAAACAAACAAACATTCTTAAAGGTTTCCCCCGCCATGGTGCACAAAAGCATCTCGTCCTGCGTGTTTATAGCGCCCTGGTGGGATCTCGCTTGGACTACCGCAGTGTCGTGTATGGGTGTGCAACAGAAACGACACTAAAAATGCTTGACTCAATGCTGCATTTGGGAATAGGCCTTGGATGTGGCGGTTTTAGCACTAGCTTTGTCCAACGTCTTTGTAGAATACGATAAATGGTCCCTACATCTCCAGATGGTATGCATGGACGTGTTGTGTGCCTCAAAAATTATGTACATGAGAAATAATCCTTTTAATTCGACATTAATGATACATCCACAAAGCATCTCTTTTTAAATCGTCCTATTTCGATGCCGTTTCCCCTGAGAGTGAGAGAAGCAGCTTCTGAGCTAGCAGTCTCGTTTTCAGACATCCGCAAGACACCAATAATTTATTTCATTCCACCATGACATGTCGGCCCTGTCTTGTGTGACCTCTTTTTTATGAAACTTGACATAAAGGGGACACCAAGAATTGGGATTCTGCGGCGTTTCCGTTACTGCAGGATGCGTACCGGTGTGCTGTTTTTATGCGACGCGTCCAAGACAGCAACTGCTGTGTCTTGGGCTACGCATGTGCCAAACGTTCATGTCAGTAAAACAATGAACCTTTGTAACAATATATTCACAGCAGCGTATCTTAACTGTCTTAAATCACATAGTGCAAGTGCACATTTTAAAATCCGTCATGTAAACTGACTCTCTTAGCGTCATGCGCGCAACTTGCATGCGGAAGGTGTTCCAAAAACGTTGCCATCAATTATGTTTTTAAGGCTATCATGTCTCATATTCATCTAACTTTGAAATAAATTTCTGCTGGGTTCCAGGACACTCTGGAATTGTCGGAAATCAGACCGCTTATCAAATAGACGCTGCTGCTATACTCCTGAAGGCAGTACACTTAACAACAGTACCCTACACTAACCTCAAGCCACCCGTAAGACAACACCTTGAACGAGCAGGCAACAGTTAACAAAGAACAAATTACACCTAATAAAACCACACTTGGGACTATACACCACTGCCACACGCAACAGATACACAGAAGTTGCTCTGGCTAGGCTACAGAAACGCACACACATGCAACGCACTCGTATCTGCTCACGAGATCAACACCCCAGTACAGCACGTGCGGAGAGGCCCTATCCGTAGTTAAAATACTCGTTAAATGCAAGGCACTGAATACCACATGACGGCACAAACATTTCCTGTACTATACAGGCAACACATCTCGCTACACCCATCCCACTTCTTGGCCGACATGCGAATGCTTTCTATTGTTTTCCAGTTTTTACAGCTTCTTTCATATTCACAATCATCTTGGTCGTATACAACAGCCATGCCCATGAATTTTAAGTCGCTTCACTTTCGTTTTTACTGAGATAATTTAGTATTTAAATTACATCTCTGTCATCATCAAATAACTGTCTTTGGCGCTCTTTGCCCTTGTTGGCTTTGCGACATTAAACGGAAGCCGTCAGCACACTACGCCCGCTTCACTCACGCAAACAAAGCCAGCCCTGTTTGAGAGTCTGCAGAAGGGCGCGTTCCTTTGGCTACAGTGAACTCCTTCGATAACTTGGTTTGGACTTGTGAGCTGTACTGGAGCTACTGTCAAACCAATTAGCAAACACAATTCGCTGGACGAACAGAACGCCGATTAAATTGAAACCGCCCCTGCCGCTTTTATGGCGGTAATGACGTCATACGGGCCAACAATAAAACACAATTTTCAGTGCGTTAACTGCACGTTAGCATTCAAGTGATGCGGTCAAATGGAACTAGAGGCCCCATTACCGACGTCCAGTCATGTGTCGTCGCGACAGGTCAGTTAGGCGGCCGCCAATCGCACAAACAAGGTTTCGTCACGTCATAGAAAAGTTGCGGGAAATTGGCTAGGGGGTCGAGACTGCTTCAAACGTTTTCTTTTATATCTCCGTTATTTTTTCGAAGATTGCGATGATATTGATATCATTTCTAGCGGGACTAAGCAGTCTTTCTAAAAACCCCACTTGTATTTTGTATTCATGGCTCCTTTAAAAGAAGCGGCGTGGTGATCTACTTTACACCAGGGAGTGCATATTAAAACTCGGCTCTAGATGGCGCTGCACGCCAAGTTTGCTAGGCTGCCTCGACGGCAGCGCCGCCGCGGGCGTGAATCGAGGCAGCCTAGGCAACACACGGCCGGACTGGAGGAGCGGCGAGCGCGCACTTTCATGAAAGTGCGCACCCGCCGCTCCTCCAGCCCGGCCGTGGGCAACATTAGCCTCCTCAACCGGCAGCACTGATAATGCCTCGCGGGTGCTCCCGCGCGATTGCGCCTGTTTCGATCGAGGCTTATCAGATGCTCCACTATCAACTACTTTGTTTTCTCGACTAGCTGGAAACTCGGGAGCGAGCTAGCGCGGGCCTGGTGGAATACTCCCCCAGCTCCCTGTGATTGCAACGATTTCCCAGCGGCTCGCGGGCGCTGAAAGTGTGTGGGCGGCCCTGCCGGATACCGCCTCTGCTATCAGGGCCATCGCTGAGATTAGTATGCTGCAAACAATGCTCGAAGCCGCTTTAGGAGAATTGGGTTGAGAAGTATAGATGGGCTATTGCCGTCGGTAGGCTCGCACGCTTGTTCTGCTCCTTGCGTTTACCGCCTGCGCAGATACACGGCGCTCCTATGCGGTTCGGCCTCAGCTACCGTGTTCTATTCAGTTCTGACGGCACCTGTACAAGTAGTTTACTAAGGGCAGTAGCGTGCATGAATAAAAGCGCCGGAAAAATAATTGGGCGCAGAAATGTTCCAGTAGCATGCGCGAGCGGCCATTTCTTTTTGCGTCCGCGCCACATAACGAATCCATGTGGCAAATAGGCTGACGCGAAGCGCATGACCAGAAAGCGCGCTCAGCCGAATCCATCGTCTGCTCGGCTGTTCTTTCTTCACAACGTCACTCCATATGAAATCACTGCAACCGAAGAGGCAGCGTGTGTAACCGAATAGTTTTGCACGCATTTTGTTCGGTATATGTAGTCACTAACGAATGGAGAAAATTAAATTAAACATGCGCTAAACAGGCCCATAAAGGGATACGCCAAACTACGTAGATTATTTATTCATTTGCTAAACCCTGACCTAAGCGCTTTTAAAGCAAAGCTTTCTACCTCTACCCCCCAAGGGTTCTTTCGCGACCATTGGTGTCACCAGAAAACTCCAGCGAACAAATAAAATAATTTACTGGCACCGCCGGGAATCGAACCTGGAACTAACAGACTAACAAAGCGAGAGCCCGTTGTCTTACCGATTTAGCTACGAGCCCACGCGAACACTTGGAAGACAGGTGGTGTACTCACCAAGCACATCTACGGGTACCCCCTGGGTTCTCGCTGAATGCCACGTGAAAGCGTCACCCGACCACTCACGCACGTCTAGCGGCCCTGTGCGCACCTTGCTCATGCGCTAAGAGTTACAAAAATAAAAGGAAGCTCACATCAATACATGCCATCTCACTTCTAGTACGCCAATGTGCTAAAGCCTGTGGCTTCCTGTGTTCACGTAAAGAATCACAGCTCCTTGTCGTCCGCCCTCACGCCAAACCAAGGAATACATTCAAATAGTCCTTGATGGCCAGGCCATCACTCCAAGCCCCAGCATCAAGATCCTGGGCCTACATCTCGAGGCTAACACCAAGAGTGACGTCTCCTTGCAGCGCCTCAGAAACAGCATTAATCAAATCATACACATGATCAGGCGAGGTGCCACCAAGAAGCGAGGCCTAAAGGAATCCGGTACCTTTCGAATAATTGAAGATTTTGTCCTCTCGAGAGTTACTTACGTGAACCCCCTGTCTTCTTCTCGACAAGAAAGACATAGCGATGCTTTATATAATGATTAGAAAGGCGGTCGATCAGGCCATTGGTCTTCTCATGAGTGCGTCCACACAGAGGCTGCTTAGCACGGGTCTCCACAACACGGTGGAAAAGGTGATACAAGGCCATCTTTCTAACCAGAAGGTCCGACTCAGAACTGCGATGGGTAACCGCATGCTTCACCAGATTGGCTGGGCAGCCCAGAATGTCACTCCGCTTGACGTACTCCCAGACTCTTCTCGACTAAAACTAAAGATGTTCTCTTTGCTTAGAAATATGAACCCCTCACATGACGAGGGTCGCCGAAAAGCACGGGCTCAAGCGCTAAACACCACCCTCGGTGGGGATCATGCAGTTATCTACACAGACGCCTCCAAACATCGAGGGCAGCAATACACCATCATCGTGACTACCTCCAGAACCAACCTCCTTGCGCGTACCTCGCTTAGGACCCAAGAAATGACGGCAGCAGAAGAGACAGCCATCACTTTGGCTGTCGCTCAACCAGGGGTTCGGAGGGTAGTCATCGATTCCCAGCAAGCCTACTGGAATTACCAGTCGGGTCGGGTGTCCTGACCTGCACTGCGCGTGCGAAAAAAACCGCGCCCCAAACGGTTCCATTCGGCTCATCTGGACACCCCCTCACGCTTCAATGAAGGGCAACAAATACGCCCACCCAACAAGCCTGCGCTTTTACCTCCCGTGCTATGGAGCTGCACGAGGACAGTCACCCGCTTGTCACGTTCAGGGAGATAACCCAGCATTATCGCCTTATGCGACAGACCGTACATTCGCCTTACCGAGACCTTTCCAGAGAACAACAAACTACCCTACTCCTCATACAATCCGGGCTCCTTCCCACAGCCTACGGGTCTTCACTTAATGTATCCGAATCGCTACGGCGCTGAATGTAAATTTTGCTCAGAAGTGGAACACTCCGCCCCGTAATCGGCGTGTGCTACTTTAGCCCTGAGCACCCTCCTCTCTTTCCGTCAACTACGCAACAAGAGCAATGGGAGACGCTGCTGTCCAGGCCCTCTCTACCTACCCAGCTTCAGCGGGTGGACAAAACACAGGCCGCGCACTGCATATGGGCCCCACAGAAGAACGAATCACTCCCCAGGGCTGCACTCTGGGCCGTTCAGAAATCTCAATAGAAGTATTTCTTCCTCCTCCTCCATCTCTGCCGCAACTCTCGTCGCCTCCATCCGCGGCGCAGAGACGGAGAAGACAGATCGTCTAACACCGGGTTGGAGCTTACTTTAATTTTATAAAAAACGTTTCCACTCTTGTGCTACACCTATACAACTCAACCAAACACCGTCCATGCTTCATGCATTGATTTAACCTTGAAACAAGAATATATCTTTGAAGTAATAAATGGTGTGGTTAAGTGCATTTCACTTCTCTCTGGGTTTGCTATTTGTAGAGCGATGTGAGTGAATTTAAGGGACGTCGCATGGACAATCGTTATGGGTGCCCTTTATAGCTTTGCTTTCCAACCACATTCACGGGGTGGATTAGCGCGATTTTGTTTTCTTTGGGGCTGTTATCAACCGTATGCGCGATTTACAGCTTCAGACTGTCAACAAATCTATCAGGCCGCTGTAAAACCTAAAATCAGTGAAGCTTCTCCACAGATTGTGCTCGCAGCAGTTTGCAACTGTCATGAGAACTTCACCCTATATATCTCAAGAGGCAACACACGCATATTGAGGTGTCGTCGCAACGGGTAGCCACTAAACAAGGTCTGCCTGGCTCACGCAATGACTGTCCGGATCACACTTGATATCCTTCGTCACTGTCTTAAGTACTGCAGCGTTTTTCCAACATCTGATTGAAACAGCACAAAATGCGATTTGAAGCATTTTAGGATGGAATGCATACTGTTGATAAAGGAAAAAAATCGCGCCAATCCACCCTGTGAATGTGTTTGGAAAGCAAAGCTGTAAACAGCACCCGCAACAATTATCCATGCGACGTCCCTTAAATTTACTCACGCGCTCTACATAGATTGGCCGAGACGGTGGCGGAGGACGAGAAGGAGAAGCAGCAGGAGGAGGTGAATGGGGAGGAGGAGGGGGAGGAGGATGAAATACTTTTCAGATTTCTGAACGGCCCAGACTGCGGCCCAGGGGAGTGGTTCTTTCTTCACTGGAGCCCATATGCAGTCGGCGCCGTCTGTGCTCTGTCCACCAGCTGAAGCTGCCCAAGCAGCCGAGGCCAATTGCCAATGATTGGAAACCCCATGGGTCCCCATTGGCTTCCGAGCCGTCGGCCACTCATCGGTAACTTGGCTGAAAGTTTCAGTGAGCGCCAAGCAAACGGCGACCGGAAGTAACGTCACACGGAAGGCTCATCGGAAGCCGAGCTTCAGCTGACGGATAAAAGCGCGTTTTGACCTTGAGCTTGCCGAGCACGTGACGGCGATGGTTAGAGCGGGTGAACAGGCCACAACGCAGCAGAAAGTAGTTACCTAAAGAGCCACAGCACCGGGCCATGAAACAAAGCGTACTTAAACTAAAGTGCAGCGTATTCAAAAAAGCGTGAGATAGTGTTACACGTTCAGTAGGAATGGGTTATTTGTGTGTCCTAACGCAACTGTGACAGTCGAACTACTTCAGCGTTGTGCCTATGCGCGTTCTTTGAACCCGCGGCGGGGCCGGTGGACGGACGCGTTGCACCGACGCCTCCGTCTTTTTTGTGGCATTGAAACTGCGGTAGTACTCCTGTACGTGTCTGTGAGGTGCATTTTGGTGTCGGTGGCTCTGTGAAGTATACCTGACTGGTGGAATAACATCGTTTGCCTGCTGTAAGTAACGTAAGTCACCGTAAGTGCGGGAGAGCTCGCGCTCGTTCCCGCCAAAACTTCAGCTGTCGTTTATAACAACTGGCGCCCGTGAGTGCTGCTTAGCGTTGTTGGTTCTTGCCAAGAAAAAAGCGGTCACATACATGTGCTTCCATTTGTGTGACGGCAGTTATAGCTATCCTTTTTCCGCCTTTGTGTGTTCCGAACAGGCGGCCGTGCTCCCACTGCAGGTTCACGAAGTTCAGCAGGCGTTGAAGCAAGACTCGTGTGCAGTATAAGAGTTGCGGATGTTCTAAGCTGACTTACTTAACCTCTAGCTATAAATGAAGCTTCCGTTGCATTATTTTCTCGAGCAAAGTAAAGATATTGTCGAGCGACAAAGTAATTACACTGCTGCTGGGCTTCTCCGTTGGTTCCGTTCGCATCTGGCGCGTCTGACAAGGCAGACGTCGAAGCGACTGAAACCTGACTGCAACACCGTACCAATTTAATACTTTATTTGCGGCTTTGTTTTGTTACCCCTCAAAATATAACGCATTCAAAGGTCACAAGGTTTGTATTCAACCTCCAAGTTGGCATAGATGCCTTGCAAAAAAAAAACCAGGACGTTCGTGCGTTCCGAACTCATTGTGTAGTGCGTTGCCTTGTAGTCTCTGGGTCCTGCGTTGTTAGCGAACAAAAATTACGCTAATAAAACGTTGACGGCACGACATTTCAGTCGCGATTAAATGTTTATGGGGTACAGTAGCCACAACAAAATTTCGCGGAATCGCTGCCGTGTTGCTTTGTGTATTGGACTTTTTAATCACCTTGCGTGACTGCAACAAGAGTGAAGACAATTTTCGGTGAAATTCCGGACTGTTTTCTCACTCAAAAACGAGCCAAGTAACTGCTACCGTAGAACGCAGTATTGAGAAATGAATAGTGCAGTACGTTTTATGTTTCATAGCGAGTGTTAACAAGCTAGAACTTTAGGCACGGACATATTTTCACACGGACATGTGGTAAGGCTGGTGCAAACTGCTGTATTTAGTAAGCAGCGTGCATTTAGCATTGTAGTGAACTATTTTTTTACTTATTACAGACGCTACGACGTAAAGGTGTTTCCCGTGGAAAAGTGGCGGATGCAGCCGAGACAAGCTTTCCAAGCTGGCCTATTCTACAATACTGCTGTTGAACAACATATCGTGATCTTGGCAGGTCGGAGAATTACCGGGCATAATGGTCCTGTTTTCATTTACCTGAATGCTTCTGTTTTTATGGCATCTCAAGCAGTTAAACGAAGCATAATCGGTTCGCGCTTCATGAGCAGCACTATTTAAAATTTTTTCTCGATTAGTGTGTGTGCTTGCTTTCGTGTTTGTGTTGGTATTCTTGTCACTGTTAAGCCAGGTTTCTTGTAAATTTGATATGCATAATAAAAAAACTACAGAGAGAGACTCGGCGTGTTGTGTTGCTGAATTGTTTTTGACAAGTCACGTAATTGTTTCGCAAAGTTGATGCAGTTTGTTTATTGTGTCTCGCGGTCCCATTTCTGTTTTATACATGTCATTGTACAAAAAATTATTTAACGAGTGCGCTATAAATAAATAATGCGCACTCGTTAAATAATTTCCTGTACAATGGCATGTATAAAGCAGAAATTGGGCCGCGAGGCAAATCATAAAATAGGCATTGGTCATAAGGACTGGCCACAAAGCCACAAATCTGCATGAAAATAGCCTGGGGTCCACCTATAGGCAATATCATGGCAACATACTTTGCCAAGCGTTGTCCAATATTGGCCTTCCAGTGCTTGGCCAATTGTTGGCTTGTCACCTTTCCCAAGCGCCAGCCAGTGATGGCGGCCGAGGTATTGCCAAGCTCGGACACATTGGCCACTGATGATTTGCCATGCTTGGTATTGGCAATTTCTGCTGCTTGGGTGGCTAGGCTGAGAGGGGCTGGACATCAGCATCTCCGATTGTTCTTGTTGAGTAGTTGACGGAAAGAGAAGAGGGTGCTGAGGGTTAAAGTCACACACCCCGATTATGTGGCGGAGTGTTCCTACTCCTGAGCAATATTTACATTCAGCGTCGTAGAGATTCGTGTACATTAAGTGAAGACGCTTCAGGTGTGAGAAGGAGCCGGATTGTATGTGCCGTGGGGTAGTTTGTTTCTCTCTGTTAAGGTCTTCAAAGTCTTTATTTTTCCTTTTTGACGAAGGAGGGGTCAGCCGCAAGAAGCCGCTGGTTGTGGCGGCTTGACGAGGTGACTGCCCCGAACACAGGCGCAAGTTTACATAGCTTGATGAATTTAAAGAAATTGAAAAGCACGCACGAGATATCATGTGCATCATATTTTATCCTCTCAGTAGTAAAATGCACACGTAATGAAACCAAATCACTCAGAAAAAGAAACATCTTGTGACATACATCAGCACTTACCAAGATCAATATACAGACACTTATACATAACTTAATTTGTTTCTATACAGGTTTATAAAGTACTTTAAATAGTCATCATGGCCTCCAAGATCCGCAATAACATGCGAAAGTCAAAATAAAATAAATAAAAACGTCATGATTCTGTGATTTATTTAGTCAAAAGCCTATCTGATATCCAAAAAGAGCCCTGAAGCTAACTGTCTTTGTTCAATTTTCTCAGTTATCGGGTCTTTTATACGCAGGAGAGCTTTCTCAGTTGGTTTTTTTTTCTGGAAACCCAAATGGCTTTCCACAATTCCACAATGCTTGGTGAAGAAAGCTTCCAGCCTGTCAAGTATTATGTCCTCGAATAGTTTTGAAAAAGATGGGTAGTACTAATATTGGACGATATTTTGAGAACTCTTCTTTGTTTCCCCCTTTAAATACTTCCGTTACCCGGGCCAATTTTAGTTCATCCCGAAATATCCCACTGGTAAAAAAGAGATTTATTGCATAAGCTATGACATCGTTAATTAAACCACAAACATGTTTAATTGGGTACGCACTGATTCCGTCTGCTCCTGAGGGCGTGTGGTTTTTTAGTTTTCGTATCGACACATCTACTTCAACGGCATTGGTTGGGCGCAAGAAGATTGATTGGCTTAGTTCTTCGGTAATCGTTACCAGTCCACTGTTTTTAATGATGTTTCAGCTGGGTAGGTGCCGGCTTTTATAAAGTGCACATTCATACTTTTTGCTAGGTCGGCACCTTGCAAAACACCATTTCACTGTTATCGCCTCTGGAAATGTAGAAAAAATCAGAAGAGATGAAGCTAACAGCCTGATTCTGTAATAAATCGAGGTTATTTGTGAGATATACTTAATGAGGATACCAGATTGCAGTGGCATATTCTATTTTTGGACGAATAAGGGTGACGTATGCAAGTCCTTCTACATGAGATTGGGCTTGTTTCAGATTACATCTCAGCAGTCCTAAAGAGCGGTTTGCTCAGGCAAGGATGACATTAATATGGTGGTGCCATGTTAAATCATTTCTCAAATGAAGACCAAGATATTTGTACGTGTTCGTTACCTCTATTGCATTATGCTTTATAGTATAAGAAGTTGCAAAATGAGGGTTCAACCTGTAAACGACATTTGCTTTGTTTTAGATATTTTAAGGGGCATCAACCATCTTAAGCACCAAGCGTTAATAGTATCTTGGTAAGATTGGAGACTGCAAAGGTCGGTATCAGAAGAAATGGTACGGTAAATTACCAGAACATCAGCAAATAGGCGAACGCGGGATGATACACAAGAGGGAAGCTCGTTAATGTAAACTAGAAACAGTAATGGGTCTACATGTAAACTAGAAAAAGTAATGGGTCTACTACGCTACCTTGAGGCACCCCTGATGTTACTTAAGCGAAAGGAGATGCGTGATTGTAGACAAATGTAAACTGAAGTCTAGAAGTAAGGAAATTTTTAATCCAAGCTACAACTTCAGGATGTAGATTACATTTAGATAGCTTGAGGAGTAGTCTGTGGTGAGTAACTCGATCGAAGGGTTTAGAGAAATTAAGGAAGACTGCATCGACTAGCGACCCTGAGTCTACTTAAGTATATAAATCGTTAGTAATACCGACCCATTGGGTATCACACGAGTAACCTTTGCGGAAACCGTGTTGGAATTTAATAATGGTGTTATGATCTCCTGGGCACTTAAGTACTTGATAATGTATATGCTCAATAGTTTTACAAATGGTTCTAGTCAGAGAGATGGGTCGGTAGTTAAGTGGTGAAGAACGATCACCGGATTTGAAGGCGCCTGCATTTTTTCCTATACGCCAGTCATGCGGAACTCAACCTTCAGATAAGGACTGAGTGAAAAGTGCTGCTAGTACTGGAGCAAGGCTTAAGGAAGTATTTTTAGAACTGTATTGTTAATGCCCATATGATCACATGTTGATGAAATTTTTAATTTATTGAGTAAAGATAAGATTTCCCCCTCAGTAATGGCGATTTCAGGCATCATGCCCTCTATGAAACCAGTGGTGATCGGTAATGAAGATACGTCTTCGCACGTAAAAACCGACACAAATGAGTTAAGTATCTGCGCGTATTCAGATTCCGGAACAGTTTGGCCGTTATGATCTCGAGGAGGTCTTGCCGCGAAGACTTCGTGTTGGAGTAGCCCTCTCTCCCGCTGTTACCCGGGAGTGGCCACCACGCTACCATGCCCCGTTCGACCAGAGCTGCCCCTTTTGCACGGGTCCTGCCGAAGATGCGGACACAGAACATTTGCTGTGGACGTGCCCTTCATTGCCAGCGGCCAGAACACGACACCTTCGATGCACAGGCCTGAACCCTGGCAGACCACCTGACCTTCATCGGTGGATATGGGGACCCCACCACCGCTCCCTTGCGTTTCTTCGCGAAACGGGAGTTAACCTATACTTGTAGCATAGTATTTATGCCAACGGGCATACTATCGCAAAATAAAAAAAATCTACAATAGATATGTCAGGATAGCTGTTAAGATTGATTACGCGCAAGAATTTCCGAGGGTTGTTACTTATCATGGATGTTAAGTCGCGAGTGTACAAATTGCGACGAGTAGATTTAAGAAGGGATTGCTATCGCTTGTCCCACTCTTTATAGAACAGCCCAGAAACCGAGTCTCTGTGTTTATCTGCTTGCCTGTAAAGGCGCTTTTTTCTACTGTTTAAGCGGCGAAGTGCACAAGCGAACCAAGGCACTGCACAATTGTTTTTAATGGTTAAGACTGGAATGCACGACTTAGTCGCATTAATAATGTTTTTTTAAAGATGAGCCAGTTTTCTTCAATGGAGCGTGAATGGTAAGTATTCAAGAACTGGTCGGAGAAACGAGACAGTTGAGTGTTCATGGCATTAAAATCGGCTCTGGCGCAGCACCTAATGTTTTTACTAGTGGTTTTTCTTGAATCAAAGGGACGAATAATACTACCAGCGCGCGCGATCCGAAGACGATGATTTTGTTTCTTCTGCCTCGTCGTCGATCACCGTTGCGTGTGTCCTTTCTTAGAAAACCCGTGGCAATATGTAGACAGGGCCTTTCCAAACTACTAAATGGACTGGTGTGGGTTGCCTTGCTCACTTAGCATGTGCCAATGAAACCGCAGGCGAGTTTAGGCAGAGCAGATAAGGGCAGCGTTCATTAAATTATAAATACGTCTTAGTGCAATTTGTAAAATAGCCAATGAAAAAAAACCCGTTAGATAATGGAAGGCAGCCTGCGCGCTCTAGCCCTTCATGTCTCACGAGAAATGTGAAAGCGTGAAGACAGAATAAAGAAAACCGCCATTGTAATAAAGATGAGAAAAGCGAGATTGAAGACGGAGAGCATGAATGCGGACGGGTGTAGAGGACTAGCTGTTACGTAGCAGGGGCGGCAGAATACCATCGTCATAGAATAATTTTCCAGAGGAATAAGCAAATAAGCGCCCAATTCTTCAATTGTTAGCCCAAGCTCGTCAGAAAAATAAGCGTTTCGTAAAAAAGTACAGCTTAAGTGCGCGGATATCCTATTATATTTTTGCTTAATATTATTGGCGGCACACCACTTCTAGCCCCTGGTAATGTTTGCGCAATGTTGCAGTATTTCACAAATAACCAATTAAAATCACTAAACCCGGAATACCTATTGCGGACTCTTCCGATCATTTCTAAAGAAACGTTTACAACATGGTTTCCTTGTATTTGAAATAATATAATCTTCATCATCATTTATTTACCCTTAAAGGCCCTGTCTAGGGCATTACATAGGGGGGCAGAAACGAGGGCTTGGAATTATCATGATAGCTAAGGGGAAAACACTACAACAATTATAAGACTACGTAGTTACGACAACAGCAAAAACAAGAAGATTACATAAGCCCAACAACAGCTATAAAAGAAGATTGCACAAATGGGGAAAAGCGAAAAACAAGACAGGGTATACATGTTCGTAGAAAGAAAAGAAAACAAGACAGCAGGAAAAAACACATAGAAAACCAAAGAGACAAAAATCCGCCAACATGTAGAGCACGTATATATACGTTTTTGGGCACCCACAGGAAACGACTCATCCCAGCAGCCGTTTGACTGCGACGGATAACGAGGGCTAAAAAACGGAATAGAAAATACAAGAGATTTAACATCACTCATAAAAAGGTTAGCCACCAGTATGGAGGGTACACAAGCAATGCTAACCCACAACAGGGTTGTAGTCATCCCTACAACAGTTTTAGCGGATGTAATCACGAGAGAAAATCTGGAGAAAATCATCACACGAGAATCAGATTAGCGTATGGGGTAAAACCCAATAAAGAGAGCAAGGAGAAAAAGAGGTAAGATACATGGACACTGTACACTAACATCTGGTTTGGTTGTACTACACGCTGTTAGGTTCATTCGGTCTACTTCTACACGCGTACTGTTATTGACGTCTGGAATTTATTAGGGCCACGTTCAGTTGCTATAGATTCCGGCAGGTTATTCAACTCCTTTACGGCAAATAGGAAGAAAGTATTTGTTGAGCGCATTGGTGGAACCATGCAGACGCTGCTTGCTCATTGAAATATGTAGTCGCCGTGAGCTGCGCAATGGTGGTAGCAATAATGAGGTGTGTATGTCGGGTAGTGTATTATATAGTTTATGAAAAGACAGAGCCTTGCAATTTTCTGCCTAAGGAACAAGTGTGGGGAGACAGAGGGACGACTTTATAGCTGAGATGCCCGAAGGAAAGCTGTATGTCGAAAAAAAAAACAGGCTGCGCGATTATGGATAGACTGAAGAGAATTTATCAAATAAGTTTGATGGGGGTTCCAATGTGCTGAAGCGTATTTAAGCTTAGCGCGTACAAAGGTTCCGTATGCGAGTTGGCGGACTCTAGCTGTGAGCATGATAGTGATATTCGGATGTACCCGTGGATTTCACAGCCATCGCCTGCAAGTTTTTGGATGTGGTCAGAACAGGTGAGCTTGCTGTTTGTAAGGACACCGAGGTTCCGGTAGGTCTTCACTTGTCATAGGTCGGTTGAGGTAACTGAGTATGTAAAGCTAACAGGAGATTATTTCCGGGTGACGAAACGTTTAGTTTCATCTTCGATAGCGTGCACCACTTTTTTAAGTGGGTTGGATTATTTTGGAGGAGAGCTGATAATTTTTTTACTAGAAAATTGTAGAGAACACAGTTGTCCGCGAAAAGCCGAATTGAGGAGGAGATGGCTGACGCTAAATTCAATAATATAGATTAAAAATAAAAGAGGTTCTTTAACTGAAAATTGCGGTATCCAGGACGTTACCCTGGTTGTGCGTAACTGAAGTGCGGCGACGGTGGTGATCTGCGAGCGATCTGTTGAAAACCACCTAGGCCACGATAATATCAGCGGGTGCAGGCAAAGGCACGAGAGTTTACTAATTCGTTTTTGGCGAGGGACACGGACCAATGCTTTGGCAAAGTCAATAAAGATGACATCAGCTCGAAAATAAGAACCTAGATTAAGGTTAAGATCTGTAGTGAGCTGGAAAAGTGGGATTTCACAGGAAAAGCCCCGACGGAACCCGTGCTGGTTGTGAAACAAGAAATTGTTATTGTCCAGGTTAGCAGCAGGTATAGACATAAATTACGTACTCTAGTAGCTTGCACGCGATGCGGGTTAGCACGATGGGGCAATAGGTTGGATAGGTGAGATTGATGGCTTTACTTGAAGAGGGGTGCAACTTTTCTCAGTTTCCAATCATCTAGAATGGTACCTTCAAAAATAGACTAGGTGAAACTGATTTGGAGAAAGGGGCTCGTTACGGTGTGGTAGCCTTTTATAGAAAGAAAGCTGCAGGCTGAAAATTACATGAGGTAGATTACAACCATTAGTAGCAATATAACCCGTAGCAGTACTTTTAGGACATATATATGAGGACTTGGTGAACTGTAACTTTGCACGCCCCACCTCGCATAAGTCCACGTAACTATTAAATTACACAAGACACAATACCCTCGTTCTTAGATGGATCCGGACCCTTCCATGATTATTCCTGTCTTTTAGGAGCACGTTTGGTCTTCGAGGAACACCAGCCCTCTGGATATATTTTGATTCATTCAGAAATACATGCCTATCGGTACTGCCGGTTTTTTTGGTCGAAAGGGCTGTTAGAGTCATGAGTTTTAGTTTTCATGTTTGGAAACTTTACCGGTACGAAGGAGTCGATAACGGTAAACCCGCCTAGTGTATTTTGCTCTGCTGTGCTAGTTCGACGTTGTAATATATCTCACTTGGTTTAAATCAAGGGCACCATTCCTTAAAGGCACTTTGCAACACTGCCGTTGAAAGCTTTCACTTTTCCTTCGCGCCTGAATGCACTTCGAAATCTAGGGTTATTGCCAACACAGACTTACACTACGTTGCTTGCTCGTCACAGCAGATGCGCCTTCTAGTTTCTGAAAGTGTCTTTTGGAACTTTTCGAAATGCCCATCGAAGACGTTACATTATATATTATTTATTTATACGTTATATTATATGCGCTCCTCTTCACTGAAAACTCACTCTTTACTCCAATATAAAAGGGCGAGACATAGCACCTCGCTGCCTTAACACGTTATGTATAGGTTTTATTTCGTCTAAACGAGCCTTAAAGTTTTGTTAGATGGCTCTGTCGTGTTTTCTCGCTTTCAGAGAATTTCCTCTGCGCCAGTCACAAAAATAGACGAAAGCAGTGAAAATATCGCTCGCCGCCTTTCGGAACCCTGTCCTGCTCAGCCGCTATTCACCGCTTCTGTTGTCGTTACCTCTGCGCACGTAACGAAATGCGAAATTCAAAGCTGGGGCTATCAAAATCACAAGCAAAGGTACTATGTGCAGTAGTTATGCAAGAATTGTAATATTGCCATTTGCGGGAAAACGTGTTTTTTTGCAACTTATCACGTGCGCTTACGCAGTGGTCGTGTCTTAATTAAAATTCGCCCGTTTCTTACCTTTTTCACGGTCTGTTGAGCAGACATGCAAACTCGAAATGTCTTCTACGAAGTCTGATGCGCTCCTACAGAAGGCCAGCAATCTTAGTTAGGACGAACCTCCAGCAGGCCCACAAGGTCACGTGTTCTGATTACCCCGAATTCTGAGAAGGAATACGAGTGCCTTTCCTAGCTCCAGTGCTCTGTCTGGAACACCAACTTGCTCAAGACATTTAAGTTCTAAGACTCGCCCACCGGAAGGTAAATAATTTTTGCGGAAAACGACACGCACAAGCACGGTTTCCCAGACAACCCATCCCACAAGGACAGCGTAATTAAGGTGCGCCGACCAAACTGCTCACGACAGAAAACTTCAAGGGAAAACTGCGAACGCAGAAAGCTAAATATTATCAAAATGTGCCTGCCAGAAAGCGCCCCTGATAACCACGATGTCATAAATCACGCACTCTGTTGACACCGCATCAACGTTTTTACAAGTAAACGTTTCTTAATAACTGGAGCTATTAAGAAACCGTAAAGGATGTTTAACCTACCACATCACAACCGTTACTTTCATGTAGTATTTGCCGTGTCGCCCTAGTGCTAAACAGAACGGGTGCGGCTGTTCATCACCAGCTTATGCCTCTGTATTTAGGCTGCTAGTTTTTTTTTTCAAGCTCTTTTGCTAGCGCTTTTGGCTTTACGCATTACTTCTTTGCGCTGAAGCACGCCAAGCCAATGCTTCTTTTCTTTTTCAGTGGCTGCTGAGCAAGCGCCATCCGTTCTGCTCTTACCCTTTCTGTTGCAGTTCTAATACAGCTGTCACAGGGGAGTTATAATCAGTGTTGTACACGTTCCTCCAAAATAGGAACTAAAGCTCGTTCCTCGTTCCTCGCCAATTTTGAAACGAGTTCCCGTTACAAGTTCCTTTATTGCGAAAGGAACACGTTCCAGTTCCACTTCGAAAATTGGAACGTGTCGTTACATTAACGTTACAATTAGGTTTTTAAATTAAAATTTAGTGTCGGATAATCCTGGGTCGAAATTAAGTGAGGCATTTAAAACTCACATCGAACTAGGTATATTAAACGAATATTAACACCACCGGCAGCAGATTATCTGGAGATAAAGATAATCAAAAGAAACGCTCCTAGGCGATTTTTTTCAGGGAGCACCGGACAAACTCCAGACAGCTCGAGGACATTTCGGTGCAGGATATTTCGGTGCAAAATTTCGGTATACTGACATTTCGGTGTACGGACATTTCGGCGACCAAATTATCCGTGGCTTGCCTGTTTGCGACAGCCGTTATATTTTTATTTCCGCTTAACATGGGTTATGGACAACAATCTGGAGCAGTAAATTTATTGTTTTGATTGATGCCATGTTCGATCTTTGCCAGGTATTTTTAGAAATTCTACATTTATATATTTTTGTTTAGTACCTTTTCCTGGGGACACCTGTTATGCAACCGATTGAATTCTTCAGCACACGTTCTTTTTTTTTTTCATTTATGACAAGTTGTTAATTTATATTCGCTCTTTTTTAGCTAAGACAATTACCCGTGTTTACGAAGGTCTACCACCTCTTTTGTATTTTTTTAAATTACACACCCTCAAATTACATAAATTACATGCACACTCTCAATATCCAAAAAGTAGAAAACATTAGCTAGGCCCCCAGAATGTAGAAAACATTATGAAGAGTATTACCTGGGCTGGGCTGCCTTGCTCAAATGAATTCGCGAACACTGGTCTAGGACATCGTCGGGGAGGAAAAACGGGCCTTTTGGAAAACAGTCGCAGGTTCTAATGTCCTAAATGCTGATTAAGCGCGTACCGGTTGTGCATACAAATTCCACCCATTGTGTTCGGGACAACCAACCTTCGTTTAATGTTTACAAGCCTACATTTACCACATGTTAATTCTTCGTTCTAGCGCCCCCCCCCCTTCCCACCTCCCACCTGTACGCTCGAATCTCGACCAGATTTCTTTTTCAGCCATATTATTTTCGGTTTCCCCTGAAAATCCTACTGGCGTGGTGGAGTTCACGGTCTCCGAAGCGTCACCGCAGTGATTTTTTTATTTTTTTTATTTAGAACATAGTGCTTGCCTCTTAGTGGAGGCTTTTGCAGGAATTGGGTGATACATTCAGAACAATCACATGGCACACTTCGCGTTTAAAACAGAGAAAAAGCTTTACATTCACCATTGGCGCACGAAACCTGTATAATGTGACACAAAAAGCTACCCAAAAAGCCGCTGAGAACACAATGGCCACTATCGTTTGCTGGCTACGCCCTTCCGCGCGTAGGGGTCATATCGACGACGCCCCCACTCCAGGAATCGCTCTTTCTGCGCCTTCAATCGCCCCCTTGGGAATCAACTCATCAAGTCGCGCATATCATGGATACCCCAGGTATACATCGCTTCCTCCCATTATAAGGAGCAAACCCGCCGCAGTGGCTCAGTGGCTACCCAGGCGGCACAGAAAGTGTGCCCCAAGACCGGCCCGTCTATGGCCGCTTTCTGGCATGTCCGGCCAGCATCCAGGTTCTGGTAGCCACTGATCATGCGTTGAACGGCCAACATTCGGCAACCAGCGCTTCGGTATTTTTCCGTCCGCCCGTGTCCGGACGCACAACGGCAGCTAACCGGCTGCCAGATATTCAGTTCTCTTACGGCTGCCGATGTTGAGAAAGAGAACGGCCGAAGTACGGCCTTAGGGCATCCGTTTTTTCTTCGGGAAGCGGTAATCGGCCGAAGCACGGCAAGCGACCGGCCACAGAATATGCGTATTCTTGCGGCAGTTGGTATTCGCAAGGAGACCGGCCGGAGCGCGGCTGCCGTGCATTCGTTGTTTCAACGGTGAACCGCGCGTCCGGCGGTAGAATATTCGTTTTCTTCGGGCAACCAGTGTTATGAAGGATACCGGCCGACGTACGGCCCCAGAATATACGTTTTTCATTCGGTCAGCTGTCCTCGGCCGAATTACGGCAAGCGAATGGCCACAGAATATTTGGCAACCGGTGTTCAAGAGGAGACCGGCCTACGTAAGGTAATTGGTTATACGTCATTTTTTCGGGAAACGGCATACAGCCGAACAACGGCACGCGCCTGGGCGCCGAGAATTCATTCACAGACGTGTTTGGAAGGAGACCGACCGGTTTTGCCTGGGGGGGAGAAAAAGCCGTTAGGGAGCCGAACGACGGGGACGCGTTTTTCATCCGCTCCGTGTTTCTACGTTTTAAATGAACGAACATCGTTGTCAAACAGTAATGAGTGTTCTCGGTGAACGGGCAAGGTGCAAGGACTCACTGGACATTAGCAGGGAACCTTTTAGGCCATCGAAATGTGCTTTATTGCCACAAGAAGACTGTGCCACACCGACGGGTGAGCTAAGCCTCGCCAGTCATCGCCGCTACCACGCCTCTGCCGCCGGCTTCGTCGACGCATCAGCTCGAGGCTATTCGCCCCCTCAAGAAATGGAGAGCATTGGAGACATCGACCCGGCAGAGATGTCCGATCCGAGATGGAGATGGCTCACCAAAATAACTGACCTTCAAGGGCGTTGAGCAAGCCGCCACCACGCAGGAGCTAAACCGCCACCATGTCAAGGACTCCCCACCAAAGAAAGGCAAGTGCGAGCAAAAGCGCAAGTTATTCTGCTTACAATTAAACTGCGACAAGCAATGTTGCACAATGTTGTTGGTGATAAACGTAGAAGAGACTCGCTCGTGCATTGGTAGGATCAACTTCATGCCCTGCACTATGTTACTTCATGGGATTTTACAACTGCCTATTTAGAAAAAAAAATTATTTTAAATTTGCGATAACAACAGATCCTTGTCACTGACTAAGCCTAGCTGTTAATTTAGTTCCGATGTTTGAAGGTGAGCTTAGCTACTCTTGGGATACGACTGATTTGGTTAAACATAATCGCCAGCATCCTAGCAAGCACGGATTTTGTCAGGATTTTCTTGCTCAACGCAGATTGTTGAGTTCACGCACGATTTGGCTCTTGCAATAGATAAGCTTAAAGTGGTTGACTGTATATTCTTGGACTGCAAAAAAGCAAATGATGGTGTTCCATACCACCTTCTGCGTAGTACATTTCATCCTATGAACTGAATGAATCTGTTTTTGCATTGTTATTACTATTGGCCCTGTAGCTTTGTTCAAAAGTACTGTGTAGTTTACCGGACTATAGCGAATGAACGTGATTCCGTATACCTGCAGCTTTATTCGAATTTAATAACACCCTGGTGTGCTGATTCAGAAACGTTTTTGTGATGTTAAACAGTGTGTTAACGGAACCTTTACAAGAAAACCTTCATTCCAATTGAATACGTATACCATAAATTATGCTGCTGTGACAACGGCCGAGGAATATAAATACCTAGGAGTTTATTTAGGGAGTGGTTAGAGGTTAAATAGGCCGGTTCACACCATAAAAGTTACGGCTGCATATGTTTTTGGCTTTCTGAGACGAAATTTCAGTGAACCTCCATCTAACTGAAAAGAACAACCGTATTTCACTCATGTGCGCTCAATCTTGGAGTATGCATGCGTTTTCGTGGATCCCTACACGAAACAGCTGGTTGATACGCTCGAAAACATACAGAATATGTCAGTGCGATTCGTATTAGGTAACTGGCACGCTCAACTTAGCATGAGAGAAAGTAAAAGTAAACTGAAATGGCAGGACATGAAAGACCACAGACGAAACCACAGGTTGAACTTTTTTCGTAATATCTATCATTCGAAAACTGGAGTAGAAGGGGAGAAGTATGTCCAAGCACCATTCTACATATCGCAAAGTGGGACCGCTAGCTTAAAGCAAATTATTAACTTTCCTTTAAAGGTGATGCCTTGCGCGATTCATTTTATTTTACATCAATACTGCAGTGTAATTATCTTCCACATATGATTGCATTAACTGTTTATATTGACGATTTTCAGCGCGCTTTGTAGAATTATTTTGTTATTTTGTCTCATATTTAATGCTTAGTGTTATGTATCTCCTTTCTGTAATGCATGCAAAGGCAAGCAGGCATCAAATAAATAAATAAATAAAACAATGAATAATAAATGAATAAAAATAAATAAATAAACAAACAAATAAATAAATAAAATAAACTTCCAGAGGCGCAAGTTTGCCTCCGACGGGTGAGAACCCTACGCATTCAACCTGACCAATAAATATTTATTGCCCTATTCGTTGCAGTATGCAAGGTTTCCTGTATGCATGCTACCATTGCTATGTTATTGGTTTGAAACAAATTATGTAACTCTAATTTTACGCCTTTCCTTGCGTGAACACAGAGGGATACAACTGCAGCCACCTGAAGCAGGGCGTCATTCGCAACGCGTCTAGAATTTTTTGAACGTAGTATGACATTAGAAGAAAATTAAGTTCTTTTGGACTATTAAGTGGTGTGGACGTATACTCATGAAAACAATATTCAAATTGATTGAAAATGAAAGTACCCGTTCGCTCCTTCTTAGGATCAGCCCTGCGCAAGATCATCAGAAAAGTTGATCGAGTAGAAAATGTCTTTGCAAAAAAAATGGGCAAAAACTGGACATACTTTTGTGAAGGAGTATATATTAAATGCTCCTGAGTGTTTTGTTGAGAACCAAAACGCTTCGTAAAGGCATTCACGCCGGTTTTATATACATCAAAATTGGTCAAGCAACTGTTATAAAAATAGTTTATGTAGTCATAGCATGAAAGTGTTCCGGAATATTGCCCTAAAAGAAATTGGCTAAAACGGCGCAATTTATCTCTCTGAAATTCAACCCACTAAAGTATGCGCCCTCACGCCCCCCCCCCCCCCCCTCCTCTTCCCCGTTTATTACAGGTAAGCCACCCCACAGAGGATATCAGGACCTGGACAACACATCTATTCAAGCTCTACAAAGAACTGAATATTTTCTATGTTCGGCAGTAAAAGAGGCACAGCAATTAAAGGAACGACAATTTGTGAGCACTGTTTAATAAATGAATTTTGCTGTCAACTGAGGCTGGTAATTAAGCAAGGCTGCGCTGAAAGCTTGACGGCTGGTGGTTGCGCGTGAGCTCACTTTGTTGTGGCTGCATTGGACCCAAAATGCTGGGTTTGTGCTGCTTCTGCACTGCGCGAATGAGTCATCTGCTTGCGCGACATGCAGTGACCGGCCTCAGTACAGTTAACGTACTGTGGCTGAACTCCAATGCCCGTAGCACGGCCGTATTTCGGGTAGCTTTAGTCCGGCTGGAGTCCGACGACCGCATATCGGCTGTCATCCGGCGGCCGTACTTCGGCCGTACACGGGTGGCTTTGGAATCGCCGGAGCCCTACGGCTGGAATCTGGCCGTATGACCGTAAGCCGGTCGACTGGCCGACGGACACTGGACGTTGGACAGCCATGGGAGTACAGCCGTATACGGCCAAAAGGCCCACATTTGGACATGGGCCGAACATGGCTGCCGGAAAACGGCCAGACAGAAAATCACCGGCCAAAGTACGCCGGCCTGTTTTAGGCCGAACAGTCCTGTGCTGCCTGGGTAAGGCGTTGCGCTGCTGAACACGAGGTCGCGGGTTCGATTCCCGGCCCGCGGCGGCCGCTTTTCTGATGGAGGCGAAAAGCAAAAACGCCCGTGTGTATGAGATTTCGCCGCACGTTAAAGATCCCCAGGTGGTCAAAATTAATCCGGAGCCCTGCACTACGGCGCGCCTCATCGCCTGCGTTGCGTCGGCGCGTTAAACCCTACAATCAATCAAATCAATTATAAGGAGCAAAACAAAATGAATAGGCTAGTGTGACGAGGGCGGCAACAGTCGTCTTATAGTTTTCGAAGTCCAGTAGACGCAATGGTGGAGCACAAGTGACACCCCTGTCTCTTTACTTAGGGGGATGATTGCCGGCGGGGCTCAGCTTTCCCCTCCCCTAAGTAACGCCACCGGAAGTGCGATCGTTGGTTTGTTAGTTTTAAGTAGAACTGATACCGAATGCAACGAGGGCCAGATTGATTGAAAGAATAATTAAAACGAAATGCACACGCGCCTAATCGATCTCGTTTTTCTGTTGTCTTTTCGCGGAAGTTTTGCTTGGGAGGGCAGGAGGAATAGACTAAAAGCAGCAGCGTCTCGCACCGTTGGGTGAAGTGAAAGGAAAGCGCTTCGGTAACACTTAAAGTATTAGGGTTGTTCACATGAATGTTAAAATAACAAAAAATGGTTGAACGGATCCAAACTAACAACGTTAATTTTTACCATCTACTACAGAAATTGGGTTTCACGTGGCAATGCTCCGCCAGGGTTTAGCGTTCGTTTCCAGGAACGGCGGAGCAAGCACAAGTCTCGAACGTAAAATCATATCAAGTCACGAAATTACAATATTAAAGCTAAAATGTTCAAAGAATTCCTGGGACATGCCCTCACTCAAAATGTCTGGGCCAAGACGTCGTGCACCAAAATGTCCGTGCACAGAAATGTCCACACCGAAACGTCCTGGACCGAAACGTCCTGGACCGAAATGTCCGACACCGAAATGTCCGGATCCCGTTTAGCAGTCCGTCCGTTTCGTTGGCTAAGTTGTTACCGGAGCCCCGTGTACATGGACGCGACGGGGGCAGGTTGAGTTGAGTGGCGGGTTCAGCTTACCACGACGCGTCCGAGTTTATATGCACCCCGTCCAAAGAATCGATGTGAGGGGAGCGGCGGGGTTCCCGGAAAAGGGGCTATCGTATTTTCACGTTTCTAACGCGCCACCTCTTTTGCTAAAAGGTAGCTTAATATTTGTGTGCGCGTTACAATCCGGCTCAAAACCGAAATAGGCTTTAAAGCGGCCAGCAGCATTGTCATGCGCAACAGACACGAAGTACCCGCAAAATCCAACTCAATCCAATAAAAAACAATCCGTCAACACCACGTGAGTGAATTTCGGCGCACTGATTCCTCAATGGCATGCCGCATACCTTGGTCAGCTGTCGCACATTGTTTTTTGTGCTTTTGCATTTAGCCCCTCACGCTTAGAATTATGAAGATCAAGGCACTTGAAATCGCGAGCAGCTTCAGTGTTCCCCGCTGTAACTTTATTTCCAGCAGCAGCTGGATAAGCAACCTTGTGAAGCACCATTCATTTTTGGCTTCCGGAGCTGCATACGCCAAATAAAATCTCCCTCTTACAGGTACGTTGTGTCATGTCTTTTCCATCTGCGCAGTACCGTCAGTGTCATTTTTTTTAGAATTTTCCTGCGTGAACTTGCCCACGCGTTACCACTGGGGGCGCGTTAGAACCGCGCAAATACGGTATTCTGCTCCCCGCGGTCCGCCGACTCAGCCCGACGAGCGAGGCAACCCACCCCCTGCCTCCGAGTTGACTAGACTCGCCACGACGGCTCTCTGACCAACCCAAGCCCCGTTTACATTGACCCGACGAGGGCGCGTTGAGTCGAAATAAACAGGTTTTTTGGACTCGACACCCCCATGTATAAGCGGTCAGAGAGCCGTCGCGGCGAGTCCAGTCAACTCGGAGGCAGGGGGTGGGTTAGCTCGCTCGTCGGGCTGAGTCGGCTGGGACCGCGGGGAGCAGAAATACCGTATTTGCGCTGTTCTAACGCGCCCCCAAGTGTAACGCGGGGCAAGTTCAGCGCAGGAAAATTCTAAAAAAAAAGTGGACACTGACGGTACTGCGCAGATGGAAAAGACATGACACAACGTACCTGTAAGAGGATATTTTATTTGGCGTATGCAAGCTCCTGGAAGCCAAAAATGAATGTGCTTCACAAGGTTGCTTATCCAGCTGCTGCTGGAAAGTAAAGTTACTAGCGGGGAACACTGAAGCTTGCTTCGCAATTTCAAGTGCCTTGATCTTCATAATTCTAAGCGTGAGGGGCTAATGCAAGCACAAAAAAATTGCAACTGCTGACCAGGGTATGCGGCATGCCAGTGAGGAATCAGTGCGCCGAAATTCACTTTTATTGGATTGTTTTTATTGGACTGAGTTGGATTCGTTGGGTACTTCGTGTCCGTTGCGCATGGCAATGCTGCTGGTCGCTTTAAAGCATATTTCGGTCTTGAGCCCGATTGTAACGCACACACAAATACTAAGCTACCTTTTAGCAAAAGAGGGTGCGCGTTAGAATCGTGAAAATACGGTAGCCCCTTTTCCGTGAACCCCGCCGCTCCCCTCACCTCGATTCTTTGGGACGGGGTTCATATAAACTCGGACGCGTCGAGGTAAGCTGAACCCGCCACTCAACTCACCCCGCCCCGGTCGCGTCCATGTACACGGGGCTCCAGTCCGCTTATACATGGGGGTGTCGAGTCCAAAAAACTTGTTTATTTCGACTCAACGCGCCCTCGTCGGGTCAATGTAAACGGGGCTCTGGTTGACCGGGACCGGTCTGCTCCTGAACGCGCGGAAGGGCGAATAGGAAGGGTGCTGATGCACGGACATGGCCAAGGCAGGCACGCGCGGAACTAATCCCCCTACCGCGACGAATGCCCAAGTGCCCAGCCGGGTCCCGGTCAACCCAGTAACAACGCATACGACGGAACGGACGTACTGCTAAATCGCTCTATTCTTTCCCCGCCATGGAACAATTCTATCGGCCAGACGCGCATTCTGGCCTCCACAGACAAACGATGAAGGGTGAAACGCATTCTCGCGGCTACGCTATTCACCAGTCGAAACGCTGCGTAAACAGCCAGCATGAAAGCAAGCACAAGCTGCGGCCTGCTGCGTGGTTATTCTTCTGCCTTTGACCTTCGAGGAAGCACGTACGGCTGAAGGGCGGGCACACTGACCATCTTATAGGAAGAGAAACGCAGTAGCGCTTTGTGGATTTTCGTACTCGAGCCTTGGCATCAAAAACAGCCAAATCCTAGCGATGTAACGGCCTTCAAAAACGTAACGAGTTACCGTTACAGTTCCACCGACCCGTAATGAAACGGTGGCGTTCCTCCGTTCCTCCAAAAAGGAACTAGTTCCAGGAACGCCGTTCCTTGTAACGCCGTTCCGTACAACACTGGTTATAATGCCATTTTGAGCGAACGACGTTAGACATTGATGAGTTTCCCATTGGCCATGCGAGAATACTGTGCCAAATAACTGTCATTTCATGAAGATAATGGTGCCGATGAGCAAACTCAGTCATTTCCGCGCCCACGTCTCAGACAGAGCGTTCCAGCACATCCGGTTAAAGTATAAAAAAATCATGGTAGATTAGTCTACTGCCCTATTCATTTTCGTAACAACGTTTTAAAAGCAAAAATTGTTCCTCTCTCTCTCTTGCTCTTTCTCTCTCTCTCTCTCTCTCGGCAATTGGAATATCGTGGCTATTACCAACTCCTAGGTTTAAAAAATTCCAGAAAAAAGTTCGAGAAAAAATACTACGTCCAGCGCAGTGAAAAAATTTCAGTTCGCATAAAAAGAACCGGGTTTTCTTGCTACCACGCACTGACAGCTACTAGTGTGTCTCAGATTGTGCTTTCCGGGAAAGCATTGTGGCGTTCATGGGCAAATTTAAACACATTTTACAGCTGTTACAACTTTTCCAGACATAATGCTGCTGCATAATTCTTTTGTATTGTTGACGGTTCGTGCGCACAAAAACATAGGATTCGGGAAGCCAGTATTTTCAGAGCGCAGAACACATAAACCTTAAAAATTGTGCAATATTGTTCACGTTTTGGCGCCTATCTCAGTGTGTGGTGTTTCAGGTAAAAATTTACTTAGGCCTATTTTAAAGGATGTAGAAAGAACATTTATTTTAAAAGTTTAATTGGTTTAACCTTGTGGTTTGGGCGGGAAACTTTTTTATATTTAGCGGCCACCACGGACCAGTCGTTGTCCCATACGTGCGCTTCCTCTGCAGGACCAATTACCCCGCGGCACGCCAGAAATGCGGTGGTCAAGCAGTTTTAGAGACCGCTTGTTTTGTTTCGTTCTAACGATGTTTTCCGGTTCGTAAAAGTGGTTCCACGTGGACCTTGCGGACTTCTGCGGTAGCACAAAGACGGTCAGGATAACCGGAAGCAAGGAAGACTGCGAAAGACGACGCCCACTGTCAATTCGTGAGAATAGGTCATGGTGCAGTGTGCCATGATGCAGTGTGGCAGGGCATGGTGCTGTGAAGCGTGTTCGCAAAGCACTAAGGCCGCTGTGCAACCTCGAATCAGTGAAGCTGCTCTAACAGTTGTGCTCGAGGTAGATTGCAGCAGTAATGAAGGCGCCACCCCGTTGCCCTGTTTGGGAAGGCTACAAATTTTAAGAATGACATTGAGCCGCTTCAAAAAGAAGAAAATAGCTCAAGCAGCTGGAGGGGCTGAGGCTTCAATAAGAAGATTAATACGTGCCTACCGAGGCAAAGACCGGACTTCAAATGATTTTAACTGCCTCAAGAAAAACACATCCGAAGAAGTGGAGTTACAGATTGCCGCTTGTGTGAGTGACCACCCGTTCATAACAGTGGGTGAGGGCTGCCCTGGGTCTTAATGCGTCTGATGAACGTATTAGGCAACGGCTAAGGAAGGCAGGGAGTCGAAATAGGACGGGTGCTTACGGACCCCAACTTTCGTAATGCCAGACCAAAAAGGCTGCTCTTTTCTGAAGAGCATCTGCAAGGGCACTGGATGATTGGCGCAACATCCCGTATACCGACTAAAGAGGCCTCTGCACGCTGTAGCACCAGAAACAAAAATTGTACGGGACAGTCGCTACAGGCTACATCATTTCACTTTTGCTTTTCTAGCCGTTACTCGTCGATATTTTTCATTTACTGCTGGTCTTCCTAAGGTATAATCCTCGTTACGTCCACGAGGTCCAGGCGAGTAGCACACGATTCTCGATCGAGTGGTTGGTCGTCATGAGGGATGGCCGAGGTCCTCTCCACCGCACTGATAGTCGGGTGTGTTCCGAAAACACTACAGCTATCATTGATCATCAGCTGCTTCTTCGCGTGCTGGAGTACCTTACGGTGATGGACATTTTCTTCTAATAGATGAT
Organism: Haemaphysalis longicornis; assembly: GCA_013339765.2. Classification (NCBI taxonomy): domain Eukaryota; kingdom Metazoa; phylum Arthropoda; class Arachnida; order Ixodida; family Ixodidae; genus Haemaphysalis; species Haemaphysalis longicornis. Next base: position 221,108,022 of record CM023450.1, on the reverse strand, counting down.
CTTTCTTACAATTCACAGGGCACTGGCAGTGAGAATACACCTCAAAACCCTTTGGTATGATGGTACTAGATGGCCTCTCAACGTAGTTTTATTGTGAACATACATGTAGCTGAAAACTACTAATAATAATTGCGAAAAAAGGGGGAGACACGTACGAAGTGAAGACAGACACACACAGCGCAAACTTCAAACTGAATTTTATTGTGCCACTGCGTCAACCTTATAAACTTCACAAAGGACGACCGCGCATGCGTAAACATAAAGAGGGAATAAACACCCGACGACGCGGCGGCCAAGAAAACCAATTCCCTTTCGGTGAGAGCAAGCAAGGGCGTGCTGATATTTATCTCTGAGTCTTGCTATCGCCTCAGCTTCTGTAATTTCTGTCAAAATTTGCGTCCGGTCACGGGATAAAATCGTAAACTTCCCAAATATTAAATCTGACACTGGTGAGTTCTTGGCTGCACATTGTTTAAAATGCGCCTGTTGATTGCAACTACTATATTAATTGCTTCAACTACGAAAGCATATTGTTACATGGCCGGAGGACACAAGAAATGAACCATAGAAGATGCGAGCAATGTATTTACGCGATATATACAATGTCGGTCATAAGAGAGCCCGCAAATCCTTCTCCTCTGTAAGTTGTGCTCACAGCTGTCTTCTTCGATCAACCCATCACTACCTTGGAAGGATGGCCTTCAATCCTTTGTAATCCTGTGACCCCAACCATGTTATTGTTTATTGTGTTTACTTACCTGCTTCTTCGTTCAGCATGACCTGGCACGCTTGTGTCTGTTGCATCATCATCTGCCGGAAGGCGTCCATAACCTGCTGTTTTACGTTGATTGGGCCAGCTGAGTTTGCGTTGTGAACACAATGGCTATGACACATATTTATGCCTCTCACTTCAACAGCTGTTATACAAATATTGCAGAAAACAAATGAAGCAGTCACAATCCAGTCGCCAATAGTTACAATTTCCCTGTATTCTGAAGCCTAAGCTATAGAGACAGGGTAGCTGGATGAGCAGCACCACCTCTTGGACTCAAATGTGCCAGTGCGTAAAAATGCGAACCCTGCCTTTCGGTTTGGTCGAGTTGGCCTTGTTCTGAGTACATATACCATGTAAACAAAGTCTATTGCGATGTGTTGTGTTTGTTGCTGCACTGACAGCTATGGAAACTTACCAAGCTCTTCTAAGCAAATTTATTTATATTAGTTTCCATCACAACAGTTTCCACACCAGCATCCATGGCACGACACCTAGATATGATGGTTCAAAGAGAGGGAAAAAAGGGTTTGATTATTGTGTGGTAGGAACGCTGCGGCAGTTTACAATTCTTTTCTTTTTTTCGGTAACCGACAGACTTCTGCTTTCTGTTTCCCGGTAGTGACAACACAAGAGCCTGGGAGAAGCCGCTGCACTTACAGGTCTGTCTTTCGCATTTTATGGACAACTGGAGGAATCAAAAAGCCTAAGCTACAACCGCACTTCACCTACTCCGAAAAACAACAGTGGCATCGATATGATAAACTGCCAAGTGCATTAAAATGCACTGACGATTGCTACACTCGCTCATGTGAAATTTGTGAGCAGCACGAACTGCAGTCTTCCTGGTCATGGCGCCTACCTGCATCGTCTCACCAAGTGATCACGTAATCAGGAAACGCACGGCGGCGTTTGCTGCTCTGCCGTTATCTCAATGTGTGTCGCCACACCCGGCGACCGTGTCGTTGCAAAAATGTGTTTGAACCTCCAGCACAAATGTCACGTGGCTCAAATGAGTCATGCATGGAGGAGTAGCGTCTTGCTGGGGAGGCAGTGAGAGAGAAAACATCATAGTAGCCCATGCCGTCCTCCCCCTCATCACCTTTTCCACACGCTCCGAAGAGCGTCTCGTGCAGGCTCAGCATACTGCCCTCTCCTCACCCGTTCGCCACACTTTTCTCCGCTGTTTTCTTTCTACCTTCGCTCGCTAGGTTACGACGGCGTCAGCATTGCCGCGACAAAACCGCAGTAGCGGCCACCAAAGGGCTTCCGCACTAGAATGTATGAGCAGTGATAAAATGAATGCCAACATCGATTTCTTCATGGAAAAAATTCTTTGCCAAGTACCGCAACGTGAACTGTACGCCCTTGTTAAGCGTTCTAGTCATTATAATAAGGCGTGTGCAAATACCGAATAGTAACCTTTGAATCGAATATCGGATAGAATTAGGAAACAAATATTTAACCGAATATAGAAAATCGATTTTTTTACAGGCCTTGATATTTCATAGGTTTTTGTGCAAGAACAAGCTACTTCGCATGTTCGGGAGTCCTGACGTTGTTTATAAACCCGAAGAAAGTACTTTTTATCTCATTCGGAGCGGTTTAGTTGTCAAAGCACTATGAGGCGGTAGTTCAGGAATCTGGAACGGGCACGATACACATTTGAAGAACGGCTTGCACCGTATTTGCTGTACCGCAATAAAAGGCAACAACTAGACAGCGCCTCGTAACTCCCAAGCGAGCACTTTGAAGCCATTAACAATATGGCACAAAAACACAGAACAGTCACAATCACAGATCACGATAAGGCCCTTATTCGGAAACACATGGGGAACATGAAGCGTGAACGATATGTTGCAGAAAAAAGGCTCACACTACAGTCATCATGCACGAACCCTGCGCTATACTCTGAGGTCTAAGGAAATGAGAAAAGAAAACAGGGATAAGCATACAGCAACTGCAATAAAGAAGGCAGAACCTCTTTTGAATTTAAATAATGGAGTCGCCGTCAAAATGCAACAAAAGCAGCAGCGATTGCTTTACCTCAAGCTATCCTAATATCTATGCATCCACTCACAGAATTTAAAATTGCGGCCACAGCCGATGGCGACATCATGAAGGAAAGATCTTATTGATGCAATCACAAATTACGCCATGCTGTGGGATGATATTTACGGCCTCTGCAAGGTGCCCTCGAAACCACGATTTGTATAAAACTTACCGAGCAGATCGTGCAGCAGGAGTGTGTTAGCGTGTGCCAACATCTCTCACTTACGCACGACTCGAAAAATCAAATAGTAGATACTCGAGTCACGCATTGAATAATTCAAGGAGATACTAGGTATTCGATGTGTATTTCAATATTCAAGTATTCGCACACCCCTAAATATAATAGTAGAAGTGTGCACAATGCCGATTTCTCTTTATAAATGACGAATGTTAGGGCCACAGTTTGTTTGTATAGGCTGTCTATGCCAGCTATGCAGGTGCATTAAGCCTCAGTGATATTCCTGGATGGGCAAACTGCGTGCAGGTAATAATAAGACATTTGAAATTTGCTTTGTACATTGGAACGGTGAAAACTTCACTTGGAGCGGTTGAAACATTGGAACGGTTACACCAATTTGCACTTCCAGCGTCGCATTGCAGTTTGGTGCATTCGGTGTCATCTGCCAGGGTGCGGTAATAACTTATGAATATGCGTGTACATGCCTTTGGCACTGGCACAAATTGTACTCGTGATGCGACCCGAAAAGGCGGCCCTGGCATTTTCCAAATATATCCTGATCTGAAAAACCCTTATCATTGTGCAAGTTACACCGTAGAACAAGAGGCAGGACCATTTTTTTTTCGGCAATGTTTTTTTACTTCATAAACTGGACCGCTGCCTTTGTGAGCAGAGTAACAACCAAAAGACAGCAGTTTACAGTTTACTCGCCTTAATCATAGGAAGCGCACCAGTCTTGGCACACTGTAGCAATGAGTGTAAACAAATGATGCATATTAATATAAAACTCAATGGACTAACCATTTTGTGAATATGGCCTCACATTTAGAGTGGGTGTATTTGGCCCTTGGTGAAAAAGTAAAAGTGAAATTCCACATTAGTAACAAAAGAAACGGCATTATACAAAGTTGAATACACTTCAATGTCAGCATATTTTTGAAAGGCCAGTCAGGCAAAATGTAGGAAACTCTCACTTTGGATAGGATGGCTTAACATAAGAGCAGCTGCGCAGGTTTATGTAAAGTATATAATATTATAGCTTAAGTTGGTAAGCAAAGCTCTCAGTGTAATTGCACCCAAGAACAATCATTTGACATGCTGGACATTTGTTGCCTGCAAAAAGTGTTCCACAGGGGTAGATTGCACATGCATCATTGCTACACCAGTGTACGTTGGAGGAGTTTCTCAATAGTCCTGTTTGCCCCTGGCAACCATCACCGGATATACCTGAAATGTAAAAGGCTCTTTTGGCTCATCATTGCAGTGATATTTCATGAATAAAAATCCAGAACACTGACTTCAATGTAAACAATTATTCACATTCCGACAGCCCTGGTCACGGCGCTGGTTATCAGCTGGCCGCAGTGCATGCATTTGAAACCGTACATTTGCACGTTGTTTTTAACGTTTCACATCTGTAGTTGTCTATATGCTATCCCTATACACTCTAGTCTACTTATAACAATTTCCAAGTACCAAGGAAATCCCATTATTATAAACAATAATTGTTATAGGTGGGTTGCAAAATGAAAAGACGAAACAAAGCTCAAAACATTTTATGCACATGCAAGCAAGGTCATACTACTACTTATTTGCGGAAAAGAAGTTGTAGTCACTCAGCTTTGTTTGCTGCACGCGAAGCAGGTGCATATCGTTTTTAAGAGTATCTTAGTGCTTCACCTATCTTGGCACAAACAAAGACCCTTAGGGTCTATCATGCGTTGGGCCTTTTGCGAAGACCCTACCTGAGTAGGCTGCGCAAACGCGCCCTCACATTCGTCAGTCACCGCTGTCTGCAGCACGTATCCGCGCAAAGATCGCCTCTTCAGCAAAGCACGAGGAAGTTTCCAAAACATCGGGCCTGAAGTTCCTTTCCAGTAAAAACGGAGGCAGTTGAAGAGGCACCCTGCGAAATTCAACTTTCAAAGCGGCGCGCACGTGACACAACAAGGGAACGTGCAAGCTCGAGTGAGCCAGCGGTCTCGGGGACGATGCGAAAGCGGCAGCACTGGGATGAGGTTCGGAAGGAAAACTGCTCTCGTCCTCCTCTCGCTTCCGCGTAAGCAGCGCAGTCGACGCCTTTTCCGAGGGGTGGAAGGGATGCGAGGTGCATCGTTGCTAGCAGCGCGTGCCATTGGCGCGGTTGACGCGGAGGGCCTGCATTTTTGGCGCACGCTGCAACTGGATTCAATCGCTATATTTGATATCGCGGCACTGGAGCATTGTAATAAGCAGTTTATCTTACCATCGAAAGCATGCGAAAGTGGACGGTGCCGTAGTTGTTCATCGTTGTAACCGATATATTGTTATAAGCAGTATTGTTACAAGTGGACTCGACTGTACCCATATTCAGTATCCTAACTTTCATTCCAGCTCTACATAATGTGCTGCTTTTTGATGTGTTCCGATTGATGGAAACTTGTAAAGCAAGCACATCATTTCAAGAACGTGTTAGCCTGACACAGGAGCTCACCTTAACAGCCCCTCACCCAGCTAAAATGTCTTTTTTCCATCAGCAGTGCAAATACAATAGCTCAGCCAAGGGTTTATATTTGGTACAACATAACATAAAAAACCGGTGAACAGTTCGCAGTGTTTTCTAAAAGCACATGCTAACATATAGCTACGCGCTCATCCATGGTGTGCAGTGCACTGAGAAGTGATAGAATTTCACAACTACCACCACGCGCCAAAATAGAAGGGTTTCCACAAGCTTCAAATAATAAAAAATTATGAGCATGTATGGCATAAACGTAGTGTAGAGGCACATTAAAAACTCTATTATCACACTGTGCCATGAATGTGTATGTGAAACAATTATGTACGGGCAAACTTTGCTGACCCGCCTCGAAGTGCCCTCCATCATCCATATTGTGATACACATGCGATTCATAGGGATCTGGGTCTGTAAAAAATTGGCACATGTTCCCCTGGTTAATTTACACCAATGAATGCCCCTAAACTCAACAATTGCCCAGTGCGGTGTATGGAAAGTGTATGTATAATTCATTTCTTAAAAAGTTAGACCCTAAAAAATGTAGTGGCAGTGTATAAAATGGCTAAAGGGTAAAAACGGAGACAAAATACTGAAAACGTTCGAATAGTACAGAAGGAGCGCATAACTTCCACCTCGCCTCCCAATTTAGTCATTTTTATTTTCCTACGTGGTTCTTGAAAAATTGCTGACTTCCATGGTCACAGCATAGACCAAAACCCTATGAGCTTAACTGAAAGACAATTGCAACTGAAAACGATTATTGGCATAGCTTGGTATTTGATAATAGCAGTCAGCGGTGTGGCTATGGTCTGCGTGAGTGGTACATAATCATCAGGCAATCAGTTTGAACTGAGGTGACCACAAGAAAGACAATAAATAAATGACGCATCACTGCTCGTGTATTTCCTGCCATTGTGGTGCTCATTTGCGTGCCTGGTGCTTCACCATTTGATTGATTGATTGATTGAAGCTTTATTCATTATTTTGCAGAGCAACATACGCAAAAACAGTGTTGGACCCAATAGCCAGAGGCTAGTTTTTAGGGTCCACAAACAAAATACAATGGCACTTCGGTCGCATCAAATCGTAGCTTCCTAATTCAGCTGTTTCAACAAACATCAAGTGTATACACATATATATGTATATACACATATACACATATATATACATACACACACGTACACACATATATGCACACATGTATACAGGCGAGGAAGGCTTATACACCGAATACACCGACTATACAAGAAGAACATGGGCTTATGAAGAGTATTCATTGCAAATATAAAAAACAAAACATGTTGGTACATATAAAAATACATTCGCACTATATTTACAGCCAACTGAAACCTCGCACGGGCCTCAAAATAAAATAAATGTGGGTTAAGGAGGCTTGTATTTAATACATAGTGTGTGGGAAGAAGACGGAATGAGCAGTTAAGTAGCATAGGCTCCACACTCGTATTATCACTCATTGTTGCTACGTTTCTTTATGCAAGTGTCTTTTCAAGCTGTAACTAAACCTTTTTGATTCTTTTATTTCTAGTGGTATATCGTTCCATATTTTGGCCCCAATGAATTGTAGCAGTCGCTGCCCGTACACATTACTAACTGGTGCCAGGTTAAGGTTGCCTACAGCAGAACTTCTTGTTTGGCGCAATGAAGAATAAAATATCGAGCTGTTTAAAGGATGGCTATAATTTAATATACTGTATACCAATTCAGCTGTATTTTTCAGACGTAATTGATCAAATGTCAAAACTTGAAGAGCGTCAAAAAGGGGTTTGCTAGGTGCGTCTCGTCTTGAGCGTGTGACTGTTCTCAGAGCCCGTTTTTGTAGTCGACGTATAGGATTAAGATAGGTATTGTACGTCCAACCCCAAGAAACCATGCAGTACGACAGGTGACTATTGAATAAAGCGTAATAAAGCGTTTTTAGTATTTTGATATCAAATAACTCACGGGCTTGCAGTAATGCGTAGCAAGCAGATGCTAGCTTTGCACAGACAGCATCGACATGATTCTGCCAATGCAAATGAGCATCCATGGTAACTCCTAAGTATTTAATTGAGTCCACCTGTTCAAGTAAGCAGTTGTTCACTGATATTCTGACCAGCTCTTTTCGAACGTTCTTTTTTCGAGAATGAAATATCATATATTTTGTTTTTTTTCGCATTGATAGTAAGTCTGTTAAGCGAAAACCACCGAGCAATGTTTTCTAATTCCATATTAATTCTTGCTTGTATTTCCTGCTCGTTATCACCGGTTACGACAAGCGCCATGTCGTCTGCGTACATTACTAAATCTGCGTGCGTTAGTGCTTTGGGAAGGTCGTTTACAAATAATGAAAATAGCATAGGCCCCAGCACCGAGCCCTGCGGAACGCCCATGCGCACTAGCTGTGGGGTTGAGCTGATACCGTCCATCACAACCACTTGCTGACGATTTTCAAGGTAGCTAGAGAGGAAGTAATACATTTGATCTCTGAATCCATAGCATTGTAATTTCTTCAGCAAGATTTGATGATCGACGGTATCAAACGCCTTCTTTAAGTCTACGAATACGACTGTAGCAAGTTTGTTGCCATTTAGTGCTGTGTTGATGTTTTGAGTGAGCTTGACTATAGCAGATGAAGTGGAATGCTTTGAACGAAACCCGTGCTGTTCTGGGGAAAGGATTTGGTACTTATCAAGAAACGAAGTAATGCGTTTTGCAAGAAGCTTTTCAAAAATTATATTAATCGCACTTAAAACTGAAATTGGCCTGTAACTTGACGGGTCTGAAGTTTCCCCGTCTTTATATATCGGTGTAACCTTGGCAATCTTCAGCGAGGTAGGATAGACACCATCTCGCAAGCAGTGGTTAAACAAATGGCACATGATGGGGCTCAGAACGTCAACATTATCTCTGATTAGACGCGTAGAAATGTTGTCTATCCCGGCCGCTTTGCTTAGACCTATATTGGAGACCACAGACGTTATTTCTTGCACTTCTATGTCCTGCATTACGAAACTGTTAGATATATTGCTTGAAAATGATGGTTCATCAATACCGAACTGAAAATTCTTTGACAAGGAAAAGCCTATGGTTGTAAAATATGTGTTAAAAGATTCTACGGTATTTTCACTTATATTAGCTGGGGCAATACGCTGCGCAGTTCCTTTCCCGGTGGCTTCCCTAATTATCTTCCAAATTTTCCTGGTGTCACCGGCTGCTTGATGAATAAGGTGTGCATAGTACTGTTTTTTCTGCGTTCTCAGTGCCGATACACAAATATTGCGAATATTCTTGTACTGCCGTAAGTTATTCTCGCTAGCTTTATTACGTCGCCATTTGTTGTACCAGTAATCTTTCTGTTTAAGCATTTCAAGAATCTGACTGGTCATCCAGGGGCATAATGGGTTCTCATATGAATGTTTGGGCACCCTGACACTGCTTTTAGCCTGGGCATTCATAAGGGCATGAATGAAATTGTCAACCTCTATGTTAACGTCCTCATTAATAATATCAGCAGCATTAATAGCCAATATACGCTTGCGCAATTGTTGGTGGTTAGTTCGGACTGAATGTTTTAAGCAACTGTGCTGGGTGTCTGTTCTGTGTTCAAGCTTTACAAAAAGAGGAAGGTGGTCTGCAATAGGCTCGTTAAAAACGCCTGCTCGTACACCAGTTGGGATGTTTGTTAATGCATGGTCAATTAGGGTGGCCGTCGTACTAGTGATGCGCGTGGGCGTTGTAATTAGGTTTCGAAAATTATAGGAATCTAGCAAATACTGATAATCTCGATTCGTTGTACCGCAGGAGTCGATATTAAAATCGCCAACAATCACCACAGGTGCATCGTTGTTTAAAGTTAACGTAGACAGAACGGTTTCAAGTTTGTAAAGACTGGAAGCTAGATTGAAATTCGGAGGGCGATAGACTACGCCAATTGTCAGTGAACATTCTACTCTGACAAAAATAGCCTCAAGATCTGCGCAGCTGCAGGATGCAGATGGCATGGTGGTAACAGTATGCACAGTTTTAACAAAAGCTGCCACACCCCCGCCGCGGCTGTGTGTGGCACGCGCGATAGAAAATGCGGAATAGCCAGGAATGACCACAGTTTCGCCTTCTTTCAGCCACGTTTCCGATACCGCGATGACGTCAAACGCTTTCTCATGTTGAGAAAGATAAGTGATCAACAAGTTAAGGTTTTTCCTTATGCTCCGAGCATTACAATAAAAGATGGAAAATTCTTTGCTTTTAAATAACTTATCAGCCTTTTTACTGGTAAGGAGCATGACGAAGGAGGTGGTGCGTGCAGGAGACTAGATACGATTGGTACGACTCAGGCGACTTTCGCAAGATCATCTTCACATGTCACGTGAAGGACCTTAGTGTTTTCCGCTTTCCGCATCAGTATTCTGCCATCGCACACCCAGGCAAACTTCCAGTTGTTTTCTCGTTTCGCTTGGATAGCTTTGCCCAGAAGTACTTTATATTCAGGGCAGAGGTGTTCGTTGACGTAAATCGGGTCATCCGATTGAAAGCCCAGCATTGACGCGTTCAGTCTGGTTTTTTTGGCAGCAAGCAGTACTTTATCACGAGGTGACCTTGAAAGGAATTTCACTACGATGTTTGGGAGACCCTTGGTTGGAACGCGGTGTACAGCATCTATGTCTTGTGCTGAAATTTGTACGTTCAGGCATGAGCCGACCTTGTTAAGTACACTTGTAAGGTCCTCGTTCTCAACCACAGGAACTCCCTTCAACTCAATATTGTTCCTTCTGCTGTACTGTTTTAGATCGAGTAGCTGCTTCTTGGTTTCCTGGAGCTCTTTCTCGAGCCTTCGCGTTGCGCCCTGAGTGTCTGAGCTTTGTTTCTTCAATTCTGCAACCTCTTGCCGGAACAATTTGATGTCATTTTTAAACTCATCAAAGCTTTTGCTAACAAATTCCACGGATTTGATGACTGATGCGAGCTCAGCTTTGATGGCGTTGTTAGAAACGTCCATACTCTTCACTTCAGTCTTGAGGTCGGCCATCGCCGCCATGAATCTAGTTGTCAGTTCAACCAAAACCTTTGTTATTTCCTTGATGCTGCCCGGCGTTTTTTCGCCCAAACCCTTAGCAAAATCTGCGAGAGCATCACCCATGGCAACAACTAAAATGCAAGAACAAGTTACAACAGCAGAGGCACAAGAACTTCTCAGAGCAGACCAGCAACCGGTCTAAGTGATTACCATGAAAGAATTCAGGCGTCCAAAAAGCCCACCTGCATTGAATGGGCGAGCAGTTAGACAACGTGAATCGCCCGGCTGCCTGGCCCGCTCTGATGTGTCTTCGGTAGATGCAGTTCCCTTTATGTAGTCGAAGCCAAACGTCCCGGATGCTGCGCAGTCCGCCAGAGCACGGAATCCCGGGTGATGCCACGTGTTCTCAACCGCTGACGTAGGTGTGCTTGCGCGTTGCCTTGTCAGCGTCTCCCGGCGGCACCAAGAACGGATCACAGAGGGGTGTGCATGTAGTGACGAAATGCCTGCATTGAATGGGCGAGCAGTTAGACAACGTGAATCGCCCGGCTGCCTGGCCCGCTCTGATTTACCTCAACACTAAAACAAGATCCTCGGGCAACGCGATCTCTGATTTACCTCACATTTACCCCAACCCTAAAACGTTGCCCTGCTTTCGTGTGTGTACGCCAGTGGTAGTACACGCACTAAAATACTGCCAACGAGTGAACAGTGAGGTTTCACAGTACAAGCATGTGAAAACACGCTTCTTGTAATTATTGTGCCACCACACACAGCTACAGGCAGGCACAGCATGTGTGTTAGGAGTACCGCAAATGCAAGAAAAGCTTTTAAAGCGAGAAATATCTCTTTGAAGGTCAATTTGTTTTGAAGCAAAATTATTCGCAGGCACAGCATGTCTGTGAGGAGTACCACAAATGCAAGGAAAGCGTTTAAAGCGAAAAATATCTCTTTGAAAGGTCAATTTGTTTTGAAAGCAAAATTATTTCTTGGAAGCTTACCTGTTGCCGGAAACACTGGCAGAACCGGAGCTAAGTTAATGAACAAGATAACAGTATTAGGAATCAGCGTGGTGTGCAATGCTTATTACCAAAACAGCTGAAAGATGTATCCTGCTTTCAAAGACACATGAAGAATGCACACATTTTGAAATAGCTGTAATGTATGTCATGACGGGAGATTTTAGATTATTCTAGACTACCAACTTCAAGGCTTAACAAAGTCTTTATAAATGTTACAGCGGTGCCCTTAAGCACCTCGTTTGCGTGTAAAACGCATTGGCACCACCCTAAGCATTGCCATCATCGTAATCGAGCAATAAGTATTTGCAGAGGGGTGGCTGAAAGACAGTGAACTTGGAGAGCAGGAGTCAATGAATTAATGTGATAGCCACAAAAATGCTCGGGGAAACCAGGGAGGAGAAACGTGAACACCAAAACGCAGAAATGTATGCGTGGAAGTCTGTCTTTGGTGGCTAATAGGCAGTGCTGGTACCCTTCTCAGTGCATATTTTGTCCAGAGAGTGGGAGAAAGAGAGAATAAATATTTTAATTAACAAGCCCATTAGTGCACGATGAAGGCGCCATACAAGTAGATGGCAAATAAAGCGAGGCCAAAACTATGATTATCAGGATAGAATGCGCTGACCAGGGTAACTGGAAGGGGTTAGGGTAACAGAGTGTGTCCGTAGCCCAGCATGCTGAAAGAAAGTGCTGGCACATGAGCACCGTACAATAGGTTTGCAGAGGCTTGGTGGTGGGTTGTTGTTTTAATAGGACATCTAAGGGCAGATTTTTCAACAGCCTGTTTAACTTTTATTTCGTGGTTACCTTTGAAATCATCATCGAAATCTTTCAGAGCAAGAGTTGCAGTACCAAGTTAATTGTTTGCCTAGCTTTAGTTACAATACATTTGGAATTTGGCCAGAAACACAATTGCATGACCAGGATCCTTCCAATTAGCAATATAGTATAATTTAGAACTTTTTGAGGTGCAGTCCCACTAGCCTGACACTGGGCTGTAGTGTGACCACACTTTAATTCTCGTAAATATGCAGTACTAATTTTTCAAACTTGCATACACAACCAGTTTTTAAGCCATGACTCTGTTTTTGTTATTCTTTGCTGTTAGCTTTAGCGATTTGTTCATAACTAGAATAAACCTGACAATACAGTACAGTAAAACAACCAGCCTTCTGATTTGAAATAAGTTCTGTTGATTGTCCTTCTTCAAAAAAATTCACGTAAATTAAGTTTTCTGTAATTTTTCCCAGCAAAACAATTGAGCCCCCAGAATGCACTACGCGAGAAGAAGGCTAGCAAGGCTGCAATGCGACAGGGCTGCTTGTTCTGTACTTTCTATATTCCGTTCCTTCCACATGCTAATCCAGCTGCGTCAGGCCAGCCAGTAGTGGTCACATGACCAGCAAGTGGCTTCGCACCTGCTCATGGCATGGCCTCGAGGTTTTGGCGTTACAGGTTTTCTTTTGGCATGCTAATGGGGAGGCATACTCTTTGACCCCAAGAGGTACAAGAGCGCCTGTGTTGCGCTCATTCTATTGTTGGTTTGTTTCTCTTCTTTTTTTCTTGCTTTCTGGGGGATATAACCAGTAATGTTGCATTCAACATAAAAAGTCCCGACAAAATCTAGCAAATCTGCTCTGAACTACTCTACATGGATGCAAATAATTTGGCACCTTACATGAGTGTTCCCATGTCTAAGTTCCACAATTTCTCAAAATAACCCAGGTTGTATGTTGTCTTTATGCTGTCTTTATGACAGAGTGTGCACAAGTGCAGGCATACAACATGCCTTAGAGAAAGCCGTATCAGTTGTTGGTTCTACGGCGCTCTTTGGTTGTTATTTTGCTGCTTTATGCAAACTCAAATTTCTGCGAGCCATGCAACTTGCCTACTTGGGCTGTTGGTAGCTCGGCGTCAACTCTGCAGAAGGCAGTAATTTGAAAGCTGTGAGCTGCGAATCTACCAAAGCAGAATAACTAGTCAAGGTAGAATAATGACTAGGTTTGGTATGGGGCATTATGCAGTTTTTCTGCACTCTTGAATGCATACTAGGCACACTGCAATGTCTGGAGGGCCCGTCTCCTGCGAAAGGTGAGCCACAACAACGCATCAACCATGTATTGAGCATCAGCCACACGTCAACAATAAAGTCAAGCAAGCCACTCCAAAGGCCGCGCATATTTCGACCCAGAGCAGCTTGAAGCAAAAGTTCATAGGCTCAGTGACTACCTCGCTAGTGCGCGTAAACAAGTGGAGTCCCTTCGAGAACGGGCAAAGCGTTACTTGTGAAAAAAATACGGCACTGGAGTTCCTTATTAAAGACTTGAAAGAAACGCAATTGATCTCAGAGCATTCCCAGCGGAAACTGCAACTGTTTGGCAATGCATCCCAAGAAATCCTGCTCAACTGTTCCCTTAATTCCACACAGCAGCATCGAGGTAGGCGCTACACTGATGAAATGAAAAAAAAAATTGTCATTACGCCGCACTACTACTTGCCACGTGCGTACGAGTATGTTAGCAGGATGTTCCCCAAGTTTAGCGCGACATACACAAGAGAATGGCTCAAAGTAGTGGAGAATGGCCGGGATTCACAGGCGAAATTTTGGATGACCTGAGCCCAAAACACAAGAAAGACTCCCCCCGTGAAGGGTTGTGCTGCATTATGCTAGACAGAATGAGTATAGAAAGATCGTGTGACTTTGGTGTTTCCCCTGGGTGCTTAATCGGCTATGCGTTACTTAGCCACAGTCAAGAGCCAGAGGTAGCGGACGATGTGCCACTAGCAACAGACGCGCTCATATTTATGGTGGTTGGACTGGCTGCACCATCGAAGATGCAAATCGGCTATTTTATGAATGCTGTGCTTTGCTGTGAAGCATTGAAAAACTTGGTGCTGGAGGTCATTGCAGGCGTCGAGGAGTGCGGTCTGAGAGTGGTAGCCGTTGTGTGCGATTGCCTTGGGGCGAACGTTGGAATGGCGACACTTGTCGGATGCCAGGTGCACGAGGATTCATAAGAAGATCTGAAGGTGTACTTCCCCAATCCCAGAAACAAAGAAAAGAAAATCTACATGGTCTTCGATGCGTGCCATGGGCTGAAGTTCAGGAACCTGCTGGGCGACAAGGGGACCCTCCTGAGGAGTGCCTATGGTGTAAGTAGCGCCTTTAAAGAGCACAAATGTGTAGTCAATGGTTGCTGTTCCTAAGTTAACTCGCAACCGGGAAAGGTATCCCAACGTTTACGGAAAACATGCAAAACATTTTTAATGGTAGAGTAGGAGAACGCGGAGACATTTTCATTGAACATAACGTGGTTCAGGGGGCGGTTGTGGATGCCGGCTGATGTATCTGGTGACATTTGCAGCTAAAGGCGGAAACTAGAAGGTTTCCACATTTATTCGGAGCTTGCTAGGCCTCCTGGCACAGCTCGTCACAATAAAAAGTACGGGAAATAGATTTTTGGAGCACCCCCGGAGATGCGGGGAAGGGTTGGGAGGGTGTACATACAGGGGCATTTTGGGAAAAGGTGTGATGAAAGCTGAGTTTGGTGAACGTTAATCGAATTTGGGAGTGTTTTAAGGAGGCATCACACGGGTTATTTGGAATTTGTAAGATTAGTGTGAGCCGGGAGGTACGTACGGCGGGCAAGGCTGTAACTAGTGGCACCTGCTTTGGTGTAGTAAGTGTACGCCTGGCAGATCTGTCTCCGTCATGAGGTTTGAAGCTGACCCCAGCCAGCAGTGTGAGCCCTGAAGCCTCATTACGGGCTGCCTCATGAGTCATGACCCATGATACCAGTGTTTGTTAGAGTGGAGCCACTTCCCCAGGGAGTGGAACGGGTGGCCTGGAGAATTTCAACCGCTAGCAACAAAAATGGTGGTTGGTGAAATTTTCAATGGCCCTTTTAAAGCGAAATGTTTTTGAAGGGGTCAGCATTAGATAAAGGCTGACGGAGTCAACAGGGAGGTTTTATGTTTAGACTGCTATGGAAAATGCAGTGCAACGTGTCTATTTCGCAACACCTACATAGAGTCCACCAGCAAAGGAAGGAGTCGTTTCTGAAGGGCTCGTGTTCTCTGTTTCCTGTGACATGCACGGTACATGGATACGTGGTGGTGGGCATTGGTTTAATGACAAGGGTTGCAGTGCATTAACACGGGAGGGGAACTTTAGCAGGTAGTCTTGATGGCCTATACTTAGGTGCAGTAGTTGCTACCGATAAATGCCTTCACGATGGTGTTAACACAGTTATGGAACGCTTTCCTAGTGTAAGAGTCCTTTTAGCCGTAATTTGAATTACCCAAATAAAGTTTGGTCATGTAATGTGCCGCACTGAAGTGCGTTTTTTACTAACAGTAATAATGTTTTGAGCTTTGTTCTGATTTTATTTTTACGCAAATTGTTACCCAAAGAACTGGCATTAGATCTTCTACTTCGAGTGTTTTGTATCTTGCGTTCACCACAGTAACTAAGGGAATCATCGTATTGGCGAAAACAAAAACAGAGACAGAAGTAAAAGAGGCGACGAAACACAGGCTACCGTGTGTTTTGTCGCCTCTCTTACTTTTGCCTCTGTTCAGTGTTCGCTAGTACGATGATTTCCTCAGTAACCAACTCGCCCAACTTACTGCATTAGACACCCAAAGTACCTTACCTGTTCACGTCTCTGCTTTGCTTGCCTCAAATGAGTGGTCAATCTTTGCTCCATTTCACCACGGATGTTTGCGTTACTCGCCATGATAATTATACTAACAGCATTAGAGATTACGCTGCTACTAATTTTCATGCTACAAATAGAGAACTTTGTGTATTTCTGGACAGTTATCTAAACTGATTCGACGAGCACTTTGCTAACTTGAACTGGAATTTGTTTAAAAAAGTAACACCTGACTCAAACGTTTGTACCCCTGAGGAGTGTCTCCACTAACGAGCATGCCTCCTGGTATAACCAATTCTTGAATAGGTCAGCTAATAAAAAGGGCCCATCTCCCCGCGAGGGGGACTCGAGTAAATGCGTCGCATAGGGGGTGGGTGTATTGCGTTAACGTTTAGTGTTTGGAAGTGTGGTGGTAGTGAATGCGTTGTATCACCAGCTTCCTGGCGTAGTTGAATGAGTCAAGGATATAAGTTCCTGACGTCAGTTTGAATGAGTCAAGGATATAAGGCGCGTTCGTAGCTTTCATTCTGTGTCGGTATTGTGGCGCAGTGGGTAGAGCACCATGTACCTTGCGTTCCGCCCGCAGGGTCGTGGGATCGAAACCAGGCGCCGGTAAATATTATTTTTTATATAGTGTAGGGGGAGGGGTGCGGACCTGTTGTTGAGAGCGAGGAGGGTAGCGTGATGCGGGAGAAGAGGAGTGGGGGAGAGGGCGCACCTGGAACGGCTGTTGCGGACGCTGAGGCATGCCGACAACGCCGGTGACATCGTGAGTTAAAGAAATGCTCTGCATTTAAAAAACGGCTGTTTCGGTCAGCTAAAGTTTCTGAGAAGCCAGATGGGATTCTTACTAATTGCTAATGCCCAGTACAGGAGGGCCCCAAAAGCAACAAAGGAAACATTTTAATAACACACTCCCCAATATGTTAGCTAATAAGCCGAGTCGATTTTGGAGTGCCGTGAATAAACGATGGTACGAAATGACACAGAAAGCTCCGGCTGGCGTAACCCATAATCATGACTGCCCTGCTTTACTGCGAAGCAGGTATGGCCTGTTTTGCTCAAAGCAGGCCGGGAAGTTGCACTTGTCGCGCGCAAAACGAACAAGGTAGCCTCCAATCAAAGCGACGCTGCCACCTGAGGATCTTGCAGCCTTTGGACTGGGGTAGTGCAGTGCTCCAACAGGCACCGCACCGCTGCCTCGGGGACGAAGCGACTTCCAATAGTTGGGATGGGAATGTCATTACTGGTAATAGACTTGGCACCGAAAAACGATGTCGAAGCGTTCACGTTACTGTGTAATCAGAAAGACAAATTGCCGGTCTTAAGCATTTTTAAAGCCCACAAACAACGCTCCTCATGTCCACTGTATCGTTGAAGCTCGCGAACGCCCACGGAAAACTGAACAGGGACTCTATAGGGTCACTCGAAAACGTTCGACGTATGACGAATTTTAAGGCCCTTTCGGTCAGAATGCGTGGTCGTTTTTTGTGAGGTAGCTTTGGGCGAGGCTTTTCTCTTAAGGCTCGAAATGCAGTTCAAGAAGGTAGTTCCCAGCAGCTCAACCTTTCGTCATCCTGGTTGGTAAAATGCTGACTGTCGGTATGTTTGGTGTGGATGTCCTGTGCTGAATTACTTCCATCCATGAAGTCAAACCACGTGCGCCACGAAGATAATCAGCTTGCCTTCGGCAACAGGTCCAGGGCAAAGGGCTTTGTCACGGTACGAAGACATCGTGACTTCGACCAGGTCCCGTATCATCCTGCAGAAAGAAATAGGGTTTGGTAGTAACCAGCTTGTTCAGTAAATATAATAACAAATCAAAATTTTAAAGAATACTCTCTCTCATGTCAGTGCATGGTTTTTGTTACATTAAAATCTGCTAAACGTTACAACTTGACACGTTTTAAAGTATCAAAAAAAGAATGAACTCACCAAAAATATCAGCAGTCGTTTGATGCATTTAAATGTGCTTTCTTGCTCAGTCCTGATGAGACCTAATCCATTCAAGACAGTCGCCGAGTAGCTGGAAGGCGTTGTTAAGTGTCATTTTCTTAAAATTGTGTGGCTTGACATGATACTTAGTGATTCCCGGCATTGCTTGTAGAATCACGTTCGAACCATCAACCTCTAACGCTTCCCACACAGGGCGAAGTGACACCTGAAATACACAAAAACATGGTTATACTTTATTTCAGAACGCCTCACATATCTTTAGCATTTTCAACACAGTGCTGCCGAAATGATCACTGCGAACCTTGATAGAGAGAAAGGATCATTACCTCGACTGCTGGCGCCTTGAATGGACCCCAATAATCCATTCTTGAGGCAGTTGACCAGGTGTGGGAAGTACGACACAAAATTGAGGGACTGTTCGTGGCCAATTGGGTGCTCGACTATTGCAGTTTGTGAAGGTTGCAGTTGCACGAATACCCATTAGTGACCACATTTTTCGGTTCCATGCTGCCCCATCACTCGTGACAATACGCTATACAACCCGTCCTGCTCTGGCAGGATTACTTCTTCCGCGATTATTTTGGCCAGCAGGTTGCCTTTCACATTTCCATGGGTGGCCAAAACGGCTAGAATCTATGTCCATTTGCCGACAAATGGGCAAAAATAATGACCATGACCTGATGATAGGGCAAACGACATTTTTGTCATGGTCAGGCGTGAAGGAGCCAAGGCCAAGAAATCCTTGAATGTGAACACCAGATGTTGCAGGCAGGTTTTCCAAGAGCTTCATCTCATCCACTAGTAGCCCACCGTGCCTGCTGAAGACATCCATTTTCTGCGTCGTATCTTTTAATATATCCAGTACCTTTTTGTTGAACCCGAAGCCTGTCCTGTGTGACTTGAGATACTTGGCCAATGTAGCCTTCGCAGGCAGGGCAACAATGTGCTGTCTGCGCTTGTGCTCATAGAGCCTAGGCCCTTTCGCTTTCATTATTATGCACTCAAATGCCCTGCTCTTCGAGTATATCATCCCTTGCAAGCCTTTGCCCTTAGCCGATCGAAATATGTGTAGGGCCGATTTTTTCTGCCTTGGTGACCAGCTCTGAATTTTGTATTTGAAGGCTTCATCATCCATGCGCGAGTATTGACCATGATTTTTGTGACGCTGCTGTTGCAGGGAACAGAAACGGGATAGGAGGCGCTTGGTATTCTGGTGTGGGAGCCTTAGATGCCTTGCGGTGATTCTTTTGCCCGACTTTCTTCTCTTTAAGCGGGATCTCCTCGCCAGCAGTGTCTCCTTCATGCAGCTGCATGGTACGCACACGCTACCTACAAGAAGTATGGGAGAACGCAGAAAATATATAATAAACTAAGTATTACAGTGGTGCAGCCTCCAGAAGAATGTATCAGAAAGCGTACTGTTACATCAAATGCACAAATAAGGTCACTTAACACACGTGACTTCATAAAAGTTTGGTTCCAACCTTAGAGCAATTTTGAAACAAAATGGGCTTTTTAATGTGAATAATTCTTAGTGCAAAAATTTCAAGCTTGAATAAGAATGTTCAGTCAGCCAAGGTTACGTGGCAGGTTTTTTTGTGAGAATTATAATAAAGCAACATCCGAATTACCGTATTTACGCTATTCCAACGAGTACCTTTTTCCAGAAAAAAAGGCATTAAAAGCGCATGCACGTTGGATTCAACTAAAGTTTTTTTTTCTTTGGGTCACGTAAATTGGGTAAATACGGTACTCTGAAAGTACATGTGGTTTGACTCGTGAGCCGAACAGTTTGCGTGCACATTTGAATTAAGCTGTTGGAATTCGCATAATAGCCAGTTACAACTGCTTTCATTTTTCCCTGACAGCTCCTGAGCAAGACTTGCTGAATACGATGCCTTGCGCGATGGCAGTACATGCCTTAAGTTGGTCTGTGAAATGCTCCAAGTACGTGTGCTTGAGCTCCTTGCACAGGATGGCACCGTCCGCTTTTCCACAATTTTTGCAGCTTGGGTCAGTGAATCTACGCACATTCCTGGTACCTTCCTGCCCACGATAGTAGACACAAGCAAGAACTTCACTCGCTGCATTGGTTTTAAATAGCAGACACTTGTGATGGCCCACCGCAAATGGGGTTCCGCTTACACTAGTTGTGGCATAGACAATTCTCTCAAAGTCAGGAACCACAAGTTTTGCCCATTTCCGGGGAATGGTGACGTTTCCTGAAATATCCTCAAGCACAATCGGCTCGCTGTGTTCAACCAAGTTTGTGACGGCGTTATTATCTTGCGGACACGGCTCGTGACCATCACGACGCGACAAACGCACTTTCTTAGTCGATGGACCTGTATCCGCAAGGAGGCTTTCTTTCTGGCTTTCTTTCTGACTTCTTAAAGATAGGCCAGGGAGTCAGGAAGCGTTGTTGGTACCGCGTCAGCAGCTAGGTCAACCGTCGCTCGAGGAACCGTCACCTCCTGGCCATTGATGATGTGCACGTAATCCCGTTGGACGTAATCAGGCTCCAAGTGCATTTTGCACACGCAGAAGATTCGCACAATGGCTTGCCCTTTCTGTGAAGATTTATCTCACGCTGTTTGCGGCGTTCCTTGTCTCGCGGAACGCGGAATAGCGAAGGGGTGCGCCTATCCACTTTCCTGAACCCAGGGTACCCCGTCTCTGCATCCCGTGGAAGCAGTGAGCTTCTGGTTTTTCGCTTTTTCTTCTGCATCGTTTCGCGCTCACTTAAATCATAAGATGGACACACCAAAGCACAAACTCCACGAACGACTCCTCAGCCATAGCGCCGGCCGCTTACGAAAGAATGAACGTAATGAACGCGAGTTCTGCTCGTCGGAAGAGAGGACGAGCAAGGACCACACAAAAGGAAGACAATGTCATTGGGCCTGCGGGTTTTTGAAGCTGTTGGGTTTTCGGACTGTACATAATTACCACACGTGTGCGCCCAACCACGCATGCAGAACGAACGTGCCTAACTATAGAAACACCAGGAATGAAGAAGCACCGAAACAACATTTGACCCCCGAATTCATAGATCTATCTTAAACTTAAGCAACGAGCGTACTTCAAGAGGTCCGCTCCAAGACAGCAAGCTGTTTGAACGGGTCTAAGACGACGTTCGCGTTTCGTAGACGTCGGAGCGAGCTTGCTTCATCAAGTCAGGTGGGGACTTGAGCGGGGAGGTAACAGACGCGGCTGGGATCGAGAGTAACCGGGAAATAGTTCTTTCAACATGCAAATCAAGGTCATAAAACAGTCCCTTTAACTAAAAACGACCACAGTAATTGTTAAAAATGGTCTGCCTAAACAAATAGCAATCGCCAATCCACTACATTCAAATCATAACGCGTGTTTCAGACATTAGTGAATGTAATCTGGCAACGCGGGCGCTCGCAATCTAGCCGCATCGGCGTTCTTGACAGCGTTTCGTTGGCTTCATGTTCATTTCTTCGTATTTTTGAGCGTGGCAGCAAAAGGATCCATGCCATGCGCAGAAAAGGTGCACGAAGGTTTACAGAAGGTGAAAAGACTCTTCTTGTGTGGGTTTAAAAGATGCGGCGAAGCAAATTATCCCTCAAAGACAACCTAACTTTCATTGCAGCGAAAGGTACCTAGTAACGAGAAGTTGTTACGGAATTTTAACTCCGTCTTTGGTGCCACGAAACGCGAAGCGGCACGACTGAACAATGCTGGAACAACATGAAGCCGAAGTGGAACGAGGAAAGTTTCCGCAGCAAGCGAGAGGAATTGAAGGCCGGTACCAACTAGCTCAGCATTAAGTACCAACTAGCTACAAGTACCACAGCAACAAGTACCAACAAGTACCAAATATGTACCAACTAGCTCAGCAACAAGTTTTCGTAAGTAACACGTTCGCAATTTCGTTGAAAGATCCTAGCATGCACTACCGATAGATGATAGTGCCGTCGCGCCTTACGTTCGAAACCTTCGTGTTTCTTTCACGCGCCCTGTTGCGATTTTTTTTTGCGTTGCTCAAAAAACATTGCCGGTTCTTAAGGGCAGCGGACGTTATGTCACCCCTGTTTTGTTCTTGGATATAATAAGCCGTTTCAACGAAGCCGAATAGTATATTTTTAATTTCAAGCCTTTCAACACAGAAAAACCTTCATCTAGGGTGTGCTTCGTCGCCTCTTTTACCTTTGTCTCTGTTTAGTGTTCGCTAGTACGATGATTTCATTAGTAACCAACTCGCCCAACGTAACGCCTTAGTCAAAAAACCTCGCCTCAATAAGGGTATATAAAATTTTGTAACAGAATCTGTTCAACACCGCGCATCATGTACACTAAAGGAAATAGGTGCCAGCCAGATTCTGTACTGGGTTTCTTAGCCCTGGCAAATAATCTGTCCACACCCCAGTACTTACAGCTCATCGACAGTACTGTGAACCTTGTCAATGCGGAAATGTGGGCTACAGTCAAACCTCGGTACAACGAACACCACATTAACGAACTTTTCAGATTAACGAGCGTTTAAGAAATCCCACACCGACTGCTTATAGTTTTATGTAAAATTATTTCACTACAACGTACTTCAGAATAGCGAACGTTTCAAAATAACGATCGTTTTATTTAGTTCCGTGCCATGTTAACAACACCTCAGTACTACGAACTCATATTTTCAAGGCCGGAGACTCTTAGAAGTCCGTTAAACAATCGCGGCAACCGGGGCAGTGTGCTAGTAGACGACACGGCAAAGCGCAGCGAAGAAGAGGACGTCTTGCAACTTGCTCCGCGGAATGCGGCAGCCGATGCAAGAGGGAGAAAAAAGGTGAGGAGAAGAGAAAAAATGAAGCATGGGTAGCCTTCTCCGTCCCGAAAGCCGCGGCCGCGCTATTCGCGCTCACCCCAACTTTTTCTACGTTCCGCCGCTGCTCACGTGGCTTGCTGGATCTTCACGGACATCAGCGGAGCTGACAACAGAGGACATTGCCCAGACCGTGAGCGTTCAGGATGAAGTGAAGATGGCAGCGAGGATGGCATGAACAACGATGCCTCTGAGGGTGCCGCAGCAGCACTCGAAGACTACGACGAGCACGCGACGACTGCGGATGTGGTGGACAGCATACAAAAACTCCGCACATGTCCGGGGAAAAACCGCACGGCCACTGATTCACTCCCCAGGAATGTGTAAGAGTTTGAGTCCTTCGTGCTAGGAAGCTTGTGCTACTCGCGCTCGATGAAAATCGCCAACCACTTTAAATAAACGTGCATTGTTTCATGATCACTAGTGCATTTTTTTTGCGACAAATGACTCCAAGGATGCACTGCTGTACACGCAGGTCGTTTTAGGCATTGAAATACTATTTATTGTGTTAAATTTTGCGATTTTCACTATAACAACCTTTCAGAATAAGGAGCAATTTTCCACGGTCCAATGAAGTTTGTTATATCGAGATTTCACTGTAGTTGGTTCGAACTGTGACACATCGTTAAGTAACGCGGTAAGGACGGGACAAAAGTAGAGACCACGCAGGACTAGCGCTAGACATCAACTGAATTTTTACTACACGTATCGAAATATATATACAGGAGCGCGAATGCGTAGACATGCTCAAAATACAAAGAAAAATCATGACAGGGTCAAGTGGTGCATTCCTTTACACACGTGGCAAGTTCGCATTCAGACTATTCAGACTATTTCTTTTTTTGACAAACTAATAGATGCCGTGCTTACACACTTATGACCGCCTTTCATGATGCGCCACGCTTCAAACAATTCACGGCTGGCTTGGTCCTTAAAACAACGCAAAATTTGTGTCTTCTCGTAAAGTGGAACACATTGTTGAACGCACCGGCAGCGGCGGCAATGGTCAGCTAAATGGCCCCCCGCAGCGAGCGCTTGAACAGCTGTACGGTGCTCCGGAGCCTGTCGTTAATGCACCTACCAGTCTGCCCGATATAGCATTTTCCACAGGATAGAGGCACTTCGTACACAACACCTTGTTTGCAACCAACAAACTGCGTGGCATGCCTCTTAGCACAGCGGTTGCCCTTTTTCTCGCCATTCACCGCGGAGCACATTCGTGCTAGTTTATCGGGGGCGGAGAACACAACGTCGGCACCACATTTCCCCGCAACCTTTTTAAGGCGGTGGGAGAAATTGTGCACGTAGGGGACGACCACAGGCCTCTTAGATTTGCAAGGTTCATCTCGCCCTTGACGTCGTGCCCCTGACTTGACGTCACGCAATAGGCTTTCCACCACTGATGCTATTACTTCCCGAGGGAAGCCGGCATCTTTCAAACGTGCAACTTGGTGCTGAACACTATCGGCGACTAGGTGCTGACATGACTTCTCGAGGGCACCGCGAAGACAGCTAACGCCAATACCCCTTTTCACTATCTTCGAACGAGCTGAACGATAATCCGAAATTGCCTTTTTTGACCGCGGCCTATACGCCCAACACACTTGTGTTCCACTGAAATTAAACCACACATCGAGGAACTGCAAGGACCCATCATTTGGTAATTCATGGGTGAAATTCAAGCCATCCGAACACTCTAGGAATCTTTGCTTAACGGTCTTGACTAAAACGTTTACTTCCTCTGGCTTCACCGACCTAGTAACAACCATGTAATCATCGACATACGTAAAATTCTTTCTGCCACTTTTGTCACTTTTAACAATGCGTCTTTTATACAGAAACAAGGCGTGTGCATCGGGTCGTTTATTGCACAGGTTTTAAGTAATTTGTTTTAGCAAAGTGTGACAGGAGCATTGAGACGCATATTGACACGGCTAAGATAGCAAAGATTTTTGCTATGGAGAAGACGCTAGAAATTCGAACGAGGCAGTACGACCGCCCTGTCAACGCGCTGTTCTCGGAGACCATCGGTGCCGCAACTGGAAGCTCCGATACATTGCGCGAGACCATTCGAGCAGTAGTCAAGGAGGAGCTTCAGAAGCTTTTTCCAAAAACGCCGCAACCTCAAGTGGCTTCTCTGACTGACGTCATCCGTGAAGAGGTTCAACAGGCGCTTGGAACTTCTATGCCTTCAGAAGCACCCCGTCAGCCCCAAGCGATGACCTACTCCGCAGCTATTCGTCAACCCCGCCATGCTCCACCCCGTCGTCAAGAGGCCCAGCCATACCGCCGTCCAATGCCGCCCGCCCGACGCCCTGTAGACCAATACCAGACGCCAAGGAAGACCGACGTGTGGAGAACGCCCGATAATCGCCCGCTGTGCTACCACTGCGGACAGGCCGACCACATCTACCGTCGCTGCCCTTACAAGAGGCTCGGTCTGCGAGGATTCTCCGTCGACGCACCGCGCCCGCGACCCGGCCAGCGCCCTACCGAGATCGACGAATACCTGTCCAACACCAACCGAGGACCAGCCCGCTCACACCGATCGCCGTCGCCCTACCCATACCAGTCGCCTAACCGCCGTAGCAATGCTGATTTCGCACGTGGAAGGTCCCCCAGCCCACGCGGGGGAAACTAAAAGCAGCAACTTCTGGAGGTGAAGTTGCTCTACGGCGAAAAACTGGAAACCCTCCAACGACGCAAGGACGCGCTGAAGACAGTGATTCACGACATGCCCTCATCCCGACGACGCGACCTAACCCTGACGAGTCTCCCGAATACGACGACAGCTACACGGCGCGACGCGTACCCGACCTGACCGAGACGTCCGTTGGGAAGACGACGACAACGACGATGCACAGTGCCCGACCGTCAACACGTACAAGCAGAGATACGACGCCCCGACGAACCCGGAACTCGAGGAAGACTGCATCTGACGTCAACGTGTCCATCGACGGCTTTGACGTAGTCGCCCTCGTAGACACGGGAGCTGACTATTCGGTAATGAGCGGACCATTTGCGTCTAACTGAAGAAAGTTATGACCAGATGGGACGGTCCGCACATACGCACAGCAGGAGGCCACCTCGTGACGCCAAGTGGAACGTGCACATCGCGCGTCACCATAGACGGCACAACGTACGCTGCGGCGTTCGTCGTTCTGCCTAACTGCTCCCGCGACGTAATTCTTGGAATGGACTTTTTGATGGACAACGGTGCAATAATCGATCTGCAGACTATAATCGATCTGCAGACTAACTTTTCCCCCCCATCACTCCATGACGCCGGAGCCGAACCCCGAACGACGTGCTGCTGTAAGGATTGCCGATGATCATATCACCCTGCCACCCCGCGCAAGCTTGATGGTCGCAGTCTACTGTGAAGATGCTGCTCCTGACGTCGACGCTATCGTAGACACTGATCAAAGGGTGCTTCTCGACCGTGGTGTGTCTGTCGCAAGAGGCATTGCGCGCTTCAAGGAACACCAATCCCACATTTTGGTTACTAATTTCACCGAGGAGTACCAGCATTTAAACAAGGGCGCGGCAATTGCATTCCTCGAAGAAACGCAAGAAGCAAGTGACGTGATCGCGGTCGCCAACTTTGAACGCACACCCGTAGAAACCTTCAAGCTCCCGCAGCCCTTCGACGTGAATCCGGCGCTACCGCAAGAACAACGGAACAAATTATTGGCTTTGCTGCGTCGCTATAGCGAATGTTTTTCGTCGAGCGCAAAACTACGTCAGACCCCTCTAGCGAAGCACCGAATAATAACCGAAGATGGAGCCCGACCTACCCGACAGTCACCGTACCGCGTCTCTTCACACGAACGGGAAGCCATCCGGACTCAAGTCGACGACATGCTCAGCGACGACATTATACAGCCATCGAAAAGCCCCTGGGCTGCGCCCGTCGTACTCGTAAAGAAAAAAGACTGCACATTAAGGTTTTGCGTTGACTACCGGCGACTGAACAAAATCACGAAAAAAGGACGTGTACCCCCTCCCCCGAATCGACGACGCCCTCGACCACCTCTGCCACGCGAAGTACTTCTCATCGATGGACCTGAAGACCGGCTACTGGCAAATTGAAGTGGACGAGAGAGACCGAGAGAAGACTGCATTTATAACCCCAGACGGCCTATACGAGTTCAAGGTGATGCCGTTTGGCTGTGCACAGCACCAGCGACGTTTCAAAGAGTCATGAACACTGTGCTAGCTGGCCTTAAGTGGCACACCTGCCTCGTATACCTCGACGACGTAGTGGTATTCGCCCGGACTTTCGACGAACACCTTGCAAGGTTGGAGTCCGTACTCGAGGCCATTCGTACGTCGGGGTTGACGCTAAAGCCTGAAAAGTGCCGTTTCGCATACGCGGAACTCAAGTTCGTGGGCCACGTCGTCAACGCCGCTGGAGTCCTACCTGACCCGGCAAAAACTTCAGTGATTGCGAACTTCCCAAGGCCGAAAGACAAGAAGGGCGTGCGAAGATTTCTCGGGCTGTGCGCATACTACCGGCGCTTCGTCGCAAACTTCGCACGCATTGCAGAGCCACTCACGCGCTTGACGAAAGATAGCACCCCTTTCAGCTGGGAAAACGACCAAGAAAAAGTATTCTGCGAGCTGCAAATACGCCTGCAAAGCCCGCCCGTGCTCGCTCATTTCGACGAAAATGCCGAAACGGAAATGCACAC
This sequence comes from Haemaphysalis longicornis, assembly GCA_013339765.2. NCBI lineage: Eukaryota > Metazoa > Arthropoda > Arachnida > Ixodida > Ixodidae > Haemaphysalis > Haemaphysalis longicornis. Next base: position 221,080,336 of record CM023450.1, on the reverse strand, counting down.
GGACGCCAGTGATATCGGCTTGGGTGCCGTCCTTGTCCAAAAGCAAAGCGGCTGCGAAAGGGTAATCGCCTATGCCAGCCGTGGTCTGTCGAAGGAGGAGAAAAACTATTCTGCCTCTGAGAAAGAGTGCCTGGCTATTATATGGGCGATTTCAAAATTTCGCCCATACGTGTATGGAAGGCCATTCAAGGTTGTAACAGACCACCATGCGCTGTGTTGGCTCGCCAATTTGAAGGACCCCTCTGGCCGTCTTGGGCGGTGGAGCTTGCGCCTGCAGGAGTTCGACGTTACAGTCGTTTAAAAATCCAGCAGGAAACACTGCGACGCCGACTGCCTGTCCCGCGCCCCCGTCGACCCACCACTTGAAGACTCTGATGAAGACAGCGCGTTCTTCGGGATCATGACGGAGAGCGACCTAGCCGCCCAGCAGCGTGCCGACCCCGACTTACGCGTCATAATCGAGTACCTCGGGGGAAATGCAACGTTGCCGTTCCTAGGACCTTCAAACGCAGCTTACCAGCATTCAGCCTGAGAAACTCCGTCCTCGTGAAGAAGAATTTCAGCCCCGGAACAAGAGCGAATTACCTCCTCGTCATCCCCGCGGACCTTCGTGACGAAATTTTGGAAGCGTGCCACGACGACCCGTCTTCCGGACATCTGGGCACAGCCCGCACTATTGGAAAAATCAAGGCGAGGTACTACTGGCCCGGCCTTACCTCTGACGTCACCCACTACGTCCGGAGCTGCCGTGACTGCCAGCGACGAAAAACGCCGCCGACAAGACCCGCCGGACTTCTGCAACCGATCGCCGTCCCATCGAGACCATTTCAACAGATTGGAATGGACCTTTTAGGCCCGTTCCCTACGTCACAATCACAGAACAAGTGGATTGTCGTAGCGACAGACTACATGACGCGCTACGCAGAGACCGCTGCTCTTCCGAGGGGGACTGCACAAGAAGTGGCGAAGTTCTTTATAAGCCAAGTTGTGCTACGACATGGAGCCCCGGAAGTCCTAATCACAGACCGCGGAACGGCATTTACTGCAGAGCTGATGCAAGGAGTATTACGCTACAGCAACACGGATCACCGAAGAACGAAGGCGTACCACCCCAAACGAACGGACTAACAGAACGTCTGAACAAGACAATTGCAGATATGCTGTCAATGTACGTTGACGTTGAACATAAGACTTGGAACGAAGTTCTCCCGTATGTCACGTTTGCGTACAACACGGCTATCCAGGAGACGGCGCAGCTGACGCCGTTCGTGCTTGTCTACGGTAGAAGGCCGACTACGATGCTCGACGCCATGCTTCCGCACGTAGAAGACGACGACCTCAACGCCGACGTCCACGGATATCTTCAACGTGCGGAGGAGGCCCGCCAGCTCGCTCGAGTTCGTATAACGGACCAGCAGCTGGTAGATGCGGGCCGCTACGAGACGCCGAGTACCAACCAGGGGATCGTGTGTGGGTTTGGACTCCCATCCGACGACGCGGACTCAGTGAGAAGCTCCTGCGACGGTATTTCGGACCCTACCAGATTCTACGACGTGTTGGCCAACTTACCTACGAAGTGATCCCCGATGGTGACTCCGGCACATCACGACAACGCACGCGGCCTGAAGTCGTCCAGGGTGGTTCGCTTAAAACCTTTCTACGGACGATGACGAACTTTTATTTTCATTTGTTCGGACTGTCGCTTATGTTAGCATCGGGTCGATGCACTCTTAGAGGGGGGGTAATGCCGCGAACCATACATTGGGTTTGTTTATTTGTGTTTTGCTTTGTGTTATCTGCGTTATCTCTGTCTGTGTTATCTCTGCGCCAAGGGAAGCGCGTGTTCCATTCTTTCTTTCTGTTCCGCATGTGTTATCTGTTGTGATAGGGAGAGCATTCCGATCTAACGTGAACAGCCCAGAATAATCTTCTTGGATCTACAATGTTCTCGATGCGAATCGACGTTTCGAGAACCACGCGCGCCGAAAGATAAAAAGCCTGCAGTGCGGACGCCGGGGCATTCGATTCGACGACACTCGCCTGTGCAAGTCACTTTGTTGACCGCTGCTTCGCCGCCTCTGTATTCTTTTGAGTTGTTAGGGGAGCACAAGTTTGCTCCAATAAACGTGTTTCTCATCAAGACAACTGCATCGTCCTTGTCTTCGTGACAATATATATTTCGATACGTGTAGTAAAAATTCAGTTGATGTCTAGCGCTAGTCCTGTGTGGTCTCTACTTTGTCCCGTCCTTACCGCGCTACTTAACGATGTTTTACTGTGAAACCCCTGCATACTGTAGTACATGGAGGCGTGCCCTAGCTACAGCAGAGCAGCCTTAAAGTGAAGTTTTATTTTCACATTTCAACTACTGTCTACTAGAGTTTGAAGGGGAATTCAAAATGTGATCACTGTAGCACAGGTATATGCGGGTGTGTGTGTGTGTGCGTGTGACTCGTTTCACTGAAATGCTGCTGTTAGAGTAATTTCAATGCTCACATTCAACCTGCCTTATTTTTCACTGACGGTGTGTTACGCATTGCTTTCTAGAGGGAGCACCACTACCTCGACCCATGCCGCCGACCATGGCGATAGTTGGCATAGTAGCAGGTTACACGGCCTGGAAACAACAATTACTTGGTCGGAGCACGCCACCTGCTGCCTGTGAAGAGTCCACTGGTCGTACAGTTGGTTCAGGCAATAGTGGACGGCACCAGGGACACAAACAGTGTATATGCCACAGGTGGGTACAAATTTCAACTCTTTCTGAGCAGTATAGTTGCCGAAATACTATGAGGCAGTAGTTCCAGAATCTGGAAGGGGCACGATACACATTTGAAGAACGGCTTGCATCACATTTGCTGTTAATGCAGTCATAGGCAACAACTGCAACAACAACTCCTTACTGCGAAGCGGGCACTTGGCAGCCATTAGGAATATAGCACGAAAGCACAGCACAGCCACAATCACAAACCACGATAAGTCCCTTCCTCGACCCACATGGGGAATATGAAGCGTGAACGATATGTTGCAGAAAAAAGGCTCACACTACACTCACCATGCACGAACCCGGCGCTATACTCTGAGGTCTAAAGAAATGAGAAAAGAAAACATGGATAAGCATACAGCAACTGCAAGAAAGAAGGCAGAACCTCTTTGGATTTTAAATAATAGAGGTGCTGTCAAAAACGCCAGAAAAGCAGCAGCGATTGCTTTACCTGAAGCTATCCTAACATGTATGCATCCACTCACAGAATTTAAAACTACGGCCACAGCCGACGGCGACATCATGAAGGAAAGATCTTATTGATGCAGTCACAAATTACTCCATGCTGTGGGATGATATTTAGGGCCTCTGCAAGGTGCCCTCGTCGAAACCACGATTTGAATGAAACTTACCGAGCAGATCGTGCGGCAGCAGTGTGTTAGCGTGTGCCAACATCTCTCACTTCCGCACAACTCGAAAAATCGAATAGTAGAGATATTCGAGTCACCCATTGAATAATTCAAGGAGGTACTAGGTATTCGATGTGTATTTGAATATTCAAGTATTCGCACACCCCTAAATATGACACTATAAGTGTGTTCTACGTAAACAAGTGAAGTCCCTTCGAGAAAGGGCAAGGAGTTACTGTGAAAAAAATAGGGCACTGGAGTCCCTTATTGAAAGCTTCAATGAAAGGCAATTGATCTCAGAGCAGGTCGAGCAGAAACTGCAACTGTTTGGCAATGTAGCCCTAGAAATCCTGCTCAACTGGTCCCAAAAATCCACACAGCAGCATGGAGGCAGGCGCTACACTGATGATATGAAAAAAATTTGCCATTACGCTGCACTACTACTAGCCACGTGCGTACGAGTATGTTAGCACGATGTTTGCCAAGTTGAGCGGGAGAGACATAAGAGAATGGCAACTTCAACATCTAGTTCCTCCACCATCGGGCACTAGGCGCACCAAAAGGGCACTAGGCCACCGTACTGCCCTTCGCTTTGTAAAGTCTCGTCACTTGCATGCTGGGTGCTGCAATCAACTGCTATCAATTTCTAGTAGTTACCAGAGAGTATTGACACCGTACAAAACGTGAAGCAAGAATTATACACAGCAACAAGACAACAATTATCGAGAACACGTAAGAGAAATCAACACGCATACTATAGGTAGCTCTGTTGTGGTGGCAGCAGACAGTGGTGATGGTAGACAGTAGTACCATAAGATTCATACTTATATATTGAAAGGAACGTGCAGCTAGCGTCCTTCTCAGCCACATTTGTGCGAGCATGTCATCATGTACTCTGACGTGTTTCATGTTTAATTTCCATGCCTTACGAAGAAGTTCGAATGTCGTCTGTAGCTGCAATAAACCCCTACATTGCTTTTTGAGGCTATCTTAAGTCATTCTGACAAGACAAACGCATAGCTTCGTGGAGAGGGGAAACTCCCTCGACGGTTCTTTCAGGTATTGTGTGGCGACTAGGACGTGCCACAGTGCCAATATTTAAACGAGGGGTTTGACGATGGCACAAAAACATATATTCGTAACTCAAATACACGCACAGGGTAGGCAAGAACAACGCAAAGCTAAACAACCTGTACGTAACTCTAAGAAATACAAAATCGACAAGAAGCACAGAGAAAAGTCCCCAGCAACTGTTCAGGGCGAATGAGCGTTGTCCGCAGGCCGTCGTGGGTGGTGGTGGCGATTCCAGGCAAGGCGTCCCGGGCCTAAGATGAAGTGGTCGCGCGTGCCGGAACGTCGACGAGGCATACGCACCGTTGTCCTAGTATACAACGGTCTTCTCGGCAGCCGCTCACGATATGACACCCTGTAGGAGCGGGCAGGATGCGACCATGCACTGCGTGTCGCCGACGGGCAGCAGGCGGCGGGTCGTTCAAGGGTGGAGCACGGCAACGTTGTGTGCCTCCACGATTCAGTAGTCGCGTCTAAGTTCCAAGATGCCAAAACGCCCGAAAACCCGACGAGCTTCGAGTCTTCCACCTGGACGTCAAGCTCCTCGAACAACTCCTCCCGTTCACTCCTCCCGGCATTCACCGCTGCCCTCACCTGGCGTCCCCAGCTCACCGCTGGCGGCCACTGTCCATTGGCCCACGTCAGCCCCTGGTGTGGCTTGCCACTTCTTTCTTGTCGGCGCAGCCACAATAAGGGCACTCCCTCGCACGAGTACTGAGTGGGTATGTGCCCGGGAGGTTGTCGTCGTTGTCGTCCCAACGGGAACCTTACCTCACAAGCTCTTAAAAGATACATTTTTCAAAAAAACTTCAAGAACTTCTTGCAAGGCAAACAAGAAAAAAAGCTGTGTGTTTAAGCTTGTTGATTTTGGAGTAAGGAGAACTATGATGCAACAAAGGCCAAGTGAGAATAGAACGTATGACATCCCTCATGTCAGCGAGGAACTTGAGTGGCCGTTTTTCTTATAGCACATATTAGTATATGAGCAGGATGCTTGCGCTCTAGTGGTTGCAAGACTGAAATTTACATTACGCCAATTACCGGCTTTTACTCAAGGGGCAATTTTCTCATGAATTCTGCGAAAATGGGGGAAAAGACCCATTTCTTGGTTTACATATTTGATGATATTTGATGTTTACCCCCCACCCCCGGTGGCTCACAATTTAGAGCATCCTGCTGGGCAAAAGAGCTTTAGTTTGCTCCTTGCCACAGATTTTTTTTTCAATAGACAAAAAACAAAAATGCACACAGAGTCAGATTTCCAGGCAGGTTGAATATTTTCAGTTGGCCTAAATTTATAGTTCTCTGCATGCAGCATACCTCATTGCCCTCGGGCAACGTCGGGGCATAAAAACCCAGATTTTGTGGGGTATTATTCTCTTGGACCAAGTATAATGAGAGCCACCCTAATCTATAGTAGGGTTATTCACATCTGTGTAAAATTGTCCATCCTTGGTTAGCCTGTGATATCCTTCTAAATACCACGTAAGTAAAAGAAAAATTTAACCTAATGTTTGAGGGCAGTAGTTTCACACCGTGTTAAACCCAGTGCCTGGTAATTGGCTCACGTATGCGCATGGCTTAGATGACCTGTTGTTTAGACGAAAAAGGTGGCCGAAAAGCAGTGATCTCGGTTTCATTCATTTGCAACCACCATTGTGGCACAGCATACGTGTTGTTGTTATCCAAAAATTCTACTGCCTGGAATCTGTGGAATAACATTTATTTGGGTTGGGGAGAATTAACTGTGACCTGCATTTCAAAACCACCATAAGGTTACCCCATGAGAAGAAACATACCTGTATGCACGTATTTTTTCGAATTTTTTTTTCATGCGCGTGCAGGTGAATAACCCAAAAGTGAACTACATTGTTTTGTAACTTTTCTACTTTGCAATAAAAAAATTTGAAATGCATAACGAGTGATGGGTTCTACACACTGGCTGTGTGACCGCAAAAATGTAGGGGCCCTATCTAAATTTTGAAATTGACTGCATTGGAATGGTAATAAACCTACGCCAAACCTCGCATCGTGCAATGACTCCTTTAAAATACTTTTCCTTAAAATACAATTCCTTAAAATGCTACAAACGATCCACAAACTATATCGGAGCTCTTTTTATGCCTCCTCAGTATCTGCAAAGCCACCCACTTCTAGGTGATAGGTAACGAAAACATGGTATTTTTATATTTCCCTTCAAAAGAGTGCTGATGCAGAAAAATTAATGAATCTAAAAAATTATTGGCTTAAATACACATAGAGAAAAACAACATAAAAAAGGCTTGTCACGGTTTTCTTGAAATACCCAACAATTTGAATTTTTTGAAATTTGAAACACCCAACAATTTGAAAAATTCATTGAAAATACTATTATTATGGTAACAGTGATACCGATTACACCCCAAAATTTAAGCAAATGAAGTACATATCAAAGAAAGCAGAAGAAATAGTCGCAACTCCCCAATTCCTTTCTAGCCACGCCGCTATAATGTCACAGCATTGCGTGTGTAATCAACGGCCACCTACCAAAGCCCCTGTTAAGGAGAATAAAAAAAATTAAAACGAGCGCAAAGGACGAGGACAGAGAAACACAGTAGACGGGACGAGTGTTTCTCTGTCCTCGTCCTTTGCGCTCGTTTTAATTTGTTTGAAGCCATGAACCAACTCTCCCAACAATGGAAGGAAGGAAGGAATAAAGGTAAACGGAAGGCAGGAATGTCAACCAGGCTGTGGCCTAGATTGCTATCCTACACGCGGGGAAGGGGAACAATGGGAAAAAAGATGAAAAGCAGTAAAAGGAGGGGAAGGGGTAGAGAGAGAGAGAGCGTAAAGATCTCTGAGATTAACAGCGCGAAAGAACGGGACAACAGAGGAGTACACTAACACAGCGCTGACTAACAACTAAAGTTTTATTATCACTGGACAGCAATAAGTAGGAAAAAGGAGGGTTACATGTGAAGCTAGACTTAACAAAAAGTATTTGTACAAAGAAAAACAAAAACAAAATGCCGCGCAATCTAAACACAGTAATCTGCACAGCTAAAGTAGACCAGAACAAACGGTACACCACATATCGGAGGCTCCTCTGAACGTGGATTCTGGCAGCTTGCTAAATAACTGATTTCTTTCTCCGCAAGGGCGATGGAGGGTGTGCTGACACACTGTTGCTCCCGCTTCTGAGTTTGCCATGCCTCTCGTATGTCTCGCTGCATTCTGTCAGGTTAACGAGCCAGCACGTGGCACTGCTGAAATGTAGGCAGGTATGCAGGCAGGGTGTGCGCACTTTGCCACATGCGCGGTGCTCCCCGAAGGAGTTGCGTACATCGCACGCGTGCTCACGCAGGCGATCGTTGAGGCAGCGCCCGTATGCCCCACGTACGGCGTCCACACGCCTACGGTATTTAGTACAGGGGGATTTAAAGAAATGCGAACAACGGAGCGCACAGCCTCCGAAGCATACTGCACCGTCTGGCTGCAAAGTCAGCAAACTGCGCCCATGCGCAATTCTTCCAGAGTGTTTCAGAGTGCGACCAACTCTTCTGGGAAATGCTTGATGAAAAAAGACGCCAGTCATGTCTTTTAGGGCCCGTTTTTAGGCTGCGTCGCCACTGAGCAGGATGGCAGTTGACATGTGCCAGCGCGATCAGCTGCTGCACGCTTGGCTCGCCAATTCAGACAAAACAAATGCTGTCTTGCTGAGTCACGTGTATTTAAATTTGAAGTGCTTGCCGGAGGAGGGAATGAAAAGAAGGAAGACAGGGAAAGTTCATAACCGAAAGCCCACTAATAATTTTAGTGGATTTAGCAATTAGTTTTTTCTTTCCTCAGCAACTAGTACAGTCCATACCAACAAGTGCAACGAGTGTTGCCTGAACCAAACAGAGGTGTGACGGCTTGCCTGATTTAGCCTTACCATCCCGTTACGCATAATAATTTTCTTGAATATTCGATGAATACCTTCTTCTCGGTACCTTCCAATCTGTGCTCTTTGTTGTGGTCGGGTGACATTGGCCAAGAAAAAAGGGGTCATTGATACACGATCTCTTGGGTTCGTGGTATTAGTTTTTGGGTGCGTAGAGGGGCCGTCGAACATTGAATAGCGGAAAAATTGGGACCAATGTTATTGTGCGAAGGTGGATGACCAATGAGGCTATCACGACAGAATATTAAAACAAATAAAGTTACATTCTCTTTTCGCAGTGCTGCGGCGACTGGTCATTTTTCGACGTCATTTATTCTCGACAGATAGTCTGGAATTGGGGGACAGACGTATCCGCTTTTGGGGGAGAATGGGAACACGAGGCATTTACAAAGAGGGTTTGCACGTGCCGCAGCTAGAACTTTTTTGACGTCTCGGTGTGCGGGAATATGAACCATACATAGCGTTCTTAATGCGATGAAAAATACAAGCAATATTCAGAGTGAAGAGCGGCAACTTACCACATTAAAGCAAATGTTGAGCCAAACAAGCGCGAGCAAGCACGCAAGCGAAACAACAAAACAAACAACAAACGAGCGGGCACGCGACAAGGCGCCACGCTCCAGAAAGCCTCCTGACAAATTGCCCTTCTAAGGACACAAACGGCATCTAAGACACAAGAAAAAGATGAGAAAGGGGGAAGAAAGACTCCAGCTAAAGCTTTAGGTACCGCTCAAAAATTACACAATGGCTCGCTTTCTATATATTTTTTAAAAAGCACGCTTACAAAGAACACAGCATGATCACGCATGCGCGCACGAATCCGCGTTATTATAAATAACTGGACACTTTCCAACGCCCCAGTCAATTGTGGCAAGAAGACATGCCTTGAGTGCCATACGAAGAAAGGATTAGGATGATATCCTTGTACCAGGAAGAGGTCACGCATCGAAAAATTGCGGAGATCACCGGCCGGCCATTGTGTACGGTAAATCACATTTTGCAGGCATTCAAGAATGATGGCCGGGTGCATGATGAACCGCATGGTTCTCTGCCACGCTGTACACTACCGCAGGAAGACTTCCACATAGTTGCGGCCGCCGCCTCGACATACCCCTTTCAACGGCCCAAGAGATAAAAAATGAGCTTCGAGTTGAACGTGGACGTCCAAGTAATTCGTCGTCGCTTTCGCGAAGCTGGACTTCAGAGCAGGACAGCCGCCCGAAAACCTCTGCTTTCCGACAACCACAAGAACTGCCGTCTGCAGTTGGCCACCACACACCGGGACTGGACAGCAGAGCAGTGGGGTAATGTCATGTTTACTGATGAAAGCACCTTTTCGACTAGCGGTCATGAAAGGCTCAAGATTTGGAGGCCGCACGGCAGCCGGTAAGCTTCCGCGTTCTGCGAAAAGCATTTGTATAACTTTCTAACACCTAGAAATTTTATATTATATATACCATTATTTCTTGAAAGTTCCAATCCTAAGTCCTATTCCCGTAACAGGTGCTGACAAGTTATCGCAGTTAGTGGACAGCATATCAGTTTACCGCTGGCAAAGGAAAATATGTCATTGATAACGTTTTAAGCTTATGCGATCGAAGTGCCCGGTAGGAACCAGTACGCGAGCAGGAAGTATATCAATTGACAACAGAAATTAAAACGTAACTGTAGCAGCGCCTTGAATAGCAGGAAATGGAGAAGTATGTTAGAGACCGGTTCCGGTGTCACACCTCTTCTTATTTTCTGGATAAAAAATCTACCTGCTCAGCCCATCTACGAATTTTCTGAACTTGTATATTCACGAGGAAATAAAAATCACCATGGATATGAAACCACCCGGAAAAGAGCAATATGACCTCTCAGCAAACACAACATGCAGAAAGTTTCCTTAACCTGATAAAATTACGGCAAGGCTCGCATTGCTTAAAATACTCATAGTGTAATAGCTAAATATCGAACAACTAGTTCCTTTTGTTGTGTATTTGTCTTTCAGAAGCAACCCAGCATATATTAAAAGAAGCAGCCTAAGTGGACGCATGTCCGTGAATGTGTGGGGTGCTGCGAGTGCTGCGGGATTAGGCCCTCTTATACGGCTGTACGGGCGATTCAACGGAAAAAGTACTGCGAATTGATCGAGCAAGTCGTCCTGCCATACGCTTTGGACGGCCCATTCAAAGATGGCCTCTTTTATTTCCAGCATGACTTGTCTCCCATCCACACTTGTCGGGATGTGGAAATTCTGTTGCGGGAACACGCTGCTCAGACACTTTCATGGCCACCAAAAGGGGCTGACATGAAAACCCCATTGAAAATGTCTGGGGAGTGATGAAGGTCCTTCTCGCACGACTGCCCCTGCGTACCATGACTTGTGACTTGCTTTGGGATGCAGTTTACGCTGAGTAGCAGAGGCTTCGGTCTACCAACTTCGCCAAGCAGCTGCTTGGCTTAATGCCGCGGCGCATGGCAGCCGTAGTGGATGTTCAAGGCGAATTTACAAAGTACTGAGGTGTCTCTAATTACTTTTCTTGTTACCGCTTTCAGACAAGTGTCATGGCTGATACCTGCCAGCTATGCTTCTATATTTTTTTCTACCCTGTGTTGTGTTATCAAACGAATAAACGCAAAATACTATCCTTATTCCTATCTTTCTCGCATAAATGCACGTGCGTCGGCGTGCCTGCTATCTACTGCATTCAAAAGCCCCGCGTGCTGCAAGATATTTGACGTTTGCACGTCGCCCTTGAACCATGTTTCCGGTCGGTGGCGACGCAGCGGGAAAACGCGCCTCAAAAGAAATGGCTGGAGCCGCTTTTTGATCAAGCATTTCCCATAAAAGCTGGCCGCACTCTACAACACTCTGGAAGAATTGCGCATGCGCGCAGTTTACTGACTTTGCAGCCAGACGGTGTGAATGTTTCGGAGGCTGTGTTCTCCGTTGTTCGCATTTCTTTTAATCCCCCTTGTACACCACCTCTTCCTCACATTGGACAGCCGGCTTTGTGTGCCTCTTTTTTCACTTGTTTTGCGGTGGGCCATGCTGCTTAATTTGCTTGGTGCCAAAAACAAAAGGTCTACACCCGCGCGCCCTACTATTTTCTTCAACCCTACAATCTGTGTTGCAGTTAATTTCTTCTACATCGGGCTTCTCTTGTGTGTCCCTTCCGCTGTCTTCAAGATTCATCCATTTGGATTAGTCATCTAGTTTCGGCCTACTGCCGTTCCCGCCTCTGCACATACTCCATCAAGCACAAGTTCGTCCCACCCGGCATTGGTTTGCTTGTTGGACCACTATCACAGAACAGTGGGTCCAAGATGTGCCGGGTGCTTCATCGTGAGGCCATGAACCAAGCGGAATACATCAAGAATTGCCTCAAGTTGGCATGCTTTCGAGAAGCACCTCCCGGGGGAGGCGACAAACGTCTTCAACAAGCCCTCCGCTCCATGTCATTCGCAACTGACGTTGTCTGTCGAAGGATCTTTGTTGAAATCACCAAGAAACGTCGGGCAGCTCCGACTCACCAGGCTGTCCACGTCCTGGACATTCCTAGTGTCCCTGCACAGGCGCAGAAGGCCTTAAACTTGGGGCCGAAATTCTGTGTCAACCTTCAACCAGATAAAATAGAGCTACTCTCCGTGGTTAGGACCGCATCCGCAAGAGCAAACTCTGAAGGGGTTGACAGATGCGTAAGCGGAGTTGATGTCTTGAGGTGTATGCCCAAGACCAAACCCACCGTTCGCACAAAAGAAGTGGTGTTCTCAGTTCGTGAAACAGACTTGAAGCTTCTGCGGTCTGACAAGGAGGGTGGCTTCGTCGTAATGCCTTTGGGGTCTTACGCGGAAAAAGCAAGGCAGGCAATTGCTGACAATACCCGCGGGGTTTCAGGCGTCGATCCGATGAAAGTAAGGAAGGAGGCGTTGAAGCGGTGCGAAGACATGAAGTTGGGGAAGATCGCTCCGTCTGTCGAGAAGGTCGAGTACAGTAGTTTGTCGGTGTTTTTCTCGGCAAAAACACGCAAGCCCGAATGCCCATTCAGGGTGATCGTCTCCAAGCGGGGCACTTGGCAGCACTCGGTAGGACTGTTTTTGCAGCGGTCGCTTGCTATGCTACCGATTGACGACCCCTTTCGATTCAGAAAGGCACAGGAAGTGTTCACTTTTCTGGAAATGGACGGACCACAAGGGGTGAGCGCTTTATCAGTAGATCTTAAAGATCTTTACCATTCGCTGCCGCACGCCTCCATTTTCCAGGCGGTTGAAGAAGGTATCGACAGCTTAGGCGCAATCTGATTCCAGAATGAAGGCGGACTCAGCGTTGGAGGCTTTAGTGAGCTGCTGTCCTTTTAGCTTCGTTCCACATTAATCAATGGGAAAATTCCTCTCCTCCAGATTTTGTGCGACTACACAACGAAAAGACGCACAGAGCGCGCAGCTTGTGAGGGACAGCTGCGTACTTTGTTTCCTCTTTGTAATCGCATGCTGGGACTCCCGAAGGAAGGAAAAATGCTTTTCTCACACCGTTAGCACTTAAATGTAAAATGACGCACTGCTTGCGCCAATACCACGTAATATTAAATCACGCCGCCGTTCAACAGAATTAGGCCCAGGGTTTCGTAAGTAGGCTAGAAGGGCACACGGCGAAAAACGATGTAAGGTTATTATGTAACGTTGCTCATCTAATGTTACATGCAGATGATTGTCTCTTGTTTTGTCATGTGAAAAGTCTTTCTGCTCAAATGCTCCTCAATGATGCTCTCCGATGTATTGATAACTGGTGTGAAAAATTAGATAGCGAAATAATTTCGATAAAACTGTTTGCATTACAATTTTAAATAAAAAATTCCCCATACATTAAAATACACATTAAGCAATACAGAAATTAGGAGTTTTACTGAGGAAATACTTAGGCGTTACTCTCTCCAACAGTTTAAATTGGGACAAGCATATTGACAACATTACAGGACTGGCGAAGCGAAAGCTGGATTTTATGAGAAGGAAACTAAGAAATGCGACACCCTCTGTTAAATTGTTGGCCTATAAGACGATTGTTAGTCCAACTCTGGCGTACGCAGATTTCATCTGGGATCGGCATACTAACTGAAATTAACAAACTTGAACGAGTCCAAAGATTGGCAGCGAAGTTTATTTTTATTCAAATTACAGGAGAACACAGTCTGTATCACTTTTGCTTGCTAGGGCTAACCTTCAACCATTAGCTACACGTAGAAAAACGGCTCGCTAAAAATTTCTTTGTGACCTGTGTCATAAAGGCTACAAACTGGATCCCGGAATATATCAGCGCCCCCCAGGACGAGTGTCGGCTCATACCACTCACTCATTTGTCGTTCAGAAATATGTACCGCGGGTTGATGTATTTAAGTTTTCGTTTCTGGTGCGACGTATTGTTGATTAGAATGCGCTTCTTTCCGAGGTGTTTACAGGATGCAGATCCTCACAGGACATTCAACGACGGCTGGACTTGTTTTTTGCTTAACCTTGTGGATTGGTGATTTGCTCGCCTCCCACCCCTGCCACAGCCCGCAAGGGCTACCAGTATTGTAAATAAATAAATAAAATAAACCGCAAATACTCACGGCTTGGCCATCTGGTACCGCGACGCTGCCTAGGAGGTCGAGGCCACAACACCTTTTTTTGACAGCCGCACAATGGAGGCTGCCGAAATGGAGACTCCAGCCAAGGACACACCCGCACGGAACATGACATGTACACTTATTCCGTCCCACTCCTCCTAATCAGCCGGGCTCCGCTGGTTAACTCTAGGTGAGAGGGCACTTTAATCGATGGTAGCGTAAAGCATATCTGTCCGTCTACTGCCAGTGAAAGCACGCTCCAATCGACAAATGCATATAGCACCGAAAATAACTAAGTACTGCTGCCGTTGGTGCGGCCAAATAAACTTAAGTGTGTTGTCAGCACAGCCTGGGTCCTGACAACTCTGTATTTCTTTTATTTGTTTGCTTGTCAGGTTCTGCGCGATAGGTAAGGCTTGTATCGAAGATAGTCTTTTGGGGGGATACGTAAGCCTGAAAATGCCTGTTTGTCATATCGCACAAAATTGCGTACTGGTGAGCCTGCTCACGAGGGGATTGCAGGTGACTCAAGTAATTGATAAAGGGAAAATTAGGATAGGGATAGAAAACGATGAAATGTGTCTGCACAAGTTGCAGCTGTAATGCCTTGCTCTTTGATTGATTTGTTCTTGAAAGGGGAATTGGGTTTCGCTGCTTTTTACAGCCAAAGGATATTAAGAGTACAATTTTCATCCCCAGAAATAAAATATACCATTACCTTTTTTAACTCTCACGTTGTTGAAACACGAATATACCAGATCTCAATGTAAGACATCATTGCAGAACTGCCGCGTAAGTAGTACGCGTACGCAGACCAAATAGTTGCTTCACACTTCTAAGGCTTTAATCTATAAGGAACTGATCGTTGTTTTCACTTTCTGCGATAAGAAAAGTATTTTTTTCACCGTCGTCGTTAAGTTTCGACCACTCTCATTGCCTACTATACGGGGCACATGAAAGGGTATCCACCGCCCTTACTTAGATACGAGCCTACTCTTCACTTTAAGTGGCAAATACACCAACCAAGGGCGTTTATTCAAAGCGGTCCCAACGTTTCGGAGCCAACTCGGCTCCTTCATCAGGGTTGACTATGTACAAACAAGATGCAGCGGTTATATAGGTGTTTTCTTCTTTTTCTTACTGGATTCTTGCCCTTGCGCGTCGGAGGCCGTGGGCGTAGATGGTGGGAAGGGCTCTGATGGATCTATTCAGGCCTCGCCGGTTCCCCTGTAAGTGCCAGGACTTAAGCAGTAATTTTTGTGAGTAATTGGTTTCGGTGCCAATCACCTGCGCGCCGTCAAAGTTAATCCTGTGGTCAGCTTTTTCGCAGTGTTCGGCCAATGCACTGCGCGGAGTGTCGGATTTGCGAACGTCGTTTTTGGGTTGGCGGAGGCGTTCCGGGAAGTTCATGGTCTCCCCAACATACCCAGCGGGGCATTGTGCGCAAGCAATGTTGTAGACGACCCGTTGGGATTTTTCTTTTGGCGGCCGCTCTTTAGGTCGAGGTATGAGCCGTCCAAGAGTTGGCACTGGCTTGTGGGAGATGACAATGCCTTCCATGCGAAGATTACGGGATAATGTTTCGCTCGTTCCTTTAACATAGGGGACGGAAATACGGGTGGGTGGGCGTGCCGAGGGGGTGGGGGGAAGACAGCGGAGACAGGTGAGGGGTTGTTGACCGGCGGCGTCAGTACAGAGGAATGTCCTTGGTTGCAGCCCGGCTGAGAAGACGGCGTTTGACGCGTCGTATGAAGTTGCTCGTGTTCCCATTTTTCTTCAGGTCAGCGATTACGGCTTTTTCTTCTTTCTTCCGGTCCTCTTCTGTTGAGCATATAGTTCTGGCTCTAAGTAAGAGTCAGAACTATAGTGGTTGGTGTATTTGCCTCTAAAGTTTAACCCAACCAGACAGAGTTCTGTCGAAGATGTTCACATTCTACTCTTCACTTTGACTGTGATATCCTGGGAACCACAGCCGCCACGAGGAAGTTTGCACTCAATCATCGTAGGTTTCGTCTGAAGGTTATTGCTCTGACGAAGGACATGGGGAAACATCTGAGGACGATGGCACTTTTGAAGAGCAAGCCAGGTCATCTGACGCTTCCAAGACCAGTGTATTAGACAAGCTATGTGATTGGACTGGGTCACAACATTTCTCATGCCGCCCTGAACGACTTGCTGCGAATTCTAAAAGAGCTGGGACCGGACCTCCCTTGTGACGCCAGGACGATGTTAGCAACACCAAGGGAATCTCCTAATCGGGGCCTTTCGAATGGAGAAATTGTGCAACTTCGAGACACTGAAGGCAGGCACTTGCCTGGCAGTGCCTGTCTTCGGGTTTGTCTGTGCGTGACACGCAACTTCTTCAATTAACTATCCACATTGATGGCCTGCCACTTTTCAAAAACTCTAATCGCTATCTGTGGCCAATACGGGCAATGGTCGAAGAAACTAAATATTCTGAACCGTTCCCCATTGGAATTGTTGCTTTGGAGTAAAGAAGCCTGCCAGCCTGGATGACCACCTCGATGAGTTCGCAAAAGAAATGGATGAAGTTCAACGAGATGGAGTTAAGTGCTTCGGGAAGCGGTGGCACGTGGGTATACGGGCCGTAGTATGTGATTATTCTGCGAGGGTAGTTGTGCAGTGTGTAAAGGGTCACACTTCGTATTACGGGTGTGACCTATACAACCAAGCAAGAATGTGGCTGGACAGGATGATCTTTCCTGATTCAAATAAAAATCAACTGATGCTTCATTCAGTGCAAAGCTACTAGAGGAGCATCATCACACTAGAGTATCTCCTATGCAACAGCTTGGTTTGGGACTGGTCAGGCAGTTTTCCATCGACTACATGAACATGGTGCTGCTTGGTGTCGTTCGAAAGTTTCTGAAAGTACTCGGTGGAGGGGCGATCAGATCCCAGTGGGATGTAATCAACGAAAAGACCAATTTACTGCACCTGCATACGCCTTGCGATTTTAGCAGAAAGCTTCGGACACTGAAAGATGGGGAGAGGTGGAAAGCAGTAGAAGCTAGGCTGTTTTTGCTTTACGTCTGCCCCTGCGTGCTAAAGGAATCTTATGAGCACTTCCTAGTTCTGCATGTCGCGATCCGCATCTTGTGTGCAAAAGGCTCCCCCAACAACCTGGTTTCGTATGCCGAGGAAATGTTCAAGTTCTTCGTGGAAAAGGCGCAATCGCAGAAACTTTCTGGTGAGGCTGTTTTGGTGTACAATGTGCACGGACTTTATTCACCTCGCACAAGATGCTCGAACCTTTAGGCCTTTTGACTGCTTTTCAAGCTTTCCATTTGAAAAGTATCTTGGAAGCTTGAAAAGGGCTGCCTGCTCTGGAAACAGGCCATTGGCTGAAGTTTGAACAGCATAATGCAAAATACTTCGATAACCAGCGAAGCAGAGGATTAACGGTCACGTTCCCATGAACACGTTCGAGGCCCCGTTCCAGCAGTATTCAATAACGCAAAGCAGTTTGCAGAAGTAGTGTGCAATGGGTGCACCTTGAAGACAACTGAGATGAAAATTTCATTCTTCTCCGCACGAGCACGTTTGAGAATAATGAGAACATACGGAGCTGTGACGGAAAGCGCAGATTGTAGGAGAGCTTTTTCGCTCCGTGGAAAACCTACACACGTATACATGCAGCTCACGTTTGCTTGATGTGTCAATGGTGAGCCGACTGTCTCTTAGCAACTGGGTCTGCAAACTTGACGACATGAAGGCGAAGTGCTCTCTCTCCCCTAACTCATGAACTGAAGTGAAAAAAATTCCCGCGCCTTCCCGTGAGGGGAACACGAGTAAATGCAGAGCATTGGGGGTCGTTAACGCCGCGTAAAGTCGCGTTAGGGTGGGTAGTTGGGTCGTAGTTGCGTTGGTGTTGGTTTGGGGTAGAGAGAGGAGAGTAAAGTCGCGTTAGGGTGGAGCGAGCGTCAACCAAGGAAGGAAGGAGCAATGCAGTGACTGAAGCACGAGCGACCGCTAGCCGCTTTATATTTGCAGCGCGCGCAGTAGAGGGAGAGCAGTACGGGGGGGAGAGCGCGCATGCGCAAGCAGTGCGCGCCCTTCCACGCCCCACCGCGCTGCTATCACGCACATGCTACGCGAGACGGACGGAGCGAACGGGCTGACTACGACGCATGCGCGCGCCAGCTGCTGTTGAGAGAGAGGAGGGAAGGAGAGGCGCAGCTGCTGCGGACGCGGAGCTGTGGACGCCGTCCGACGCAGGAAGAGGCGAGGCTAAGAAGTGCTCTGCATTTAGAATAAATTCACTTTCGTATTTTGTGTGCCAAAGATAGCGTGGGTTGTGAGGCTTAGTAATTTGAACCAGTGTTAGATTTTTAATTAAGCTGACTGATAAGGAGGGTAATGAGCAAATACTAGACAGGTGATGAGGCGTGCCGTAGTGGAGGGCTCCGGATTAGTTTTTAACGTGCACCGGAACCTCAAACGCACAGCTGTTTTCACTTTTCGCCTCCATCAGAAAAGGGGTCGCCGCGGCTAAGAATGGAACCCACGTGTTTTGGCTCAGCAGCACGCCATAGCCACTGGGCCATCGTGGCGGGTCATCTTTAATTAAGCTAAAATGTTGAGCACCAGTGGAGCCTAATAATAATAAAAAGATGCAACAGCAGGGATTCCAATCTGCGTATTTGAGCCCAGCTTTGGGCAACCGTTAAATGCTTTTGTTTTTGGGTTTTAGTTGCAAAATGTGCGCGGTAGTCTATTTCAGTTAGCTGTTGTGATAGCCAGCTTGGCTGCATACCAGTGGCTCCAGCAGAAGCAAAGCCGAATTTACAAAAGCAAAGCGACCGGCTACTGAGGCATTAATATATTCAGTACGGTTCTGAAAAACGTTGTGGTCTTGTGTGATTTTTGGCTTGATGAAACTAGATTTAAAGGCCCAGACCACTACATGGCTGTGCACTTAGTGGGACCATGCTGTTTATGTGCCCCTTTCCTTAAACGGCAGCTTCAGTAAGCATTTGATAACATTCACTTTTTACTGGTTCTGAAGTAGGGAGAACGTCTCGCGAATGTTTAGATTAAAAGATGAAAACAATTTTTTTAAAGAAAACTAAAAGTAAACCGCGAACTGACACCGTGCATTGCGGTCAAAGGTAGTCATGCATTGCTAATCCCAGCTTTGAAGGTGTGCAGTTGACTGTGATCAGCAGCCTTCCAGTGGGCATCTGCCCGAAGCTGATGCCCAAAACCAGCAGGCATTGTTTTCTTACAGGTAAACTACATGCACTACTACATGAGGGTATGTTTGAAATTTTTGGGGCTTTTAGATGGTGACAGTAAAAAGTTTTGCGACCGGCTTTTCCTAATCAATCTCCTTCTACACATAACTCACAGCTTTAAAAAGCAACTCTCACTTGGCCAGTTTGTGCTTTGCATACACAACTGAGTCTGAAAAGTTTGTTTTCGAGATAAAGAGATTGTGCAAAACTTGTTTCTTTTAATTGTGCTACTGCTGGGTCATTCCATGCCACACGTCCCAGCCGTAAAATCGACCATCACGGATTTGCTCAGTAAAAATTGTGGGTCATCCTCGCATGGCCCACAATGCTCCCTGAAAGTGTTTTGTCCTAAAAAATTTTGTTCTTTTTCTAGTGGCCCCTTTGCCTCCAGCGTTTAAAGCAAACTTACGTCTGTGAAAAAATTGGTGAAAAAGTAACTTCTCTTACAATGACCACCATTTTTTGTGAACATCATGTTGAAGCCCTGGGCTGCTCTGTGCCATTTTAAAACATTTTTTTCTTGTTTGTGCTGTGATTACGCCATTCAGAAAATACACGATGTCGAGCATTTTCAAACATTTTTAGCAAATACGAGCACATTCTCTCAGCCAATGAAGCATTTGTACCTGTATCTCAGCATTGTGGAAAATTGTAATAACTATATTTACACTGAAAAAAGGTGAAATGTGCGAGAAAGCATTTGTCAAACTTGGAAAAATCTTTCTAGCCCATATTCACCTTGAAATTGCGCATTGTTGTGCTCGTAGTAAAAATAGCCCGTTGTTCCACAGAGCGTTTTCCCTGCACGGCATGCACCTGCCTACATGAAAGAGGCGTGAGCCAGCGGGATAGTGGTACAAAAATACCTTTCGCCGCGATGGTATTTGTAGCGTCAGTACAGGAAAGAGGAATAATTCGCGTGTTAGTTGGAAAACTACATGTAGAGCTAGCGGTGGTGCGCCCATTCCATGAGTACGGGTAACTCAACGGCTGGACATCAGATGTGCCTTTAAAGCATCGGGTTATGCAATTCCCGCTAACACATACAAATAAATTCGCTTAACTCGATGATTGCGGCGCTGTTTATTTCGTAATTTTCCGCATAGTTAAAAGATACCACGTATAACATACCCTGCTTCTTTAAGTGCACGTCAATGTCCAGCCTGCCGTTGAGTTACCCGTACTCATGGAATGGGCGCACCAGCGCTAGCTCCACGTTGTACTTTTCCCTATAACACGCGAATTATTCTTCTTTCCTGTACTGACGCTGCAAATACCATTGCGGCGAAAGGTATTCTTGTAGCGCGAACCCGCTGGCTTGCGCCTCTTTCATGCAGGCACGTGCATGCCGTGCAGAGAAGACGCTCTGTGGAACAACGCGGTGAAGTACTGTCACTGTACAGATTGAAATTTTTTTTCTCTGCTAAAACAAGAACTGTTCTGATTACGCTTTCTGAAATAAACTGCGATCACTTGCACTAGAAAATGGCTTGTATTTGACATTTTCTTCTACGAGCAGAACAATGCGCAATTTCAAGGTGAATATGGGCCAGAAAGATTTTATAAGTTAGACAAACGCTTTCTTGCACATTTCACCTTTTTAATTGTAACTATAGTTTTTAACGATTTTCCACAATGCTGAGATACAGGTACAAATGCTTTATTGGCCGAAAGAATCTGCTCGTATTTGCTAAAAATGTTTGAAAATGCATGACACCGTGTATATTCTGAATGGCGCAATAACAACAAAAAAAGGAAAAATATTTTAAAATGCGGCATAGAGCAGCCCAGGGCGTAAATAAGATGGTCACAAAAAATGGTGGTCATTGTAAGAGAAGTAACTTTTTTGTGAATTTTTTCAGACTTTGCTTTAAACCTTGGGCGTAAAAGGGCCGCTAACAAGGGCCTGACAGGCGCGGTTTGCTTATTTTAATTGCGGCTTCGGCTGCTTGTTCGCCCTTCTGTTACGCATCAGTATCAGAATTTTGCCACTATCTTTCCCACTTCTTCCTCATTTGCCACCCTGCACTCGCTGCAGGCTCGATTTTGTAATGCTTAGAAGCGATTGTGGATGCCGGAAGAACCGTCAAGGCACAGGAAGCTTGCATGCCGCGCTGTTACATCTCGTCTCTGTTTCCATGGGGCCCCTGTGTTGAGGGCAGCTCGCTCCATGCACTATCTGCACCCTGTTGTTCTGTGCTCCTCTATGCTCGGTCTGCTGACCGAGCAATGCAGAAATAAACAGCACTCTGCAAAAAATTTGCCAACATTGCCCATCAACTGCTGCCACAATAATAATAGTAATTAGTTGGACGGGAATGACACAAGACAAGAACTGTACATGTGGTCGGTAGCTGCAGTATTTAGATAATTGTCTAAACTTGTACAATATGTTTCGTGCTTTTGAAGTGGGAAATTTGCAAGTTACAGCTTACGCCAAGACTGCTGCATGTGATACTCATGTCAGCAGTTGCACGGTGCTTGACTGGATAAAAAGCTACGTAATTTTCAATTTTGTTCCCGTCAAATGTGCCACATACAATATGAAAATGCTAAACACGTGTTCAAGCTGACTTTTTCAATAACCATGTACTGGTTTGCAAGGCAGTAAGGTACATTTTTTAGTGTGTGCTTTCTTTCTAAGCTCCTGCGGTACACAGCGTCATTAAATTATACCATTTTGAACAAGCCTAGCTCTTGTTGCTTGGAAGCCAACTTTCGTGCTCGACGGTGTTTACGGAATGATGCAAAGCCTGGTGTGCGTAAGAAATAGACAGCAGCAAAGACTGGTAATCTTGACAAAGTTCAGACAGCTTAGTTGCAAACCAACTACCATCCACCACGCAGCAAGCAACTAGTGTCAACTTGATCTGAGACGAAATAGTAAAGTAGTACTTAGCAAACTAGAAGTAGCCGCAGGCGCTGTTTGTTGTGGCATTAACAGTATGAAATAGGGGAAAAACAACTTGCAGACCAGTAGGAACTGCTTCACTGGCTGTGGGGTGAGGTTGCATGAAGCTACACTTCTAGATGCGTTCGTAGGAGTGTAATGTGTGCTCTTTTTTGCGTTAAACAAAAGTATGCTGAACATAAGCAATTTTTAGTCAGTATTGCTCACACGATAAAATTTGTGGAGCTGCACCTTAGAGTTGACTGACACTGAAGTGTTAATTTATGACATAGCATTGAAGCCTCTTGAGGATGAAACAACAAGTCATAGAGAGATGTGAATGATGAAAAAAGTGCCTCTAAACGAACTTACAATCAATATTTCGAAGGTTTAGGGCATAATGGAGACAAGAATTGCGAAGATGGGACGCAATTGTGCACTTGTGCTGCATCTTCACCACCCCTGTCCCTTTTGCGCACCCAACTCTTCGAAACAATAAATACCAACTAGGCCAGTCGATATGTTTATGATGAACGTGCGAGTAGAGCAAGGGAATTCATAGTAAGCTTGGATATACACACTTGAAGAGGTTTTTAGCAAGTGGCAGTTAGTGATGGTTGTGAAATGTTTAAGTAAAATACAAAAACCTCGTGCATGTAAATTTAATAAATGTTTGACATTTGATACTCGGCAAATATTAGGCGTCAAAGGGTAAAGGATTTAGTTTTATTTTTAAAAAGCCGCTTTAGTCACAAACTGCTATCACAGTCTTATCTCTACAAAAATAGCCGGGTTCGTGATAAATACCGCCAGCGTTGATATTGGTCATAAATACCAGCAGCGTTGAAACCGTGCTAAGTCGGCCTCCATGAAAATGCGAAAATGTCCCTAGGTCTGTCACCTACCGACCCTGCTTCCTCAATCAGCCAGTGAATGTCAGAGGGTGACTCGGTATGCCTAGTTTGGCACCCTGGCCCATTTGGAATACGTGGGCCAGCAAATGGTGGTCAACAAGCAGTAACCTGACTTAAAAATGTGCACTGACCGACTGGTCACTATGTAGTGACCTGTGACTTGTCACCTGTGGGTGGTGTGACGCTCAGGTGAATGACTTGGTGGGGTAGCTAGAGGGAAGCATAGTAATATGGAGAGAGACGTAGAGAGGAGCTTAGTAGAATGGAGAGGGAGGAGGAAAAACGGAATGGACGACAGGGAAATAAAGAAATGCAGCAGGAGGAAATTGGTTAGCCGACGAGAGGGAATGGGGTAGCAGAAATAGCAGAAGCTCTGATTACGTATTACAGGGAAGAAAATAAAAGAGAGGGGGAGTGTCATTGAATCCTAACAAAAAAGGAAAGCACAAAGAGTGGGATGATATGGGTTGCGAGGGGTGTACGAGGGGAAGGGCAGTGGGGAGAGCTGGAATGTTAAAGTAAAGGTGGGTGGAAATTTGGGCGAAGTAGAAATATTGCGGTGAGCACTAATAAAGAGAAAAATAACTTCATGGTGATGGTGAAATGCGAAGGCGAGATGGGTGAGGAAGAGCAATGAATAGAAGGAGGCGATACATACGAATGTGAAGCGAAGGGGACCTGGAAGGGAGGTGCGGGAGATCGATGGGGCAGTGAAAAGCACGATGTGCAGAGGAAAAATGCGAGAACAGGAGGGGGAATTACAAGCCGAGGTGGACCCATTGGCATGGCCCGTTCTTGTGGCGATAAATGGTCTTCAGATGGCCTAAACTGTTACCTGGCAATGTTCAGTGAGTCCTTCTACCTTGCCAGTTCACCTGGTACCACTAATTGCCGCTTTACAAATAAAGGTTGCATTAAAAGTGCAGAAACACCGAGCGGAAAAAAATGCGACTGCATCGCTCGGAGTGGCCTTTTCGTCACCGAAGGAAAAACCGGACGTACATCGCCCGGTCTCCTTCAAAGCAACGGTTGCCAGGTTCTCGGCACCCAGACGCTTGCCGAGGCGGATAACCTAGGACCTACCGGTTGCCAGATATGCTGCGGCCGGTCGCTTGCCGTGATTCTGCTGAAGCCCGTTCAACGAATGAAAAACGTACGCTGTGCGACCGTGCGCTTGCCCGTCGAAATCCGGTTGCCCGTCGAACTGCCGCCGGACTCTTGCCGTTTGCCCTAAAAAAATCGAATGCACGGGCGCCGCACTCCGGCCGGTCTCTAGCCGAACACCAACTGCCACAAGAATACGAATACTCGATGGCGCGTCCCTCGCCATGCTTCGGCTGAATACCGCTTCTCGAAGGAAAAACTAATGCCCAGGGGCCGTATGTCGGCCATTATTTTCCGAAGATCGGTCGCCTAAATTAAACTATTCATCTTCTGGCAGCCTTTTACCTCCTGTTGTGTGGCTGTGCAGAGGCTGCCTAAGAAATGCCGAAGTGCTGGCTGCCGAATGTTGGCTGCTCAACGTATGATCAGTGGCTGCCAGAACCTGGATTCTGGCCGAACATGCCAGAATGCGGCCATAGTCGGGCCGGTCTTGGGACACACTTTCTGTGCTGCCTGGGAGTGATGCGCCTCACAGCTGTCACGGCCTGATTTCTCTGGCCTTCCAGCAGGTCAGCATCTGTATTTTTATGACGTCTAGTTCAGAGAACGACACCTTGACAGTTGTGAAGGCTGCGGTGGGGTTTCACCCTTATTTCAGTATTGGCTATGCGAGTTTGAGCAAGAAGGATTGTGGCTTGCTCTTTGTTGTGCAATTCTAGAAGGATTTGTCCAGTTCTTTGTTTTTTGGCCTTATACGACTCACGAATAATGCCCTCCAGAAATTTCGATATCAGGAGCACAGGGTGTCAGGCAAAAAGCTTCTCTTGCTCAGTGGATACTATTACCAAAAAGCGGGGCTTTGGAAAACTGAGGGCTGGACCTGGCGGAAATGAAACTTCGGTGCGGCTCCTTTTCAGGTTCCGATCATGTTGGGGGGGGGGGTGGTTACAATTTACCATCTGGCATGTAAAAGAAGCAGGGGACGGGGGTGGTTTCTGTCACAGCCTTACCCTGATAGCTGAAGAGGTCCCGGAGCTCCTTGCCTGGTAAATAGACAGGGAGCCCATCGGCCTGAGTTTGACTACTACTCCGACCGCCACCGTTCGTGGTTTCTTACCCTCCACATATAAACACATCGTCACGGTAGTTTACAACTTATGTTCGGGGGTCGGGGTCCGCGGTGTCGCCAATACCGTCACCAAGGTTACTCAAGGTGCACAGTGCGGGGAGGGCGGGCGTAGTATCAGACATCGCCCCCATTCAGCGTGTCATGGGCGTGATTGAACATTGACGAGTGCGTTTTAGACGTTGCAGTCGTCTCATCTGTCATCGATTGTGTTTTCAGTGTGTATTAAGCCGGCTGCCGTGTATAAATATTGCCGTCTTGGCCACTCCTATCGTTCGGACTAGAGTTCGGGCTATCATCCGAACACCACCGCTACTGTGGCAACATTGACTGGCGGTGGTCTGGGGAATTAGTTCGCTCATTGTTAGATGCTAAGCTCTGTTACTGGAGCATCAAATGCAGGTGACTTCGTGGCTGCGACGCTACTTCATTGGCCGAGTCGGCGCCATGGCCGGGGTGGAGCTTCCGTCGCTACGTCGAGCCCAAGAATGGGCTGGGTTCGTTTGATTAACTCGGAAGTAACTCGGAAGAAATTTTGCACGGCCGAGTTGAAAATCATAACGCTCAGGATGGCAGCTGCTGCGGCGTGGTTCCTTGTTCATGGTCGCAGTGCCACGCACATTTCTAGCCCAGCAGACCCCATTGTTAATGGAGGGGAAACGCCGAGGCCGCTTTCGACTTTCGAAAACCACTGTGCGTTGTTTTTGCACTCATCTGCCGACCGACCCGCGTTTGCGACAGCTACGAGGCGGCTCTCGTTCCATGACCGTCGAAGAGCAAGTGCTGCGTGCGCTACGATTCTACGTCACGGGCAGCTTTCAGGGAAGCGTCGGTAGCGACCGCGTCATCGACAGTCACCAGTGGACACTCAGCCGGGTGTGTCCGGAATGTGTTGGAGGCCATCGTGGAGACTGCTGTGAGATTGGGGTGGGTGGCACTTCGGGCCACACCCGCCGAACGTGAAGACGTGAAACACAGTTTCCTGCATTTGGGAGCCTGCCTGGTGTCGGCTGGGCGGAGGGCGCATACATTGGCATCAAGGCTTCTCCAACGAGGAATCCGAGAGGGAGGAAGACCAAGTACGTCACGCGCAAGGGCCATTATGCGCTCACTACGATGGTGGTAAGTAATGGTGTTGTGAAAAGCTTTGCCTATGCACTTATGCTGGCGTAAGGTCTGTGAATAACTCAGCCAGGCCAAAAAGCTGCACTGTAATAACGTTGTAAGCAAGATTTATTCGGTTATATATGAAAGTTTGCATAAAATTTGTGTCGCACAAATTCAACAAACAACCTGTAGGTAACTCCTACATCAATTGTGGCGTTTTCGTGCAGGGTTTTTTCCCTGGCTCACTCAGACGTTTTATGTAGGAATTCTTAGTACTCCACAGCTACTAAATTGGTCAGGCAGGCACGAGATGGTTGTGTCTGTTTTGTGCTGGCGTACCCTCTCAGCACGGGCTTCAGAGATTTCGCTTGATTTACTGTCGCAATTGATTACAGAAAAATTTCATCCCATTGTGGTGTAGTATGGGAACAATTTCAAAATCCAGCCTTGTTTCGTTCATTCTTCGGTCGTGGTAGCACCGCCTCCCACTGAGCAGAATTGCAGTGAGGTCTAAGTTACAAAGTTTCTTAGAATACCCCAAGGCTGTATGTTGTCTTCACGCTATCTTTGACAGAGTGTGTACAAGTATAGGCATATAACATGATTGAAGTATAGGCATACAGCATGATAGCATACAACATGATCAGTTGTTGGTTCTACGGCTCTCTTTCGTTGTTATTTTGCTGCTTTATGCAAACTCAAATTTCTGCGAGCCATGCAACATGCCTACTTGGGCTGTTGGTAGCTTGGCGTTAACTCTGCAGACGGCAGTAAATTCAAAGCTGTGAGCTGCGTAGCTACCAATGACAGTGCCATGAAAAGAGAATAACAAGTCAAGGTAGAATAAAAATTAGGTTTGGTATTGGAGATTATGCAGTTTTTCTTCCCTCTTATATGCATACCAGGCACACTGCAATGTCTGGAGGGCCCGTCTCCAGCGGAATGTGAGCTACAAAAACACACCAGCGTCATGTATTGAGCATCAGCCTCACATCAACAAGCAGTGGAGCAAGCCGCTCCAAAGACTATGCGTATTTCTACCCAGAGCAACCTGAAGCAAAAGTCCATAGGCTCAGTGAATCCCTCGCTACTGCGCGTAAACAACTGAAGTGTCACCGACAGTGGTTATTTTACTGTGAAAAAAAAAATAGGACACCGGAGTCCCTTAATGAAGACGTGAAAAACAGGCATTTGATCTTAGAGGAGGCCGAGCAGAAACTGCAACCGTTTGGCAATGTACCCCAAGAAATCCTGCTCAGCTTGCGCCCAAATGCCACACAGCAGCTTCGAGGCTTGCTCTATACAGATGAAATGAAAAAAAAGTCATGACTACTCGCCACGTGCGCACGAGTATGTTAGCACGATGTTCTTCGTGTGAAGCACGAGAGTCATAAAAGATTGGCTCAAAGAAGTAGAAAATGCCCGGGATTCACATCCGAAATTTTGGACGACCTGAGCCCAAAACACAAGAATGACTCCTGCGCTCCCCCTCCCCCATGAAGGGTTCGGCTCCATTCTGCTGTACGGAAGGAGTACAAAAGATCTTGTTACTTTGACGTTTCCCCTGGGCGCTTCATCGGCTATGCGTACCTTGGCCACAGTCAACAGCCACAGGACGCGGACAATGTACCACTACCAATAGACGCCCGCGTATTTATGCTGGTTGTACTGGCTGCACCATGGAAGATGCCGTTCCGCCGTTTCCTGAATGCTCTGCTTTGCGGTGAACCATTAAAAAAACTTCGTGCTGGAGGCCATTGCAGGCATCCAGGACTGCGGTCTGAGTGGTAGCCGTTGTATGCGATTGCCAAGGGGCGAACTTTGCAATGGAGACACTTGTCGGCTGCCAGGTGCACGAGGCTTCATACGAGGACCTGAAGGCTTACTTCCCCAATCCCAGAAACAAAGGAGAAAATCTTCATGGTCTTCGATGCGTGCCATCGGCTGAAGTTGTTCAGGAACCTGCTGGGCGACAAGGGGACCCTGCTGAGCAGTGGCTATGGAGTAAGCAGCGTCTTGAAGAGCACAAATGTGTAGTAAATGGTCTCTCTTCTTAAGCTAACTCGTAACCGGAAAAGATATATCAACGTTTACAGAAAACATGCAAAATATTTTCAGTGGCAGAGAGAGAGAGAAAGCGGAGATATTTTCATTGAGCATAACGTGGTTCAGGGGGTGGTTGTGGATGACGGCTTATGTAGCCGGCGACATTTGCAGCTAACGGTGGAAACAAAGGAGGTTTCTACATTTATTCCGAGCTTGCTAGGCCTCCTACCACAGCTCGTCACAATAAAAATTTAGGAAATAGATTTTTGGAGCACCCCCGGAGAAGCGGGGAAGGGTTGGGAGGGTGTACATACAGGGGAATGTTGGGAAAAGGTGTGATGAAAAATGAGTTAGGTGAAAGTAATAGAATCCGGGAGTGTTCTGAAGGAGACACCACACGTGTTCTTTGGAATTCGTAAGATTAGTGTGAGCCGAGAGGTACGTGCGGAGGGCAAGGCTGTAACTAGTGCCACCTTCTCTGCATGTAGTAAGTGTACGCCTGGAAGATCTGTCTCTGGCATCAGGTTTGAAGCTGACCCCAGCCAGCAGTGTGAGCCCTGAAGCCTCATTACGGGCAGCCTCATGAGTCATGACCCATGATACCAGGGTTTGTTAGTGGAGACACTTCCCCAGGGAGTGGAATGGCTGGCGTGGAATATTTGGACCGCCAGCATCAAGAAATGGTGGTTGGTGGAATTTTGAGTGCCTCTTTTAAAGCGAATTGTTTTTGAAGGGGTCAGCCTTGGATAAAGGCTGACGTAGTCAACAGGGAGGTTCTCAGTTCTCACTGCAGTGGCGAATGCGGTGCAGCGTGTCTATTCCACAACATCTACATAGAGTCCATCAGACCAAGGAGGGAGTCGTTTTTGAAGGGCTCGTGTTCTCTGTTCCATGTGACACGCACGGTATATGAATACATGGTGGTAGGCATTGGTTTAATGACAAGGTTTGCATTGCTTTAACACGGGAAGGGAACCGTAACAGGTTGTTTTTGTGACGTATACTTTGGTTCTGAAGCATGCGGCCGAAGAATGCCTTCACGATGCTGTTAACACCGTTATGGAACGTTTTCCTAATGTACCAGTCTTTTTAGCCGTACTTTTGATTACCGAAATATAGTTTGTTCAAGTAATGTGGCGCACTGAAGTCCGTTTTATACTAACCGTAATAATTTTTTCAGCTTTTCTTCTGATCTTATTTTTACGCAAATTGTAAACCAAGCTACTCGCATAACACCTTCTACATTGAGCGTTTCTTGTGTTCATCACAGTACCTGACCTCTCCCGTCTCTGCTTTGTCTGCCTCAAATGAGTGATCATTCTTTGCTCCATTTCACCACGGATGTTTGCGTTACTCAACATGATAATTATACTAAGAGCAATATACTAAGAGCAATAGGTTTCGTTATGCATATATACCAACTAGCCCACCTCCACATTCTGCTGCAGGAAGTATACGTCCATGGCAGTGACCCTGCCCGGGTTTGTGAATGTTTCCTTTTGCCACATTTTGTGGACATGGCTTCATCCGTGTATATATTAGACACAAAAATATTTTGCAAGTTCATATGAGACCTGTAGCTGGGCTAAAATATCCTCAGAGTCCCCATTCACAAAATATAGTTCTTATAAATAATGGTAGCTCACATTAGCAGTCATAGTTAGTTTTAAGGTTGCATTAGTAGTGCCATTGTTGACACTAAATCATATCCACTCCGCTCTCTTCCTGTCCCTTAATTTTACACCCATCATCTAGCGTTGTATTGCCTGCTAAGTCGTCCTTAATTTAAGCTAGACCCTTTTAGTGAGCCTGGAAGTTTCTGCCCCGTAGGTGATTACCGGTAAGATGCAGCTGTCATACACTGTCTTTTTCAGGGACAATGGTAGGCGGCCATTCTGTATTATACCAGTCTTAAAAGCTGTATTAACAACACAGATTTTCCTGTACCCATGCCTAGATTGAAGAACTGGCTTGCAAGGGAGGTGCTAGTGCAACAGCCTGCACAAGATGCCTCCTCAAGCTACTGTTGACGGTCATCTTGGCGCAGGGCTTCTCCTGGTTTGGGAAAAAGGGAAGCACGCTTTTTTCCACCTGCGAGTGGCATCCTGCATTGTGTGTAGCTAGATATCATTCGTGTTGTTATAGACATCAAATTCTTTCACCAGGCAATGTATAGGGCCCAGATTTTTATTATCAGTCACATCCTGTGCAAATATCAGCTTTGTCGACAACCTGCGGCTTCTAAGTTTTTATTGCGAGGAGAAGCATTAAATTTCTTTCAGCCTTTGGACCATAACATTTTTCTCACTTTCCAACCAATCCGGCCTGCAACAACTTTGGCAGTTTCTGGCGCCACAACGAAGAACGCAAACTGTTCAAGAATCCCTAGCATAACTGATGATGGAGGCGTGCACCATTGAACCGCCATTGAATCATTTCCGTGCATCCGTGCGTTTTTATTTTGCGTTATTGTTCTTTGAGCGTATCACTTGGTGTGAATTACGTAGTCGTGTAAATGTGTCTTGTTGCAACCATTATTGAAATTTTTCGTGTTCCCCGTTTTTTCTTTCATTCCCAAATTATATCACTTTGAGTGAAATATTGAAAAAAGTGTAACTTTGTATTGTTTTCCTAACCACAATTCAATAAGTTGTTTCTGAAGTTTTTTTGTTGTTTTATTGTTGTCCTGCCATTTCACTAAGTGTGAATCATTTCATCACGTAAATTTCTACTGCTCTTGGAACCGCCGTATAGTCATTTCTGTATACACACATTTTCTAGGTTTAATAACCATTTCCCTAGATGTGGGTTTGTTTAAAGTAGCTTAAATTTGTATGGCACTCACAACCACCACTCAACACCACTTCTGTGTTTCTGAGGTGCTTTTGTTTTTTTGTTGCCCAAACGTTTCACTAGATGTGAACTATTGAGTTTCATAAATTTGCTTTGTTTTTGTAACCACCATTCAATCATTGCTTTGTTTCCACACTTTTCTTGCGTTGTTTTCCACCCATTTTACTTAATGTGAGATATTTCAAGTTGCATTACTATCTTGTGCTTGTACCCTGCGTTTACATGTTTGCTTTTTTTGTATTTTTTCTCAACCTTTCTGCTATGTGTGACTTAATTATAGACAAATATTTATACTATTCTTGTTATTATAGAATCCGAACCCTGTGGGCCAGGGCAGATAGGAATCAAAATTAAAGTGGTTGTGTTGCAAAGCCTATTACATAATTTGGAAGCCAATATAAACTGTTTTACCTGAACTCTTTTGTGTTTTATGTGTACTTTGAAAGCTTGCTTACTATCCACCTGCACTTACAGCTAGGTTGGCAAGACTGTCATTTTAATTAGCTTATTTTTAATTGTGTCTCTAATAGTTATTTGCAGAAGGCCTGTACAGCCGTGCTTCATGGTACAATTCGATGACGCTGCTGTGGTTGCCAGCAAACCTACTGTGGTTTTCTATGGCGCTTGTGCTTATCAGGACTGGTTTACCGTTACTTACTGCCACTTGTTTTCGATGCAACATTTCCTGTTTAGAGCTGTGCTTCGTGTGCTTCTGCAAGAGTGTGTGGTCAGGTTGGCACTTCACATACGCAGTATGCAGCACTTCAAAAATGGAAACACAATAATCTAGAAACCAGGTGCCAAGTAGCAGCGAACAGTGCTGAATAGCTAGCAAGACATGTATTTGAAGTAAACTGCCCACAACACGTAGGTAATTGCCGAACGAATAGCCAAGTCAAGATTTGAGTATGTATTGTGTCCTATGTTGTGGTATGTAGGCTGGGTCTTGATGAAAAGGCATGCTCCAAAGGATGTTAAAAACTTCTCTATCAGGCGACCTCGGGCATCCGTGCGAGAAGAGCCCCAAAGAGAGTTGTGAGCATTAAGGTCGCCTGTAAGGATGTATGGTTCGGGCAGCTGGTCAACCAGCGCCTCGAAGACAGAGCTCGAAAGTGCATAATCAGGACGAATGTAAACGGAGCTTACCGTTATCAACCTATTAAAATTTATTGTGCGGATGGCTACAGCCTCAAGGACGGTGTTCAAGGTGACAGGGTGGCATGCTAAGGATTTGCGGGCGATTATGGCCACACCGCCAGAAGAGTGTGTGCAGCCATCCCT
This sequence comes from Haemaphysalis longicornis, assembly GCA_013339765.2. Lineage (NCBI taxonomy): Eukaryota > Metazoa > Arthropoda > Arachnida > Ixodida > Ixodidae > Haemaphysalis > Haemaphysalis longicornis. The sequence goes on along the minus strand of CM023450.1, from coordinate 221,047,783 downwards.
GTCCTTTCTGTATACCAGGTGACTATTTAAGAAATTTGTGTGTTTGGAATTCAGATGCGTTTCCTGGACACACAATACACATGGCTGATTGGCATGCAGAATCTCATACACGTCGTCAAGATTACTCAGAAGGCCTCTGCAGTTCCATTGAACTATGTTTTCTCTTCCCATTATTTAGTGTGGGAGCTACTGGAGTGTGTATGTTTATGTGTCGTCTTTCAGGGCTGTGACTCTTGGATTGGGCTTTTTGGACCTTTCTGTAGGCTTAAACGTCGGAGGCCGCTCCTTGCGCTGCGTTGCAGGCAAGAACGGCACGACGTTCATCTCGTCGTCCGATGTCCTGGGTGTGCCCATCGAACCGGGCCCCCCGGACTTGGCCCCCCGGACTTGGCCCCCCTTCGGGGGCCCTTCGTTTGAACCACCACCGCCGCAGGTGTCGGGGGCACCAGAAGTGGCACGGGCGTTGCGGTGGCGGTGGAAGCCGGTGCGGGGCCCGTGGTGTCCATGGCACCGTCCAATGCACTGGAGGACGGGGAGGCAGGGACGGGAGCGGCACCGGTCCCGACGGAAGAGGTTGCCACCACAACCGTTGCTGGCTCAGCGAGCAGTGCGGATGCGGGTTGGGCTGCCATAGGCAACCCACGGGGGGGCGGGGGCGGGACCAAGTCCGACTCGCGGTTACTGGGTCGCCGCCGAAACCAGACGTCGCTCCGCCCCCCGGCCAGCTGTGTCGGCGTACCTCCCCACAGGGAAAGAGGCGAACGTCTTCCTCGCCTGTGGGAAAGTGATGTTTTCAGTGACCTTGATGTTAATGATTTTCTTTTCTAATTGAACTTTTCGCATTTTTTGGAGTAGGCCACATGTGGACCCTGGCAGTTTACACAAAGAAGTTTTTGCACCTTGCAGTTTTCGGCCGGGTGATCGTGCTGGGCGCATTTTGCGCAGGTAAGTCGGCCGCGACAGGTGTTTGTGCCGTGCCCGAACCATTGGCACTTGAAACAGCGCCGTGGGTTCGGGATGTAAGGCCGGACTGAGCAACGAATGTAACCTGCGTTAATGAATTCTGGAAGGGTCGACTTGTCGAAGGTTAGGATGAGGTGCCTTGTCGGTATTTGTTTATCGTCTCTGCGGATGGTTATGCGCCTGACCACTGTTACCCCTGACTACTAAGGCCCTCCAGCAGGTCAGCTTCAGATTCACTTAGTAGGCCATATTCGGAAATCACGCTGTGGGAGCTGCTTAGGCTGCGGTGGCGCGTGACTCGGATGGCCAGATCGGCGATGCGGGTTTGTGCAAGTAGTTTATCAGCCTGATCATGGCTACTGACTTCAACAAGGATTTCACCGGTTCTTTGTTTTTTGGCTTTATATGATTCGCCGATGACACCTTCAAGAAATTTGGAGACGAGAAATACTGACTTTGAATCACGAGGGTAACTGGTCAACTGATTCTATCACTGAGGAGCGAGAGTAGTTGTTCGGTTTCGGAATACTCAAGTTGGGAAGTGGTGGAAAGGAAACTTCGGTGCGGCCCCTTTTCGGGGGCCGATCACCTTTGGGGGGGGGGGTTGGAAAATGCCATATGATACATTGGAAAGCAGGGAGACGGGGGTACTTTCTCCTTTGACCTTACCCTGGTAGTCAAAGAGGTCCCGGAGCTCCCAGCCTGGTAAACAGGCAGGGAGCCAGTCGGCCGGAGCTTGACCAAGGCTCCGACGGCCAACGTTTACGGCTTCTACCCTTCACCTTTAAACACGTCGCCACGGTTGGACACGGCTTATGTATGGGAGCGCGGGGTCCGCGGTGTCGCTGCTCACCGTCACCATGAATACTCAAGGTGCCCCGTGCGGGGCACACAAATTCAAGCTCAAATCACGCCTTCAATAGCCGGTGAAGGCGCCGTATACCTAAAGGAGATTTAAATCCTGCGCGGCAGTCAGGCATACAGTTCTGCAGCGGAGCGTGGCGGGCTTCCCATACTGTTTTCACAGTCAGCCACAAATCGTCGGCGGTCACCATCGATGGTTAGGTTGAGATGAGCAAGGTGTATTTTATTGCCCCCCAAACGATCTATACGGACTTCTAGTTGGCCCCATTCGGGGGCCACTCGAGTAGTCGCCCACCGCGTTCTTCCAGTAGCCCCTGGAAGGCCTTCCATGTGTGCACAGGGGCTTCTATCTTGCATAAAGATGTAGCACCCGTGTTTGAAGTGTCCGTGTAAGGCGTAAGGGATGAGCGTTTTGTCGATGACTTCTTAGTAAGAAGCGAGTTTTAAGGGTGTGAAAGCCTGACGACGGGCGAAGGCCCTCCCTTCTGATGGTTCCACACACATTCACGGAACACCGACAACTGCTGAGGATGTTTGATGCGTTGCAGGGTTGGTGTCTTGCAATAAGAAAGAATAAGTATTCCAACGCCATTGTTGTCAAACTGCAACCTTGCAGAAAGCTGTAAACATTAGAATTGATGGTTTGGCAGCAAACGTGAATTTTGAAATGTAAGCAATAAATTGTTTTTAGTCGTGAAAGGGGACGAGGTCGAGTTCCGAGAAGGCCTAAAGACATAAAATAAAAAAAAAATATAAACAATAATTTACCTACACCTGCCGGAATGGTTGTTTTCTTGCGAGTACCGTAATTACCCGATTCTAACACGCACATTTTTTCCGGAAAAACAGGCCGAAAAATCGCATGCGCGTTAGAATAGGATACGAAGCCGAAACTGCCGAAACAGCTAAAATTTCGTCCCACCCATCGCCGTCGCCATCTCAAGGTGGCGCCAAAGCTTTTAACAATAATTTTTATTATCTCTGAATTTTTCGGATCTAGGCGCATAGAGTTTTCTATCGGCGTTCACACAAATCGTCAAATTGCTCCACTCGCGCGCTTGATTACAGCAATGGCAGCAGCGGAAACGAAGGTGCGCCGCTTCCACGACTTACGAGCGGCTCCCATGCGTTCACAACGAGCGGTTCGCTGAAGCGTGCGCCTCTGGAGGAGCTCGCGGGATGGGCGTGCGAGGCGTGGGCCACGATCCCATCGAACATGATTGAACGTTCGTTCAGAAGTGTGGCATCGCGAACGCGCTTGACGGCACCGAGGACGAGATGTCGCGGTCAGCAGAAGGCGACAAGGAGCTCTCGGAGAGCGACGAGGAGTGAGATGCGCGAGATTACTTCGGGAAATAAATCACCCGTTTCTCTCGCATTCGTTTTTCTTGCTCACAAAGTTCCGTGCGCGTTACAGTCGGAGGTGCAAGTTTTTTCGGTTTTTTGCCTGGAAAATCGGGTGCGCGTTAGAATCGGGGGCGCGTTAGAATCGGGTAATTACGGTACGTGGAGTTGCGTCTACGGTAGGTTGGATTTGTGTCAATAAAGAATGCCTGCAGTACTTCCACGCACGACAACCTAACAAAACGCATTGAAATCACTGGTTTACTGCGTAAATTACCAGAATGTGCTTAAGGGGTAAAAACTATTCGGAGTTATGATAATGATAATTTTTTATGGCGCAGTCGCAGACGCTCTTTCAAGTCTCCTCTACCATCCGACGCTGAAAATTTATCTTCTGTGGAGTGCACTCTGGCCCCACTTGATATCACCGACATGGCTGCTGAACAGCAAAAGGATCCGTGGATCGCTTTTATTGTGGAAGTTTTGTCACTACCATCGCCAGCAGCCGCGCCCCGCTCTCTCCGCCACCAAGCTGCCCATTTCTCTGTCCGTGACCAAAATGGCTCTTGGTCATCCCTCGTCATTTACGCTTGCACATCTGTTCTTCGTTCCACGGTGACGCGCAGTGTGCTCACGGAGGTGTCCTGAAGACCCACCGAAGACACTTCGCCTTCGCTTTTACTGGCGAGGAATTTACACCTTCGTCACAAAATATGTTCGTTCCTGCACAGACTGCCAGTGCCGTAAGTCTCCTCCGCGATCAACAACGAGCGAACTCTAGCCTCTGCCATACCCTGCCCGCCCCTTTGATAGAGTGGGCATCGACCTCTACGGGCCGCGACCGTGTATATCCAGAGAACACCGCTGGAGTATCGTTGCGGTAGACCACCTCGCGCGATACGCTAAGACAGCAGCCCTTTCAGCAGCCACAGCGCGGGATGTGGCGTCCTTCCTCCTCCGTCATTTCATCCTTCGACACGGAGTGCCCCGAAAGCTGCTGAGCAACAGAGGTCGCGTATTTTTATCTGAAGTTATCAAAGCGCCCTTGGCCGAGTGCAACGTCGTTCATCGCACTACAACAGCGTACTATCCGCAAACCAACGGCCTAACCGAACGCTTCAATCGCGCTTTGGGAGACATGCTGTCTATGCATATTTCATCACGTGCGCGTACAATACCGCGACGCAGTCGACTACCTGATTTTCACCATTCTTTCTCCTCTGCGGACGGGAGCCGACCTGCACGCTGGACACGGTTCTTCCATACCGCCCTGATCCCTCCCGAGTGCACACCGATTTCCCAGATTTCGCAGTTTGCTGAGGAATGCCGCCAGCTCGCACGGTCATTCACTTCTGAACACCAGCAGCTACAGAAATCTCGCCACGACGCGTCCAGTGCACCACGCGATTACTCTACCGGCTCCCTTGTTTGGCTTTGGGTGCCAGGTCCCACTCCAGGTCTCTCTCCGAAGCTTACATCAAAATACTAGGGTCCTTACAGTGTTATCAAAAGCACTTCGCCAGTGAATTATATCGTCGAACCAGTTATGTCCTCATGGGATCTTCGTCGCCGTGGCCGTGAGACTGTGCATGTTCAGCGACTCAAGCCCTACTATGATCCGCTGGTTCCGTCGTCACCATGAGTCGCCAGGATGGCTCCCTCTTCTCGCCGGAGGTGATTGTAGATAAGAACCTGAACACCAGAAGATGGACACTTTCCCAGTGGCTATACACTTTCTTTGGCTATGTCCTGTCATAAAATAGTTGGTGTACAATCTTCCGAGAAGGTTATGTGCCATGTAGCGCTTTCGGAAGTAGACGAAGTTTGTGTTCGCACAGCTGGTACCTCAGCCCCGGTTTGCTACGTTTGCTCGGACTCTGCCTGACTAGACGACGTGACCGTTTGCAGGTGTCAATAAACGCCACCACACATATAATTGTTGAAAAACGTCCATGACGATACACAGAAAACAATTCGCTTGTCATTAAACAAATTAGGGCAAGCTGGACGCCTTTCTAAATCCTGGAAAGAGGCATTGTTGTCCCCATACCGAGAGAAGAAAAGGGCACCCCTTCAACCGGGCACGTATAGTCCGATTTTAATAACTAGCTGCTTGTGTAAGCTTTTAAAAACATAAGAAAGAGGTTGTGGTTGTATGTTTTTACAACACAATGGAATTTGATCTAGCTGTCAACCTTGTTCGCGGCCGGAAGGTCCACGACCGACCGTCTCGAAGGACGGTCCGTCGACAGCTCTTTAGCTGTCAATTTCTTCACCACAAGCCATCAAGTCTTCATGGGGTAGCGACTAACAGGAATCTTTTATGTCTATTGAGGACGCTGTGAATCCGGGGCTATCGTTGGTAGACCGGGACACAGTTACGTCGTCCAAATACTTGATTAAAAACGGGTCATATATGGTCATATATGCTTAACAACAGGGGTAGCACTTTTTGTATGTACACAGCCAAATGTTTGTGCCGAGTACCAGGTTCAGAAATAATTACCGATTCGTGCATCCCACTTCATGAGTCCTAGCTGCAAAAAACAACTAAAGCAGCATGACTCACTCTTTTCTGTGTTCTGCGCTACGCGCGTGTTAGGTTTAAATCAGTGCAAAGTTTCTTTGCCGCAAATTTGATCTTAATAGGTTTTATTCCGGGAACACCATGCAGGTCGCACGCAGGTAGCAAACACCATCTGGAAAAAGGCAACAAACACCAAAAGGCAAGAAACACCATGCAGGTAGCAATCGCAGGCTCTTCTCATTGAAGAATTGTTGGTAGTACGTCGACACCAGTCGCTACACATCACTCCCATTCGGTGTCGGGAGAATGTTTCGAAACGCATCTCACTAAGGAAAGAAGCTCAGGCGGCGGCAACTTCAGCTCGACGAGAAACTTCCGTCCGAAATTGAGTTTCCGGCGCACAAACAGAGGCAATTCAAGGCCACCCTCCGTGCGTACGAAGTTTCCGGTATACCGTTTTCGCTATCGCCGATTCGCCCTCACCTGAGAGACAGCTGGCTTCCAAAGAGATTCCACAGTAAAGCCTACGAGGGCGCGTAGTTCTCGCCGCTTGTGTGCGTGAGGTCGGCTGACCTTCTGAGCTTGAACGTAGAGTTCATCGTGGTAAATTTGCGTCTGTCTATTCCACTCTGCTTCCGTAATTTTCGAGACCCTAAAGCTACGTTACCGTGAGAAAGCTTCGCCACCAAACAATATTTCGACTTCTGGAGGCAGGACGTGCATCCTAAAGAAGGACGGCAAAATGCGGGCACTGAAGAGCGCGATGGCGATCATAGTTATTAAAATGATGGGATGTCAGGTTACACACTAGAAAGAGCCCGATTTACTAGAAACGTTCTTAAAACTGAACTTTTATTGCATGAATATGTGATATACTTTTTAATCCGGTGGGAATTGTCCGGCACCGCGATTCGAACCACGGTCCTTATTGGAATTGCACAAAGGGACTTGGGGTGCGGCCTGACCCCGGCGACCATTGCCGGTAATGCCCTCCCTCACCAGAGCAGGATTGGCCACCCTGGTGTAGTAACGGCCACAACCTCCCATGAATACGCCAATTAACCCACGGCCCTCAGTCCCCAGCGGCTGCGAAGCAACTGACCACGGCGGCGGTCAGACCTGTGACGCAGCAGAGGGTGCTAAGAATCCCTTGATCCGGACAGGCCGCCAATGGAATCTGAACCTGACAACGTTTAACGCGCGAACCTTATCTAGCGAAGCAAGTCTCGAGGTGTTTTTGGAGGAATTAGAGGGCATTAAATGGGATGTAATAGGGCTAAGCGAGGTTAGGAGGGCAGGCGAAGCCCTTACCGTGCTAAAAAATGGACACGTCCTATGTTACCGTGGTCTAGAGGACAGAAGAGAACTGGGAGTGGGATTTCTAGTCAATAAAAGCATAGCTGGCAACATAGACGAACACTGTAGCATTAACGAAAGGGCAGCAGGTCTTGTAATTAGGCTCAATAACAGGTACAAGCTCAAGGTGGTGCAGGGCAACGCGCCCACATCCAGCCACCACGACCAAGTAGTGGAACGCTTCTATGAAGATGTGGAATTGGCAATGGCTAAAGTAAAAACACAGTATACCGTAGTTATGGGGGACTTCAATGCTAAAGTAGGCAAGAATGAGGCTGGAGACAAGGCAGTTGGGAACCATGGTCAGGGCTGTAGAAATAGCAGGGGGGACCTACTAGTTGAGTTTGCAGAACGGAATAACCTTCGCATAATGAATATCTTCTTCTGTAAACGGGAGAGTCGGAAGTGGACCTGGAGGAGCCCGAATGGGGAGCACAAAAATGAAATAGACTTCATATTATGCGATAACAATGGCGTCGTGCAGGATGTGGAAGTGCTCGGAAGGGTAAGGTGTGTGACCACCTTATGGTAAGATCCCGAATTAGGCTAGATTTGAGGAGGAACCGCAACAAGCTAGTACGAAAGAAGCCGATAAATGAGCTAACAGTAAGACGTAAAGTAGAAGAATTAAGGATCGCGCTGCAGAACCGATATCCCGCTCTTAACGAGGAAGCCGAGCTTACGACACAGGAAGCCAGCAAAAACCTTACCCGCATTATCACGGAGTGTGCAGTAGAAGTCGGGGGCACTATGGCTAGACAGGATACTGGTAAACTTTCACAAGAGACGAAAGATCTAACCAGGAAACGGCAAACCATGACAATCTCTACCGCAGCTGACAGAATAGAACTAGCGGAGCTCTCGAAGTTAATCAATAAGCGTAAGACACCTGACATACGGAAGTATAATATGGAGAGGATCAAATACGCTGTAAAGAACGGAGGTAGCCTGAAAGCAGTCAAGAGACGTATTGGCGTGGGGAAAAATCAGATGTATGTACTTAAGGATAAGCAAGGCAATGTCATCACAAATAGGGATAAAATAGTCACAGTGGCCGGGGAGTCCTATAGGGATCTGTACAGTAGCCGGGACATCCAGGATAATGCCGAAGGAGACAGTAGTTCAGAGGAGATAGACATCCCATCAGTAACAACCGAAGATGTAAGGAAGGCTTTGAAAGAAATGAAAGGGGGCAAAGCACCTGGTGACGATCAGATAACGGCAGACCTCTTGAAGGCTGGCGAAGAAATTGTACTTGAAAAACTGGCAAACCTGTATACGCAATGCCTAATGACCGCAATGGTACCGGAATCTTGGAAGAACGCGAACATCATCCTAATCCATAAGAAAGGTGACATGAAGGACCTGAAAAAATACAGGCCGATCAGCCTACTGTCAGTCGTCTACAAGGTACTTACCAAGGTAATCGCTAACCGAATTTCTGCAACCTTAGATTTCAGTCAACCTAACGAACAAGCAGGGTTGCGTAAAGGTTATTCAACAATGGACCATATTCACACGATCAATCAGGTGATTGAGAAGTGCGCGGAGTATACTGAACCCCTATATATAGCCTTCATAGATTATGAGAAAGCATTTGACTCGGCCGAAAGCCTAGCAGTCATTCAGGCATTACGGAACCAGGGGGTAGATGAGCATTATGTAAGAATACTAGAGCATATCTACAATGGGTCTACAGCTACCATCATTCTCCATAGGGAGAGCAGTAAAATACCTGTAAGGAAGGGTGTCAGACAAGGAGACACAATCTCTCCAATGTTATTCACAGCATGTTTACAAGAAGTATTCAGACGGTTGGATTGGGAACAGGAGGGAGTAAGGGTTAATGGAGAATACCTCAGTAACCTCAGATTTGCGGATGACGTTGCCTTGCTAAGTAACTCGGGGGACGAATTGAAAAGCATGCTTTCCGCACTAGACGAACGGAGTAGAACCGTGGGCCTGAAAATTAATATGAAGAAAACTAAAGTAATGATCAATGACCTCGGGATAGCACAGCGATTTGAGATAGGTGGCGAGGCAGTGGAAGTGGTAAGCGAATATATCTACTTAGGCCAAGTTGTGACCCCAGATTCCAACCATGAGGCAGAAATAATTAGAAGGATCAGAATGGGGTGGGGTGCATATGGCAGACATTCTCAGATAATAAATAGCAGCCCACCATTGTCGCTGAAGAAGAAAGTGTATGACAGCTGCATCTTACCGGTACTCACCTACGGGGCAGAAACTTGGAGGCTCACTAAGAGAGTTCAACTTAAATTGAGAACGACTCAGCGGGCAATGGAGCGGAACATGATAGGTGTAACATTAAGGGACAAGAAGATAGCGGAGTGGGCCAGGGAGAAAACTGGTGTTAAAGACATATTAGTAGAAATTAAGAAGAAGAAATGGACGTGGGCAGGGCATGTAATGCGAAGGCAAGATAACCGCTGGTCATTAAGGGTAACAGAGTGGATCCCTAGAGAAGGCAAGCACTGCAGGGGGCGGCAGAAAGGTAGATGGGCAGGTGAGATCAAGAAGTTTGCGGGGATAAATTGGTCACAGTTGGCACAGACCGAGGTAATTGGAGAATAATGGGAGAGGCCTTTGCCCTGCAGTGGGCGTAGATAGGTTGTCATGATGATGATGTGATATTTGTAAGCGCGTAAACACACATAGAGTGTCGAACACCTAATACATCCATAACACATTCTGTAGAACATAGCATACAACACCAAATGTATCATTCTGTCATATATACAGATTTCTTGAGCATATTGTCACGAAGCCAAGGACGACGCAGTTGTCTTGAAGGAGAAACAAGTTTATTGGAGCGACCTTGTGCTCTCCTAACAACTCAAAAGAATACAGAGGCGGCGAAGCAGCGGTCAACAAAGTGACTTGCGTCGGCGAGCGTCGCAGAATCGAATGCCGAGGCGTCTGCTCTGCAGGCTTTTTATCTTTCGGCGCGAGTGTTTCTGGAACCGTCGATTCATGTCCAGAACATTGTAGATCACAGACGATTATTCTGGGCTACCGACATTAGGGCGAAACAGTTTGCTTATCTGAATGTGATAGCCAGTCGGCATAAAAATAAAGAATGGAAGACGCGCTTTGCTTGGAACGCAGATAACACAGCCGGACGTGGCCCGGCAGAAAAACAAACAATAAATAAGCAAGCCCATACATGGTTCGCGGCATTACCCCCCTCTAAGAGTGCATCCACCCGATGCTAAAATAAAAGACAGTCCGAACAAACAACAACAACAAAAAAAGTCCGTCATCTTGCATAGTAAGGTTTCAAGCGAACCACGTGGACGACTTCGGGCCGCGTGCGTCGTCGTGATGTTCCGGAATCACCATCGGGGATCACCTCGTAGGTAAGTTGGCCGACACGTCGTAGAATTTGGTAGGGTCCGAAATATCGTCGCAGAAGCTTCTCACTCAGTCCGCGTCGTCGTATGGGAGTCCAAACCCAAACACGGTCCCCTGGGTGGCACTCGGTGTCTCGGCGTCGGAGGTTGTAGCGCCCGGCATCCACGAGCTGCTGACGCGTTGTATGAACTCGAGCCAGCTGGCGGGCCTCCTCCGCGCGCTGAAGGTATCCTTGGAAGTCGGTGTTGAGATCGTCGTCTTCTACGTGCGGAAGCATGGCGTCGAGCATCGTAGTTGGCCGTCTTCCGTAGACAAGCTCGAACGGCGTCAGCTGCGTTGTCTCGTGGATAGCCGTGTTGTACGCAAACGTGACATACGGGAGAACGTCGTCCGAAGTCTTATGTTCAACATCAACGTACATTGACAGCATATCTGCGATTGTCTTGTTCAGACGTTCTGTTAGTCCGTTCGTTTGGGGGTGGTACGCTGTCGTTCTGTGATCCGTGTTGCTGTAGCCTAATATTCCTTGCATCAGCTCCGCAGTAAAGGCCGTTCCGCGGTCCGTGATTAGGACTTCCGGGGCTCCATGTCGCAGCACAACTTGGCTTATGCAGAACTTTGCGACTTCTTCTGCAGTGCCCCTCGGAAGAGCGGCGGTCTCTGCGTAGCGCGTCATGTAGTCTGTCGCCACGGCAATCCACTTGTTCTGTGATTGTGACGTAGGGAACGGGCCTAGAAGGTCCACTCCAATCTGTTAAAAGGGCCTCGACGGGACGGCGATCGGTTGCAGAAAGCCGGCGGGTCGTGTCGGCGGCGTTTTTCATCGCTGGCAGTCACGGCAACTTCGAACGTAGTGGGTGACGTCGGATGTAAGACGGGGCCAGAAGTACTTTGCGTTGATTTTTGCAATAGTGCGAGCTGTGCCGAGATGTCCGGAAGGCGGGTCGTCGTGGCACGCTTCCAAAATTTCGTCACGGAGCTCAGCAGGGATGACAAGTAGGTAATGCGTTCTCGTTCCGGGGCTGAAATTCTTCTTCACGAGGACTGAGTTTTTGAGGCTGAATGCTGGCAAGTTCCGCTTGAACGACCTAGGCACGGCGACATTTCGTACTTCGAGGTAGTCGATCATGACGCGCAAGTCGGGGTCGGCACGCTGCTGGGCGGCTATGTCGCTCTCCGTAACGACTCCGAAGAATGCGCTGTCTTCATCGCAGTCTAGTGGTGGCAGGTCGACGGGGGCGCGGGACAGGCAGTCGGCGTCGGAGTGTTTCCTGCCGGGTTTGTAGACGATTGTAACGTCGAACTCTTGCAGGTGCAAGCTCCACCGCCCAAGACGGCCAGAGGGGTATTTCAAATTGGCGAGCCAACACAGCGCATGGTGGTCTGTGACAACCTTGAATGGTCTACCATATACGTATGGGCGAAAATTTGAAATGGCCCATATAATAGCGAGGCACTCTTTTTCAGAGGCTGAGTAATTTGTCTCCTCCTTCGACAGACCACGGCTTGCAAAGGCGATTACTTCTTCGCCAGCGCTTTGCTTTTGGACGAGAACGGCACCCAGGCCTATATCGCTGGCGTCGGTGTGCATTTCTATTTCGGCGTTGTCGTCGAAATGAGCGAGCACGGGAGGGCTTTGCAGGCGTTTTTGCAGCTCGCAGAATGCCTTTTCTTGGTCTTTTTCCCAGCTAAAAGGCGTGCTATCTTTCGTCGACCGCGTGAGTGGATCTGCAATGCGGGCGAAGTTTGCGACGAAGCGCCGGTAGTATGCGCTTGATAGTATCCGGTAGTATCCGGTAGTATGCGCTTGGTGATCACCGTCTGCTGAGAAGGTGCTGCTCCTGATGCCGACGCTATTGTGGAGAGTGACCAAAGGTTGCTTCTCGACCACGGTGTGTCTGTCGCAAGAGGCATTGTGCGGTTTAAGCAACGCAAATCCTACGTTTTGGTCACCAATTTCACCGAGGAGTACCAGCATTTAAACAAGGGCGCTGCAATTGCATTTCTCGAAGAAATGCAACAAGCAAGTGACGTGATCGCAGTCGCCGACTTTGAACGCGCACCCGAAGATACCTTCAAGTTTCCGCATTCCTTCGACGTGAATCCAGCGCTACCGCAAGAACAACGGAACAAATTATTGGCTTTGCTGCATTGCTACAGAGAGTGTTTTTCGTCAAACTCAAAACTACGTCAGACACCTCTAGTGAAGCACCGAATAATAACCGAAGATGGAGCCCGACCTACCCGACAGTCACCGTACCGCGTCTCTTCCTACGAGCGGGAAGCCATCCGGACTCAAGTCGACGACATGCCCAGAAACGACATAATACAGCCATCGAAAAGTCCGTGGGCTGCATCGGTCGTACTCGTGAAGAAAAAAGACGGCCCTCTAAGGTTCTGCGTTGACTACCGGAGACTGAACAAAATCACCAAAAAGGACGTGTACCCCCTGCCACGAATCGACGGCGCCGTCGAACACCTCTGCCACGTGAAGTACTTCTCATCGATGGATCTGAAGACCGGCAACTGGCAAATTGAAGTGGACGAGAGAGACCGAGAGAAGACTGCATTTATAACCCCGGATGGTCTGTACGAGTTCAAGGTGATGCCGTTTGGGCTGTGCACTGCGCCGTAGCAACGCTGACTTCGCCCGTGGAAGGTCCCCCAGCCAACGCGGGGGAAACTAAAAGCAGCAACTTCTGGAGGTGAAGTTGCTCTACGGCTAAAAACCGGAAACCCTCCAACGATGCAAGGACGCGCCGGAGATAGTGATGCACGACATGCCCTCATCCCGACGACCCGACCTAACTCTGACGAGACTCCCGAACACGACGACAGCTATACGGCGCCACGCGTACCCGAGCAGACCGAGACGTCCGCTGAGAAGACGACGACAACGACGACGCACAGTGCCCGACCGTCAACACGCACAAGCCGAGATGCGACCCCCTGACGCACCCGGAACTCGAGGAAGGCGGCATCCGACGTCAAGGTGTCCATCGACGGCTTTGATGTAGTCGCCCTCGTAGACACGGCAGCCGACTACTCCATAATGAGCGGACCATTTGCGTCTAAGCTGAAGAACGTTATGACCAGATGGGACGGTTCGCACATACGCACAGCAGGAGGCTACCTCGTGACACCAAGTGGAACGTGGACATCGCGCGTCATCATAGACGGCACGACGTACCCTGCAGTGTTCGTCGTTTTGCCCAACTGCTCCCGCGACGTAATTCTCGGAATGGACTTTTTGACAGACAACGGCGCAATAATTGATCTGCAGACCAAGTCGATAACGTTTTCTCTGATCACTCTATGATGCCGGAACCGAACCCCGAACACCCTCCAGCTGTAAGGATCGCCGATGATCATGTCACCCTGCTACCCCGCACCTCCACCAGATGTCACAAAGCCAAGGACGACGCAGTTGTCTTGAAGGAGAAACCAGTTCATTGTAGTGAACTTGTGCTCCCCTAACAACTCAAAAGAATACAGAGGCGGCGAAACAGCGGTCAACAAAGTGACTTGCGTCGGCGAGCGTCGCAGAATCGAATGCCGAGGCGTCTGCTCTGCAGGCTTTTTATCTTTCGGCGCGAGTATTTCTAGAACCGTCGATTCACATCCAGAACATTGTAGATCACAGACGATTATTCTGGGCTACCGACGTTAGGGCGAAACAGTTTGCTTATCTGAATGTGATAGCCGGTGCGGCATAAAAATAAAGAATGGAAGACGCGCTTTGCTTGGAACGCAGATAACACAGCCGGGCGTGGCCCGGCAGTACAAAACAAACAATAAATAAGCAAGCCCATACCTGGTTCGCGGCAATTTATAGCAAGAGCGCTGTATTCTGCGAAGCCTCACACAAATCCATTGTTCAAGTCGCTCTTATACACTTTCGTGTCAGCATCGCCAATGGTGCACGATGTAACAATCTTCTGGGTGCCGCAAGCTGGCAATGAGGCTGATAATGATGTGAACATGGACTCAGTGCCTTACCGCTAGTCAAACCACTCATTACTAGAAAAATCTGAGAAATTTGCAAGAAACATTTGAATACAGCAACAGAAAACAAGCTTCATATAATTAAGCCAAGTATGTGCAGGTACACAGGTCCATGGAAGCTGAATTTTGTCGTTTAAGAATAGGAAACACATATGGCAGGCACGGAAATATTCGAAATTGTACACCACGGCCAACTTATGCTAGATGCGGAGGAGTTCTGTGTACTCCATGTGGTAATTGAATGCGGAGAACTCGAAGCAGAAAGACCCAGTCATTTCGTGACATATAGCTGCATCTTAGCAGTACTCACCTACTGGGCAGAAACTTGAAGGCTTAATAAAAGAGTTCAACTTAAATTGAGGACGATTCAGCGAGCAATGGAACGGCAGATAGGTGTAACATTAAGGGACAAGAAGAGAGCGGAGTGGGTCAGTGCACACAAACGCGGGTTAAGGACATATTTGTTAAAATTAAGATTACGAAATGTGCGTGGGCAGGGCATGTAATGCGAAGGCAAGATAACCGTTGCTTATCAAAATAAAAGAGTGTACCGTAGAGAAGCCAAGCGTGGCAGGGGGATGCAGAAAGTTAGATCGGATATGAGATCAAGACGGGCAACTGGCCTGTCAGCAAACCCTTATGGAGGTCAAGAAGTTTGCAAGGATAAATTGGTGGCAGTTAGCACAGGACCGGGTTTGGAGAATAATGGGAGAGGCCTTTGTCCTGCTGTGGGCGCAGATAGGCTGGTGGTGATGATGATTATGATACACACAAGACATACCATAACAGCTGGGAAGCGTTCAGTCGGAAAGTGTAATAGTCAATTTCAAAAGAGTGTTTGATTGAATTCCTGGCGTTGATTCTCTAAAAAAATTCATATTCTCGGGTAACCGCATCGTTCCCCTCATTCATTACGACAGTGCTGAGGGTTTTTTCTGTGATTTTCAAAGGCCTCGCCATTTTGGCCCAGAAAAGCGTTCTCCAGCACTCTGTTTTGAAGCTGCAACGTATATATGCGCCCAATGCTGTTTTTAAACTTTCAATTAATATTTATTGGCCCGATACACGAATTTTCTAGAGAAGCACTAGGAACCCAACAGATTGCAGTTCTCTTGGCGCTGTTTTGCCTAGCTGCCCTTGCGCTAGCAAACGCAATCATTATCACCATCACTTCATGAACCGGGCAAGATGCCCTTCGTTCATGCTCCGACTATATTCACCTCTCTCACTTATGGAAGCCCAAATTCTGCCAATCTCGTAAATTTGAGGTCGCAATCACAAAACTTCGTTGCAGAATCCCCCCTTTAAATTTTTATCTACATAAAGCTGGTCAGGCCTTATCTCATCAATGCCCTTTCTGCAATGCCCCCGAAACAATATAACACTGTCTTTTAAATTGCCGCAGCTTTTCCTCGATGCGTCGCGCGCACCTTGAATACACGTTTAATAGGCTTAAAGGGACACTGAAGTGAATTTGTCAAGCTCCCGTTTTTGCTTGCACTGCGTAGACGGGCTCAAATTAGCACACTTTTCATCGTTTATCCGGTTGACAAATCGGTACTTATTTTACAAAGCGCGAAAGAAGAAAAACTACCATGCGCGGATTGCGGTGGCCGCACCAACTAAAGGCTGTGCACGGGAGGAGACGCACCGTGATTGGACGATGTCCAAAGTTAGCATTCAAACAAGTTTCGGTGGTTCTATAAAATATGATTCAAACAAGTTTCGGTTTCGGTTCTTAAAACAACATGATTGACATCCGACGGCATCGTTGGATGGGCATTCTCGATATCCAGTAATCGTAGTACCGCGCTTCTGCCATGTTGTCGGCTGTCAAATGTCTAAGATAAACCTCCCAGGGCGGCTTGGAATCGTAGAAACCACTAGACGAGGCCTACGCAGAGGATGAACGCCCTCCGCGTCCCCGCAGACGCACAAATGCATGCGCAATTCCCCCATATTTGGAGCTTGCCTCACTCATGCCTGTATCGTAAAAAGCGTGTTCGCACCAGGCCAAGGGTCTGTTGATTCTGGCCAGTGCCCACTGACCGCAAGCAGTCGGTGCTTATGGCAACAGCACGCCAACGAGAACTCGCTAGCGCGCCAGTGCCAGGCTGCGCGAGTTCTGCGGACTAGTTCGTGGAGCAGTGAACGTTGCGGCCCCAAAAAAGGTGAACTCAGTATAGAAAACATCGGCGAAAACCGAAAAAGTTACCTTATAAAAAAAAATCTTGTACCCGCGGGGATTCGAACTTGTGACGGGCAAAACACTTGCGTTGATATACCTAGTGCACCAGACCAGACGGCCAGGAGCGAGAGCGCTGCCGACAGTGGAAATATAAGATATATAATGTGTAACCAGTTTACACTTTTATTTAGTTTTAGTATTTCAAGCAGCTTAGGTGACCATTTGTTGTATTGCGCTCGTGCAGTAAGCGTCCCCCGAGTTTCCACAATAGCTCACGTCTAGCAATTGCATTTCTTAGTCGGAAAAGCGTTTGCGGATGCGTAGTCGTGCTGCTGACCGCTGTGCTTGTTCGCCCAGCGCGAAAAAGTGCTTCCCGCACCCTAGTTTACGCTGTACGGTAAAAATATCAGTTGATTTTATTTCCTTAGTACCTATATTGACTTCGCTGACTCCTCTACCCCTTCAAGAGGCCTTATATTTTCCTACTGGCGTACCAGTCAGCGAAGCGTCACATGTGTGCTTTGGCAGAGCTTGTGTGAAGCGACCTTGACTTGGAGCTAGATACAGAGTACAAACTAACGAAGTAAAGAAAGGCACATTCTCCCATTCGCAAACGTGTTGTGGCTTAGTGTCAACTGATCGAGCGAATTGCCATGACCGGTCAGCGGCCGGTGGACTAAACGTTGGGCCGACTGACTCGGTCGCGGAAAGTCGGCGAGCTGTGCAGTAGCGCAGCCAATTGCCAGCTCCTCTCCTGCTGACGTCACACGAAACGCCAAAGAAAATAGGCGACAGTGCAGAGGGGAGGACAGCATTTTCGAATTGATTTTCTACTAAATAAATTCACGTAAACGCGCTCAGAGTGGTCGAAACAGGGCCTAGGGACTCCGGACTACAATTTGCGCTCGTAATCCCGCATTGTTTACAAATCACTTCAGTGTCCCTTTAATCTCCCTTTATCTTTAACCGTTATTATTTCCCTGGGTGCTTCCGTCATAGGATATTGCCACAGAGATGTTGTGATCGCCTTTCATTCCTTTGTTGCGGTGACAGGCCGGATGCCCTGCTAGATAGCTCTGCCTTCATTCGCAAGTTTTTTTCCTGACAATCCTGTTCTATCCAAAGATTTCTTTTTCAACTCTCAATGTTTTTCTCGTACTTCATTTTTTTCTCTCTAAAATAAACCGGGTCACAGCCTAATTATTACAGGCAGCTTCTTGGCCAATCCCCACGTGGGTACGCGCCATGACATAAGGAACCAACCAACCAGTGTTCATATGTTTAATGCCTCGGTCATCCTGGCCTTGTCCTTGGTGTCCGCACATTTACAATGGCTCGTATGCGAGGGCAGAGTCAGTGTTTAAAGTCGGAGGCTGCACCTGTCCACAAGAGACTGTACAAACTGCTGCTGAGGTGTGGGTTCCAGCAGCCTGATCGTGTTATTAAAACTTCTGCGTCACTGATTTATACTTGACGGGAAATCGTCAGCGCAGTTCCTTAAAGAGTGAATATTGCGCGTACTCTGTGGACTTTAAATATCGTGAATACGTTTTTATCTTTTTCGCACTGTATATGTTTTTCCCATACAAATTCGAGTGTGTGGTGGGTGTTTGCATACGCGCTGGATACTTCTAACGACGAGTTGAGTGGATCATTTGTCACCTGGCGAAAGATGGCCGCCTAACGAGGATTTGGCATTTCACCGGCGAAATATTGCAGCCACACCAGTTGAGACGACCTTCATCCCTGTTCAGACATCACATAGGCAACGCTGCAAGCTAGCAAGACGGTAGGGATCAGAGGAGGCCGATACGTGCTTGATATCTCAGGTACGCCTCGTGATTTTCACCTCCTTTGTAAACTGAGTACTATGTGACAGAAAGCTGCAGAGTTGACAGCGAAACTTGTTTAGAGTAGTGATGGCATCTTGTTCCCTCGATAGCCTTTGCCGTTGAAAACCTTGACACCACATGGACTTTATTGCTGACTGTTGCGTTTGTCATCCATATGTCTCACAAACCCTTTACGATGTGTTTCGCTTGGGTACATATGTTTGTATTCGTTCCTGAAAAGGCTTTTGAAGGCTCGCTTTTGCTAGACTCTGAATTGCTCCGCCAATCCCACCACACATTCCATTGGCGTACCATGTCACGAAAAAATTCCCAGTCTGGCTCTATCACGTAGACACTTGCGTGATTACATAAGTGCGTTTTGTATTTGGTAGACGCTGCAGAAAAGTTCCCTAATTTTATATAACGCCCAGTTCAAACAACTTTTAACGCGATAGCGTTATTGGGCTCATTCTTCTATTTTCTCGTAACGCCTCCTGTCGGATATAATCCGTGCTCATCAGGCGTCCACGGAAATACGTCACCGCTGCCACCCGGAAGCTAGGACTGAGGCAGCAATATTCCAGGGCTCCGCTGAACCTGTTTTTTGGCGCTGCGGCAACAGAAGTTTGGGAAGGAGAACAATCATACAACGTCGCATACGAAAGAAGGACACGCGTCCTCACCAGGTGCCGCGCCTGCGCGGTGAAGTTTGTCCTACGCCCAGTCGGTAATAGCATGCTCGGCAGACACGGTCTCCAGTTGTGCCAGCAATTTACGCCATCACACCAAAGCGTCTTTCCAACACAAGATCAAAAATACAATTTGCTGGTACTTCATGCCCCGAAGCTACTTGTGGGTTGTAGTGGAAGCCTCGGGAAGTAATTTGACCACTTTAGTATCTTAACGGACGCCGAAATCTTGACACACTGGCGTTTTTATTTTCTGCTTCCATCAGAAAAACGGCCGCCGCGAACGGGAATTGAACCAGCGTCTTTGGGCTCAGCAGCGCAACAGCTTACCTACTGAGTCACCACTCTGTGTTTTCAACCTAGACCTATGCCGGCACCAACAGGGGGTGACCTAACCAAACCAGGGGATAGAGGATTAACGCAAACCTCTCAGAAATAAAAATGCATAGATTATAAACCGAAATTGCTAAA
This sequence comes from Haemaphysalis longicornis, assembly GCA_013339765.2. NCBI lineage: Eukaryota > Metazoa > Arthropoda > Arachnida > Ixodida > Ixodidae > Haemaphysalis > Haemaphysalis longicornis. The sequence goes on along the minus strand of CM023450.1, from coordinate 221,028,169 downwards.
ATAAGGCCCACTATGTGGTGTCTTTAATCAAACAAGCTTTCAAAATACTTTTCGATATTCCCACGGTTATGTCTCCGCTGAAGCTCGGTTTCGTAAAGGACAGATGGCAGCACGTGGCCAAGTAAAAATCACCCTAAAAAAAGGTATGAATATCCTCCCGGAGAACACCAACGTAAGAATGCTCGGTGGGGTTCCACACAAGCGGCTAGTTACCTACTCACAATCGGCAAAAACAGAAAATATTTAACCTGTTATTGCCCACAAGCAAAGAGTCCTGCCAATAGAAGACCAAGAAAACGAGAAAACAAACCATAAGACTCATCCAACCACTGGCCCTGACCAGAATATTGCAGAGGCTGCCGTACCAGACATTAACCCGCACCAAAAGAAACAAAGAAACACCATCATTTGAACAGCAAATACGGCAGTTCTCAACCTCGTAATTTTCACCGTAAGACAAACTAACATACGGTGAACCACCAGGGTGACAGAGTGAACATGCATTGGTGGGTATAGAAGAAGGGGACGGTTATTTACTCGATGGAGGGGTGAAATAATATTCGGAGCAAAGAATGGACTCGGGAAGCCCAGGACAACAGCGGGTGAAGGTCAATGGGAGAGACCTTCACGCTGCAGTCGTCCTAAGTAGGATGTTTGTGATAACGACGATGAATAGGACATCAAATTCTGTATTTCTAACGCATTTGAAGAAAACCGAGAAACCACTCGCCGAGCACCAAGAAAGCGACTGTAAAAACAAAATCGGGACGGGCCATCATACCCCCTTTGAAAGGAAACAGGTACCACCAAACACGCCCACCCACCCAGAAAAGAAAAGACAGGCACCCCCACCCCTCCTTTTGAAAGGAAACAACTGCACGCGATGATAGACACGGCACCGATCCAGAGACCCCGCATGAAAACTGTCCTCTACCGAAAATACTGATACAATCCTACACAACAAGATGCGGTATGGCAGGGTCAAGTTCATTCCGACAAAATTTTAATATTATGAGACTACAGTATACACAGACTCCGGGATGTACGATAGCACGAGGCCTCAATTGTCGAGCTACTCTGGCAATCTTTGTGACTGCGTGACCCTCCAACATACATGAACGAAGAAGTGGAAGTTGGAGCCGTCCTCTTGGCAATCCGAATAGCGGAAGTATCACATATAGGCGTAACATCATTGCAAACTCACAAAGGACATTATAAAGTTTTCTGGAGGCAGAATACCAAGCGCTTCAGTTAAGATATTCCCATACATAATGCAGAAAGTTAACAACATCACCAGTACAGCCGAATCCAATGGTGTGGAAGCCAATGACGCACTATGCAAGAGGCACACATACCGCGCTCCTTGTTACCTCGACTACCACACTGCCCTCTTCGAAAAACGCTAAGAACGAAGTTTCATCCTATGCCTAGGCACACAATCTTTCTCCTGGCACAACGACGTCTCAATGCCGAAGAATCACAAACTCTGTGGACGAAGAACCAACACATTATCTGAAAATCAATGTGTGTTAGGCTTTCGGTGGGAACAACGGATATTAAGTTAGAACCCTGCTAAAATAGGAGAATATCCAACCTATTCGCGCAACCTAACCATGTCCAAGGGGATACCCATTCAAGTATAACATATTCCTTTTCTTCCTGGCATGGGAGGCAGATTGGGAAGGCGATGCTGCAGATGCTGCATCTGGTGGCGTACACTCAGGTTCCACATTTGAGCTCCCTTCCATCTCTCTGCCTCTCTCTCTCTCTCCCTCCCTCCCTCCCTCCCTCTTTCTCTCTCTCTGAAAAAAGCAAAATTGTTCAGCCCGGCCTTCACATAACAGGATAAACATTTTGATACACTGATACTGACTCTTCCTCGCTCAAATTGAACAAAACTTCGCATTTGAAACCATTCACGGTCGAATTTTCAGCCGCAGATGAGCAGAGAGAATTTGTTTCTCGTGGTAAACGGCAATTAAAAACCCTTGTTGCTAGTCTTTCTCTTTTCGACAACCTTTCGCCCTCTTGGAAAACCGTTCGAAGAGCAAAACATAAACGAGGGACGACGAGAGAGCACAGAGACACGCGCTACTTCTAAGATTTATTACGAATAGAAGGCTTATACACACACAAATCGTGCGCACACAGGTACATTCTTGAGGTCACGCCGCACACACCCGAGACACGCATGATAAAATCGAAATAACGATAAAAACAACGGTAAAACAAAATAACGAAAAAACGAAAAAAAATATTTGTTCGACTGCAGCTTGTGCGACACGCGCATTCAGATTCGTATGTCCAGATACGAAAGTTCATTTTGTGATAGAGTCAGAGATGGCTTGCTCACGCAGGCATCCCCTCCGAGGCGGGCCATTTCAGAAGCCTCGATAGGTTTCCTTGTTATCTGGTTGTCATGTCTTGCTATTGTTATACTCTGATTGAAGGCAGGTTTACATTTTTTACATTTTTCACAATCTCGGCAGTGCGCACTAAGGTGCCCCGTGTTTCCACACTCTACATTCCATTTGTGCTCCCGCAGTCGACCATTTAAACACCGGGATGTCTGGCCTACGTATCTGCGACCACAGGAAAGGGTAATTACATACACCACATTTACAGTACACGCAACGAACTTGTTCTTGTGTTTGACCTTGCAGGTCCTTTCCGGCTTCTGTCCTGGGGGAGTTTTGAAAGCTTTGAAAGCGTTTTCAGGAGCGGAAAAAACTACCTTCACATTGCTCCGGGCACCGATCTGCTTGAGCATATGGGAAAGGTGGTGTACGTACGGGACAACTGCGGTTTTCCCCTTGGCCTGGTCCCTCACGTCAACCTCGGGCGGGTCGTTTCTGAGGGAACGTTTGACGTCTCCCAGGAGTTTATTTGCCACAGAGGTAACAAGCGCCAGTGGGTATCCCACCTTGCCTAGACGATCCACTTGCGCCAACAGACTGTGCTCGCACTTGTGAAAGCAGGATTTGTTAAGCGCGTTTTTCAGGCAAAGGTTAGCGATGCCACGTTTTACGAGTTTTGAGTGGCCCGAATAGTGGGGAAGCAGCGCCTTCATCGATCGTGGCTCGTATTCCCAGCACACATGTCTGTAAGAAACCCGAAGCCGGAGATCCAAAAACGTAATGCTCTCACGTTTAGGAATCTCGTGGGTGATTACAAGCGGCTTTAAGGAATCCATGAACACTTGTAGCGTTGTTGACATTGCTGTGTCAAGATCGCCGTTCGCGTAAATGAGAATAAGAAAGTCGTCCACGTAAGGAAAGACGTGAGTGACCTATGACCCTTCTAGCAGGGAGGCGACATTTCGGTTCTTTTCTTTGCCGCCAAATATAAGTCGCTGATAATGGGGGCGATGCATGACCCAATGCACACACCTTGCTTTTGAATTCACCATAGCTCGACGTAAGGTAAAACGAAAGCAGCTCCAAGAAACTTTCTACGGTCACACCCGCATCGTTTTGAAACGCCACTGCTCCGAAGGCGTGAATGCTGCCTTCAACGCAATTCAAGAGTTCGTCATGGGGGAGAGAGTGATATAAATCCTTGACATCAATGCTGAGGCGGGTTACAGAGCGTCCAATCTGTTCTTTCAGGTAGTCAATCACCTCCTGAGAGCTCGTTATTAAAAATGGATCATTAATATTTAAACGGCCCAGTTCCTGTTGCAGCAATAAGGCAACAATTTTTTGCCATGTACCTCGCTCCGAAACGATAACGCCCAGGGGTCGCTCGGGTTTATGCGTTTTAGCTGAAAAGAACTTCCTCAACCCACATTCTTCAGCTTTATCGCGCCTCTTTTCGAAATTTTCTAAACTTAGCCGCACGCACAGCTTCTTAGCCCTGGCCTTCACCTTTCCAAGCTGTACATCTGAACATTGGTTAAACGTCGAGGCAATCGCCGCACCAGTTTTCTGTCGATATGCGTCGGCTGAGAGAACCATAAACCCTCCCTCTTTGTCCGCCGGCAACACACATCAGTTATTGTCTTTCAAGAAACCACTCACACGTCTGACAGGAACGGTGGGGCGGGGATGCTTCAAGCACGATAAAGCGTCCACACCGGACGACACACACTGGGTTTTTTCTTCAGCAGGGGCCAACCTGGACACTTGTCTGACAAGTGTTAGATGCTCCACCGCTGTCATCCTGGGTTCCAAGGCGAACTTTCGGCCAAGGCACAAGGTGCGTTGCACTTCACCGGGGAGTTGCACATTGTCCTCCATGTGAACCGGTTGCTGTCCGCGTGCGTTTTCTTAGGCCGGGAAGCACGAAGCTGGGCGAATGTGGCCGTCCATAGGTGGTGCGTCGCATTGTTGTACTCGTCGCAAAGTTTCGGCCATGTCTTCTGCTTTTCGTAGCTCGAGCGGCTCTCGTGGTGCACTTTCGTGTGCAGGCTGTCCTTGTAGAACCTCGCTTGCCAATGCCACTCGGAACTGAGGAACTTACAGACTCGTCTGACGCGGCCTCCTGAGGGCGTGAACCCTCCGAGCAACCAGAGGATTTCAGGGGGAGCGTGATTCATACGCTCACAGTATGCGAACGTACGTGCTCGGCATGTGGCGAAGGCGAATAGAGTAGCGAGAACTGAAGAAGATAAAGTTAGACACGGAAAATGGCCCGTTGTACTAGAAAATGTAACTGATTGAGGCACACTTCTGGGCAAGTTGGTATTCCATTGCAAAACCGTTCGAAGCGCAAAACATAAACGAGGGACGACGACAGAGCACAGGGACACGCGCTACTTCTAACTAAGATTTATTAGGAAAAGAAGGCATATATATACACAGAAATCATGCGCACACCGGTACATTCTTGAGGTCACGCCGCACACACCCAAGACACGCATGATAAAATCGCAATAACGATAAAACAAAATAACGAAAAACAAAAAAATATTTTTTTCGACAGCAGCTTGTGCGACACGCGCATTCAGATTGACGCCAACGGCGATCCTGACACAGCAGTGTTCACGGGTTCCTGACACAAGCGTTCACGGATTCCTAAAAGCCGCTTGTAATCACCCACGAGATTCCTGAACGTGAGAGCATTAGGTTTTTGAATCTCCGGGCTTCGGTTTTCTTACAAACATGTGTGCTGGGAATACGAGCCACGATCGATGAAGCCGGTGCTTCACCTCTCTTCGGGCCACTTACAACTCGTAAAACGTGGCATCGCTAAGCTTTGCCTGAAAAGCGCGCTTAACAAATCCTGCTTTCACAAGTGCGAGCAGAGTCTGTTAGCGCAAGTGAATCATCTAGGCAAGGCGGGATACCCACTGGCGCTTGTTACCTCTGTGGCAAATAAGCTCCTGGGAGACGTCAAACATCCCCTCAGAAACGACCCGCCCGAGGTTGACGTGAGGGAGCAGGCCAGGGGGAAAACCGCAGTTGTCCCTTACGTACACCACCTTTCACATAGGCTCAAGCAGATCGGTGCCCGCAGCAATGTGAAGGTAGTTTTTTTCCGATCCTGAAAAGCTTTCAAAGCTTTGTAAAGAAACTTCCTTAGGACAGAAGCGGAAAAGGACCTGCAAGGTCAAACACAAGAACAAGTTCGTTGCGTGTACCGAAAATGTGGTATATGTAATTCCCCTCTCCTGCGGTCGCAAATACGTAGGCCAGACATCCCGGTGTTTAAATGTTCGACTCCGGGAGCACAAATGGAATGTAGAGCGTGGAAACACAGGGCACCTTAGTGCGCACTGCCGACACTGTGAAAAATGTAAAAAATGTTAACCTGCCTTCAATCAGACTATAACAATAGCAAGACATCACAACCAGATAACAAGGGAACTTGTCGAATCTTCTGAAATGGCCCGCCTCGGAGGGGATGCATGCGTGAGCAAGCCATCTCTGACTCTATCACAAAAGGAACTTTGGTATCTGTACATACGAATCTGAATGCGCGTATCGCACAAGCTGTTGTCGAACAAATATTTTTTCGTTTTTTTTATATTTTGTTTTATCGTTGTTTTATTGTTATTTCGATTTTATCATGCGTGTCTTGGGTGTGTGCGGCGTGACCTCAAGAATGTACCGGTGTGCGCACGATTCCTGTGTGTATATATATGCCTTCTTTTCGTAAAAAATCTTAGTTGGAAGTAGCGCTTGTCCCTGTGCTCTCTCCTCGTCCCTCGTTTATGTTTTGCGCTTCGAACGGTTTTGCAATGGAATACCAACTTGCCCAGAAGTCCGCCTTAATCACTTTCGCTCTTGTGACCGTAAATGCAGCAGCTGCATACATACACGCTCTCTGGTAGTCAAAGTATCGCTACCGCTCCATACATGTTTGAATACAAACATCGATGTCTCTGCAATTTTTTTTTGTTTTTAATTCCTCGTAGGCCTATGGCATCACGTTCCAAGCACTAAGACATCGCTTCAAAACACATCACAGGCGCTCGGACTGTGTTTTCTGAGGCGTAGCACACGAATATTTTCTAAGGCGTAGTACCCAGCCCACAGAATGCTTGCAGTTAATATAGGATACGAATTCCGGTGGTGTATTTATTGTTGACTACAAGTGCCGAATCCGCGAAGTGACTCAGCTGTGACTGTGTCAAACAAAGGCGTGTTTCTATTTACCTCTCAAGCCGCTGCCCCTCGAACGCAAAACAATGCAATGCCATCAGAAATTGGTCGGCATTCTTGTACTTTCTATGCGCTGGTTTTCTTCAACAAAGCATAATGAACTTAACAATATGCCTTCCGAGATCGTGCACGCGTTTCGCACGCAAACACTGGCTGAAGCTAAGAGCTATTAAGGGCCGCATTGCTGTCAGCACAAGCAACACCCTCAGCTGCGGGTCCGGTAGTACTTGCAGGGCTTGCAGCGCTCTTGCGGCATGGCGACAAGGCATGCATGCGAGCGAGGTGATGGAGACATATCGCTGTGGGGCACGTACCCTCGCTCCCAACACCTCTACTGCGCCTGTCCGGGTTTTTCACGGCCGCTGCCAGGTGACAGCACCGATACCTTTGGCCTCGCGTTCCGCGGTTCGTATTTGAATTGTCCGTAACCGTAAGTGCCCTATTAATCAATTGCGACTTGTCCTGTTTCCAGGAGCAGTCAAAGCAAGCATTGCACTGTTCAGAGAGTTAATACTACTGGCACTGTTTATAAACACCGGAGGCGCATCGTTCGTGCATGTTTGGACAACTACCGGCAGGAGGGAGCGAGCAGCTAGGCACGGCAGCTCGATGGGAACCCCATCTAGCGGCCGTGAGCTAGGCATCACAGATGCGGGGCGCCAACGGAGGTTCATGCATCGACGTGCTTACCAGAAGAGCCCCCGGAGCACATACCGTGCGTGCGCCCCCGCCGCCAGACTGTGGAGCATTCTGTATTCTTCGCAGCCAGTAGGGCTGTTTTGTATATTTCTGCTTGACTCCGGTTTCAAAACTTCCGTGTCATGTCGTTTGCAACGTTTTACGGCTGAATCTGGAAGCATCATGTTTTCTTAGTGCAGTTCAAGCGCGTTTCCGAACCGTTTGCGAAGTGTTACGTTGCAGGTTCGAGTTCTCGAGTTATCGCACCCCAGTGTGCTGAGTCACCTTTTTTTGTGTTCCTCTTTTTCAGAGGAACGCCCGATAAAATTGTCGCCGCTGCCAAGATAGTGACAGATCGATGCAAGACAGGCCGGGATCTTCTTGAGAAATGTATGGTCATTCCACGCTAATCATTCTGAATCACAATCAAAGCGTAAATCATACATTGCAGAGTCTGCAAGTGTGTTGCACTGAATTAAATAAAATCTTTGAGTGATTGCGCTTTTAATAACGCGATAGTGTTATTAGGCTCATTTTTCGATTTCCCCGTGGCTCCTAGCCGACCGCTATCAGCCGTGCTCATCACGCGTCCACGGAAGTACGTCACCGCTGCCACCCGGAAGATACGACTTAGGGAGCAAGATTCGAAGGTTCTGCTTAACAGAAGTTTTAATATAGGAGAAGGATACAACGTCAGATTCGAAGGAAATGACACGCGTTTTTAGCAGGTGCCGCGCCTCCGCGGTGACGTTTGGTCTATGCCCAGTGTGTGGTAGCATGCGCGCAGACACAGCCGCCAGCCGTGTCCGCAACTTACGCCATCACACCGAAGCGTGTTTCCACCACAAGATCAAACATACAAATTTCCTGTTATTAAGCCCCGAAGGTACACGTGGGCTACCAGGCACGCCGTAGCGGATGGCTCGGGAAGAATTTATAGACCACATTAGGATGTTTAACGTGCACACAAAATCTCGACACACTGACGTTTTTGTTTTCTGCTTCCATCAGAGAAACGGCCGCCGCGGCCGGAAATCGAACCCGCGACTTTGGGATCAGTAGCTCAACGCCTTACCCACTGAGCCACCTCGGCATGTTTTCCAGCAGGACTTGTGCCAGCACCAACAGTGTGTGACCTAACTATAGCAGGGGCAAAGGATTAACCTCAGTCGGGAAGAAGTCTAGGAAGGTATAGATTATGATTATAGAAGAACTAAAATAACACCCCCTATATACCTTCTAAGCACATAGGTTTTCGAAATATTTTTCAATATTTCCACGGTTCCGTCTCCCCTGCAAGCTCGGTTTTGCAACACGACAGATGGCGCCACGCGCCCAAGCTAAAAATAACCATAAAAACAGGTTGGGACATCCTCCAAGAGAACAGTCGCGCAAGAAGGATCGGCGTGTGCGCAAGCTCGGTATTGCAAACGACAGATGGCGCCACGCGGCCAAGCTAAAAATACCCACAAAAATAGGTTCGGACGTCCTCCCAGATAACAGTCGCTTAAGAAGGATCGGCGTTGCTTTAGATTTAAGCGGTAGTGCCAAACGCAGGGGCAAAGGATTAACGTGAGTTGCTCAGAAATCAAGGAAGGCATATATTATGAGCATGGAAGAACTAAAATAACGCCCACTATATAGCATCTAACCACATAAGTATTCAAAATACTTTTCAATATTTCCACGGGTCCGTCTCCCCTCCAAGCTTGGTATTGCAAACTACAGATGGCGCCACGCGGCCAAGCTAAAAATACCCATAAAAATAGGTTCGGACGTCCTCCCAGAGAACAGTCGCCAAAGAAGGATCGGCGTTGCTCTAGAGACAAGTGGTAGTGCCAAACTCAGGGGCAAAGGATTAACGTCCAGTCGCTCAGTAATCAAGGAAGGCATAGATTATGAGCCTAAAAGAACTAAAATAACGCCCACTATATGTTTTTAAAATACGTTTCAATATTTCCACTGTTCCGTGTCCCCTGCAATCTCGGTATTGCAAACGACCGATGGCGCAACGCGGCCAAGCTAAAGATAACCATAAAAATTGGTTCGTACGTCCTCCCAGGGAACCGTCGCGTAAGAAGGATCGGCGTTGCTCTAGAGACAAGCGATAGTGCCAAACACACAATCGCCAAAAACAACACTTTGATCCATTCCCCAGAAACCAAATTGCCATGTGAGAGCAGACCAGGAAAAGTAAAAAAGAAGTTATAAGACTTATGCAACCACTGATCATGACCTTAATATTGCAGTGCCTACCACACCCCAGACTTACCACGACCCAGAAAGTGGAAGGAACATCGTCATCAGGACAGCATATAGGGCAGTTCTCCACCTCGCAATTTTGGCCGTAAGACCGAACAGCAACCAAGGTGTCCTAAATGAAATGTACGACAACACCCTTGTGCAGATGTTCCGCCTTCTCCTTAGCTAGTAACTGGCCGCGGCCTCCTTTGGGAGGCCGATTATTGGATGTTGTAAGAATTTAGAAAAAAACATATAACATTAAAAAAAACGGAAAACCGGGCTACTTTATCCACTGAGTTGACCATAACGGTCAACAAGGTCCCGAAGCTCCCTGCCTCATAGACAGACAAGGAGCCGGTCTGCCATAACTTCACCAAGACTCCGACGGAAACTTTCGTTTTTTTTAACCCTCTACCTCGACACGGTTAGCCAGAGCTGAAGTTCGGAGGCTCGGGGTCCGCGCTGTGGCCAATACTGTCACGTTTAATATACAACCTGCCCCATGCGGGGGTTGATGAAGTGGGGATGGGCAAAAATATATCTGGAAATGAACGCTTCGTTTTCTTCAGTTGTGTTCACATTTGCTTCCGTTGTATTTCTGCACTGTTCGGGAGCACTTTGAAATAAGACACTATCTAGAGAAGATGAGGATGTGTCTGAACGCAGGCGCACTGCGTCAGTGTCATTCCAAGGCTACGAGGTGCGGTGTTACAAGAGAAGTGTTGGTCTTCTTTTCGGCCAAATTAATTTGCGCTCCCTTTCCACTCTTACGCGTGAAAATCAACGATGCAGAAAAAATGCTTACTGCTTCTTTAGCTCCGGCAAGTCGCTTTGTCGTCCACGCGGGTGCAAATGAGAAGGCAAGCGTTATCTGCTGTAAGATAAAACCCAGGGATGCACCCGGCAAGAATGGTGGCAGCAGCGTCTCCTTAAAAAAATTACAAAACCCAACAAAATCTTCGTTTTAAGAAGTTTGAAATCACTCGCCTGCAATAGCGCTTAGCGCTACGGCAACATAAAATTCGTGCTGCATATAGGCTAATAGTGGGCATTAAATCCTGGCAAACAAAAGCCTCAAATTGCGAAGCGGTTAATGATAACGAGAGGGCCGTTGGAGAGAGAGAAAAATCTTTATTCTTTAAACAGCCCTTGTCCGGGCCGTCGTGCCAGTTCCTTCATCAGGAGACGGCTGGTCCGTACAACTCCCACAGGTCCACACTAACACGAAGGCAGTGGGCCGCCAGGAGTTCTTGCGTCGATTTGGCATCTACGCCAGGACCCGGGTTCAACCAGTACTCCCAGGACGCGATGGGGGAACTCAGATGTGGTGGTAGGTCTGGCGGATGGCACTTCCAGACAAGGTGTCGTACTGATGGGTAGGAAGGGCAGTTGGGTGTAGAGCAAGTGGGACGCGAGAGGATGCCATGCATGTAGTGGATACGGGATGGAGTGATATGAGATGAGCTTTTCCGGACCACAGATGCAGCTGCACGGGAGAGAGTGAAGTGGGGGACCGGGAAGCACTGCCTCCTTGCGCGCAGCGCGCAGAGATGCTGTCGGCATGCCTGATGTTGTGAAATCTTTTGAGTGCCAGGGTGGTACACATGTGGCCACAACATGGACGGACCCGGGGAGAGTACTCGGGTAAGCTGGTGTGCTCGAGCATTGCCGTCCAAGTTGGCGTGTCCGGGAACCCATACCAGCGTTATCTTGTGAGGAGGATGGGCGCGAAGGGCTCAGCTGAGGGTGTCAGTGGTATGAGGGTGTACGTTGTATCGAAAAATACTTCGTAACGCCTCCTGCGGGTCACTAAACACGAAAATTGGGGTGGCAGGGTGCTCGACTTTCACAGCGTATTCGACGGCAGCGGCTGTGGAGAATTCTTCCAGGGTTGTACAAGTTGGGGCGTTTTTGAAGTGGACAATGGTGTCTACGGATCGGGTAGGGCTATGGAGGGCGATAGCACCATCTGTAGAAGTGGAGTCAAAACTGGCGTCCGTGAAGTAGATTGCCGCAACATTCTGTTTAAGCCAATTAATGCGCCTATTCCATGCTTTTGTGCGTTGTTGCCTGCCGACCAAGTTTTCAGTAGGGTGCATGTGGCGAGGAATACTCTCAATTACTAAGTTTGGGAAGAAGTACCAAGAAGGACGCTCGGGAGGGATTGGGGGAAGACTCTTTTTGGTAGTTTAAGAGGGTGGGAATCGTCCGACCTGAAGCCGAGAGCTTTAAGCAGTCGAGCTGGGCCTGGAGAGGATATTGGATCCGTTCCTGGAGAGTGTTGTGGATGCCTAGAGCTAAGACGCCTTGTGTGGCGGCATATTGAGGTATCCCACGGTCAAACGGTACAGGGCACGGAGGGCTCCTTCAAGGCGGTTTGTCTGGGCAAGTGAGAGGCGGAGGTAGGGCACAGTGTACATGACGCGAGATGTCGCCAAAGAGTCCATAATGCGGAGAAGGTGAGGCTCTTTGAGGCCTCGTGTGCGGTAAGAAACGCGCTTGAGGAGATGAGAGACCTGAGAGATCTGGGAGTACAATATTTGTAGTTGAGGAACAGCAGATTCAGTGCGCGTAAGGGTGAGGCCCAAAATTTTCAGTGAATCCACGTGTGGTATGGAGGCTGCACCAATCGACCGCTGTAATAAAGAGCGATCCGGGTCAGGGCCTCGTCGGTGAGACACCACTAAAAGGCCATCCTCTAGGGCTGTTGGACACTTCTGCTCCTGTATTCACTACGCCATAAGAAGTGCTTTAGTGTCGTAATGTTTTCTGGTCGCTCCAAATCATTACACCACAGAAGTGCAGCTGCGCATTTTAGCAGAAACGAAACTCGCGTGCTGGGTTAGTTTATTACTGCCACTTTTTCTGTTTACTTATATCTTTGCCACTCAGTTTTGTTGTATGCTGGCCCTGGCCGGTAACGAAGCGTTTTTCTCCCTTTTGGGCTTTATACACGGCGGGTTTGTTATTGCTCAACGCCGACTGCGTTTCACTGTGTTTTGTCTGCGGCTAGACACCTGAAGCTCTTGACAAATTTCGTTGCTACTGTGGGGGCCCATGCTTACGAATAAATGCTGTGCAAAGCGAACCTTATTAAGGCAAAAGAAATGGTAAAAATTACGATATAGTAAGAAAAGGATCTATTTTCAAGAGCACACAATCAGATTGCTAGTGATACAATCATTCTCCTTTTATTCGTGCGTGCCTTTATTTTTTCATGAGCAGCTCAAGAAAGCAGGACCACCTTGCTCACTCTTCATCCCATCATACCCATTCCCGGCATCGGTCCTTGCATCGGTCCTGGCATTGGGAACGGCATCAAAGATCGTTTCATCGGTCCGAACATCCTTCCACCCTCAACTCCCATCTGCGCTGTGGCCAGAGAGTACAGAAATGCCAGGAGCACCAACAGGACAGCAAGGGAGCAGAAGCCTGTGTTCGGGATCATGGTTGCTTATGCCTGGGCAAAAGGAAACCAGAAGCAGTCATGCAATTGAATTAATTATATCACCTTAGCGTGGCTGTATGCTTTTGGAGTTGAACAATTTTTGGTTTCTATGTGTTGTAACTGGTTCAAGGAAAGCCTCACTGAAATTGGGCCGACAGTGGAGTCGGATTCTGATGAACACACTGACGAGCCGTTCGCCAAATCCTCCATACTTGACTTGATATTTCCCTAAAGGCTTGGCAAAATAAATTTTCCAAGCCCTCCAAACTAAATTCCGCACGCTCTTATACAAGTGTAAGGTTCTTAAAATTTCCGGTTTCAAAGTGTCGTCAATTGATTATCAGAAACCACAATCCTAGTGCACCAACAGAGCAGCCGGATTCCGATTAACACCGGGATGAGTCCTTAGCCAAACCCAACATGCTTGTCTTGTTTTATTCGTTCAGACACCGAGAAACAACCTTTCGCAGTCTTTCGGACTGCCACTGTAAGGACCAAAAGGTGTGCAAGATTTCGAGTTTCATATGTTTATGAATTCTATGGAAGAATTAAAATGGATAAAAAAATATTGAGACCAATGTTCGTCCCTGCTTACTGCGCACCGAATTCGGACTATGGTTCGGAAAATATGTCTTGTAATGGCGAAAAAGTACAACACCCATGTAACTTTAATTGTTACATTGGGTTCAAGAGCCACACTACTACAAATCAAACGTAACAAGTTACTTTCATCTTACATTTGCACAATGGTAAGTAGGGCACCCGGTGGCCGGTTTCGATATTTTGTAATTTAGACGTTTGATTTTCTTGTGATTCATGCACTTCGGCTATAATCTATAAAAGGGGCCGAATTATTCACACGGCTGCTTCTGTTTTTCACTTGTTTTATACCTAAGCTCCATTCTAGCGTTTTATTTCACTAGTAAACCCTCAAATTTGGTGCCGCTGGATTTTATTGGTTATATATATAAATTGTCATCAAAATGTTTTAGTTATCACAATGAGAACATAAACGAATGCCATAATGTTAATATTACCGTAGGTTTCAACCAAAGAAGAACACAAAACAACCGGACAGCACGAACCGAAAGGCGCAATACGTGAAATAATATATAGAAAAAGCAATCAGCAACTCAGCCTTAAAACCTGGCTGTTACTCATCATCGTAGATGGGAAGGTCAGTGCATTGCTCTGCGCATTTTTCTGACATTGGCACATTCGAGTAACACAAGCAAAATTGAGAAAGGAACACCAAAATTGGCGCAGCTTGCACAGCGGTGCAAGGCTGGAAAAACAGCGAAGCTGGTGGCCCCTCTCCCTTTGTCGGAGGCCCGGCTGTTGCACCAAACATGGATTTCTGACTCGCCGCTTAAAGTTCCCCATGACTGGCAGGCCCGGATCGTTTTGTCCGCAGATTTCACATCCCTTCCAAAGTGGACCACACTAGCACGCGTTATAACCAGCGGCAACCGACTGCACAAAGTAGGCGTCTGTAGCGTCGAACTCGGCGGTATATGCTCGCCACTTCAGGTGCGAACGCATGTGAACTGGCGGCGAGAACAGCACGCGAGAGGTGTCGCCACAAACGCTGGGTAGACTTTTCTTGAAGGTCGAGCTGGCCTATGCCGGACGCTCCTCAAAGGCACACGCTCACGTGCGCTCGGTATTTCTTGGTTTTTTTTTTTAGTGAGCTGCTCACTCGACACAAGCCCGCGTGCCAGTCTGACCGACTCCGGGAGCTCCTCACGAGGCGGAACCTGCTCGCGTGCACTCGGTATTTTTTCATGACACTTTTTCTGGTAACCCTTGACTTCGGAACCCAAAAGGTTAAACCTCTGCTGCCAGCACACGGTACAGAAAAACCAAAGAGCGACAGCGAAGGTGTTATGGAACGGGACGCAGACGCGAGGCCATGGCTGAGCCGGACCGAGTTTATTCGCTTCTTTCTCCCTCCCTCCGATAGTAATGATAGTTGGCGGTTAGCCGCCTTTGTCCTCTTCCTCTTCCTTACTAAATCTGCAACATACTCCCACCCTCGACGGTGACACTAGTGGGAAAGTGCAGAACACCGTTAGCGTAGTTTTTCTAGATGGGTAGCCCGATGTCAATTCCTTTGTAGACGAGAGGTGGAAGATACATCCTTCTTTATCCTCCATCTATGCTTCGCGGCACGATGCCTTCTTCTTGCTACCTTCTTGGCTACGACGGGGCACGCTGTTGTGCTCGAACCGGAGTGCCTCACGCAGGAGGCAAAATTAGTCCTCGAGTGAGCATGGATAAATCTTATTCTGGATGCAGCCTCAATCTTCTGGTCAGCGGTCCCTTTTCCCTTTTCTGTTCGCTTTCGATGTTCCGTTCTGAGTCCTGGCTGTGTTTTTCGCACTTGTGTCTGTATCGTCGTCATTGCCCTGGACTTTCTCGCTTCTAGTAGTCGAACGAACGCTGCACTTTCACATGCCTGAATCTGCGTGTTCCGAGACTTGCTGCCGAGCCACCCGTTTGGTACCTGCGGTGCACGAGTGAATGCCTTGCTGTAGTTGCACCCGGTACCCCTGCTAGGCCGTTCATCCATTGTCTTGATCCGAGTATTTGCCATGCGCGATGGCTTCTTGGTCTTGGCCGCGAGCGCATCTGAGTCTGGCATGGTATTGTCCTGGATTCGACGGGATGCCACGGAGCCGGCTGCTTGGCCGAACTCGGTCGTGCTGGTACTTCTCGCGGCCTGGTTTACCGACGACGTTGGAAGTGTAGGTTCGCTGTTCTGGTCTATCCTCTCTTCCACAGACGACGACGAACCCATGGTTTCGAAGGCAGGCCTTGTTGCGAAGGGGAGGACTGCGCTGGCCGCGTCCCTTTTCCGGGAGGTGCCACCTCCGAGAGGCCCCTGCTTCTTTTGAGGTGGCGACAAAGTCTTCGTCACGGTTCCCGCCTTTCTCAAAGTTTCCTCAGAGATTCGCTCCTTTAGCGAAACCTTAGCGCGACTGACCGTGTATGAGTACTCGTCGGCCTCTTCTAAGTCCTTTACGAAGGTGTCAAAGTCGAGAAGGTTCTGAATCATCCCGTCAAGCTTTCTAAGTTGATCCTGTTTTTGTTCTACTTCACGGCACAAATACATAAGCATACTGATATTCGGTGTTGACGATTGCAAGGCACGAGCTTTCAGTTATGTCCGCCCGGAGGATGACCCGCGAAATTCGAAGTCTTTCTACGACCTGCCAGTCATCAGAATTGGGGAGCGCAGCGAAGCAA
This sequence comes from Haemaphysalis longicornis, assembly GCA_013339765.2. Lineage (NCBI taxonomy): Eukaryota > Metazoa > Arthropoda > Arachnida > Ixodida > Ixodidae > Haemaphysalis > Haemaphysalis longicornis. Next base: position 221,011,945 of record CM023450.1, on the reverse strand, counting down.
AGGTCGGGATGGTCCGATGGGTGGGGCTCATCTCCGGGTTCTAGACGAGGGGTCTGCGTCGAGAACGCAGCCTTGGCAGGCACCGTTCAAGGGTGAGGCCTCCGAAATGAGAAGTTCCGACGTACCTGAAGCCACGCACTACCTTGAAGGCGCTGCGCTGTGAAGTCCGCTGGTCCGTCGTTCCCGGGTTTCACGGCACCAGAAATGGTATGGAACGGGATGCAGACGCGAGGCCATGGCTGAGCCGGACCCAGTTTTATTCGCTTCTTTCTCCTCCCTCCGATAGTGATGATAGTTGGCGGTTATCCGCCTTTGTCCTCTTCCTCTTCCTTACTAAATCTGCAACAGAAGGTTCTAACCTAAAAGCGCTCGGGAACCGAGCCAGGCACTAGCGCGCGCGATCCGAAGACGATGATTTTGTTTCTTCTGCCTCGTCGTCGATCACCGTTGCGTGTGTCCTGTCTTATAAAACACGTGACAGTTTACCTCCTCCCAGGGGAAGCATCATCCCGATGCTGGGGTGAATGTGTGGTGAAGCAGCGAGCCTGTTCGGGCGCGTCGCATTCTTGCGAAGTAAGGCTTCCTGCGGCCGATGTGCACTACTTCCGATCGGCAATGGCGACGCCGCGTTGAAACACCGTCTTCCGGGATAACTGCGTACGTGACGTCACTCAGCTGTTTCATAACTCCTTTGGGTGCAAAATAGTGTTTCATAAGTTTCTCGCTTAGCCGTTCACGTCGGATGGGGGTCCACACCCATACATAGTCGCCAGGCTCGAAGGAAGCGTGCCTGTGACGAGCATTGTAAAGAGAGGAATCGTGCATCTGCTGTTCTCTGATGCGGTACCTAGGGAGCTGCCGCGCCTCTTCTGCGCCCTGAGCGATCGCTTTCGCAGTCTCGTCGGCATTCCCGTTGTCGTGAGGGGGCATGGCATCCAGCATCGTTGTTGCCTCGCGTCCGTACAGGAGAGCGAATGGCGTCATGCGAGTGGTTTTTTGGCCAGGCCGTGTTGTAGGCAAACGTCACGTATGGAAGAATTGCGTCCCAATTTTTGTGTTCCAAGTGGACGCACATGCTTAGTATGTCTGCAATAGTTTTGTTTAGGCGTTCGGTCAGGCCGTTCGTCTGTGGATGGTAGGCCGTAGATTTTCGGTGTGAAGTACCGGTGAGGTCCATGATGGCGCGTACCAACGCGAGAGTTGAATGCGGTTCTTCTGTCCGTGATGAAAATTTCTGGTGCTCCATGGCGCAGAACAATATTTTTATGTAAAATTGAGCCACGTCGATTGCAGTGCAACGCTGACGAGCTTTTGTTTCGGCGTATCTGGTAAGGTAATCGGTCGTGACGATGATCCACTTATTTCCCGAATAGGAGGTTGGGAAGGTTGGGAGGTTGGGAGGTTGGGCCCAAAATCCATGCCGATTTGTTCACAAGGTGTTTTCGGTACCTGTAAAGGTTGAAGAAAACCGACTGGGCGTCCAGGCGGTGTTTTTCGTCGCTGACATTCGCAGCAGGTACGAATGCGGTGTTTCACTGTCGCAGGAAGCTTCGTGTTTCACTGTCGCAGGAAGCTTCGGCCAGTAGAAGTTCTGCTTGATTCGGGAAGTGCTACGCGCACAACCAAGGTGACCCGCAGTCGGCTCGTCATGACAGGCCCGTAGTATGTCGCGGCGTAGACACACAGGGACAACTAAAAGGTAGTCTCTGCCCTTTGATCCAAAGTTCAAAAGAGCTTGCGTTTTCGTGTAGAGCGGTCTTCCAAAAAGTAGACAAGTGGTTGCTGCTCGGCGTCTGCCCTCTGTTGTGTACACAATGTTGGGGCGGTGATTGCTCCCAGAAAAGCCGTTTCGTCTTCATCTTCAGGGCCGGGGCTCTGGACCGGGGCTCGGGACAGGCAGTGTGCATCTAAATTATGTTTTCCTGTCCTATAGACTACGGTCAGATCAAACTCTCGAAGTCGCAGTCTCCAGCGGGCTAGGCCAATTGGCCAACCAACAAAGTGAGTGGTGGTCCCTCACTACCTTGAAGGGAAGGCCGTAAAGGTACGGGCGGGATTTCAAGACAGCCCCTACAACAGCCAGACATTCCTTCTCAGTGACCGAGTGGCCAAATTGTTGGTCTCCGCTCGGGACAATGTCCTGCTTGCATAAGCGACAACTCTTTCAGCGCCGCCTTGCCATTGGGTAAGAACGGCGCCTAGACCCACGTTGCTGGCATCAGTATGAATGGTGGTCGCAGCATCTTCATCAAAATGGGCGAGTACAGGTGGCTCTTGCAAATGCCGGTGCAGGTACTCGAAAGAATCGTGCTGCTCATTGGTCCATGCGAAGGCGACGTCGTTAAGGGTAAGGCAGGTTAGTGAAGCCGCGATGTCTGAGAAGTTTTCTATGAAGCGCCGGCAATAACAAAACAGGCCTAGAAATCGCCGCAGGGCCCTTGTGTCCTTGGGCGTCGGGAAATTGGAGATAGCGGCTACCTTTTCAGGGTCGGGTGTGGCGCCGGCGTGACTGACAACGTCGCCGAGAAGACGGAGCTTTTCATAACCAAAATGGCCCTTTTTTTTCTGCTTTCAAGGTAAGACTGGCGGCTCTTACGGCACGAAGAACTGAAGATAGTCGTTTCAAGTGTTGACGAGAAAACGATAACATCATCCAGGTACACGAGGCATGTCTGCCACTTGAGGCCGGAGAAGACAGTGTCCATGATTCTCTGGAATGTTGCCGGCGTCGAACACAAACCAAAGGGCAAGACCTTAAACTCAAAAAGGCCATCCGGTGTTATGAAGCCGGTCTTCCCGCGGTCGCGCTCATCTACGTCGATCTCCCAATACCCGCTCTTTAAATCCATTGAGGAAGAGTAACGGGCATGGCGAAGCCGGTCTAGAGAGTCGTCGATTCGGGGCAACGGATAGTCGTCTGTTTTGGTCACTTGGTTTCGCTTCCTGTAATCTTCGCAAAACCGTAAAGCGCCAACCTTCTTTTTAACCAAAACGACGGGCGACGCCAACGAACTTCGAGATGGCTGAATGACATCGTCTCACAACATTTGCTCCACTTGGCTACGAATTGCTTCACGTCCCTTGGCAGACACACGATAAGGGTTTCGTCGTAGAGGTCTTACGGCGTCATCAGTTATGATGCGAATGCTTCGTCAGTGGCGTCTGCCGGACAGCAGATGTCGAAGAGAAGCAATTCATAAACTTCATGAGCAGTTCGAGAAGTGCTTGGCGCTGCGCGAACGGCAAGCTAGAGCTGATATCAATCGCGGGAACGGGACTGCTCTCACCAGGCGGGGCGCCTTGTAAGGCGGAGAAGTCTTCGTCGCCAGGAATATCCTCGAAATAGGTGACTGCAGTATCTTTGTCGACGTGTTGGTGCTCATTACTGAAATTTGGGAGCAATAATTCTGCTTTGCCGTCGAGTACGTGCAGGACACCTCAGGCAAATGCAACGCCACCACTGAATAAAAGCGCTTTGATACGTTTGCGATGCCGTCAACAGTGCATCGCACGTCGCAGTTAACGGAAACGAGCATGCAGGAGCGTGGCGGTGTGTTAGCGTCCTCGTCGATAACCCGCAGCCATGAGCGACATTCTTGGGGTTCCGGCTTGCGGGGCTCGACGATAACGTGATTAAGCGCTCGCCCACATCGATGACAGCGTTATACTCACTTAAGAAGTCCATTCCTAAAACACCTCGAGGACCATGAAAGTGCCGACGAAAGTAGCGTTTCATACGCTCATCCTGGCATTGCACTTCCCCACAGGCATCATTAAGTGGCCCCAGCAGTGCGAATTTGAAACTTAGACAATGGCGGCTTTACGTTTTTCAACCGGCTAGCAAGGGTCAGGCCCCACGGTAGTACTGTCGGCATACTTCTGCAGGGCTCGATCGATGGCTGTCCCCTCTTTGATAAAATCTTTCACAGTACGAGGAGGATTTCGTACAAAGCCAGCGATCAGCCGCTCTTTTACGCCGTGCATGATGTGTCGCAGCTTCTTCGGCTCGGACATGTCGGGGTCGGCTCCGTAATAGGCGAGTCATGTCCTCCACGAACATCGCGACCGTTTCGTTGGGCTTTTGAATTCAGGAGTCCAGAAGTTTCTGCGCACGCTCTCGGCGGTCTGTGCAGGCAAACGACTCCTGAAGCTCCTGCCGAAATTCATCCCACGACGACAATTCACCCCTCGCCTCTCGGTTTTCGTACCCGGTCCTGGCGCCGTCGTCCAGCGAGTGGTACACATACGTAAGTTTTTGTTGAGTTTTCTTAAACGACGCGACAAGCTCAAACTGCTCCATCCAGTCCTCCACGTCTTCGCACGCGTCGCCAAGGAAAATGGCAGGAGTGCGCCCCTGATGAAGTGTTACCTGAGAGGCAGCAGCTGCGCCATTACTTGCGGTTGAAGCACTTGACGTCTCGGCGCGTCGCTGGGAAGGAGGCCGTCCTCAGACGACAGGCCTAGTTGGCGGCGGCTAGCCAATCGGACGAACCGGTGTGTCAACAAAGGGTGGCCGTACTGGGTGGCCAGGAGGGGTCCTGGACAGCAGGTGGTCGTACCCCGCACCTCCACCAGCGTAGCGTACAGCAAATGCGTAATCCGGGTGGTCGGGGGGTGGCCTTGTAGTTTAATGAGGCACAAAAAACCAATAGGCACGAGGGCGCGCGATCCGAAGACGATGATTTGGTTTCTTCTGCCTCATCGTCGATCGCCGTTGCGTGTGTCATTTCTTAGATAACCCGTGGCAATATATAGGCAGGGCCGTTCCGAAACTACTAAACCGACTGGTGTGGGTTGCGTTGCTCACTTATGATGTGCCAATGAAACCGCAGGCGAGTTTAGGCAGAGCAGATAGAAGCAGCAGTCAATAAATCATGAATACGTCTTAGTGCAATTTGTAAAATACCCAATGAAAAAAAAACCCGTTAGATAAGGAGAGGCAGGCTGCGCACTTTACGACTTGATGTGCCACGAGAAACTCGAGAGTGTGAAGACCGAATTGAGAAAACCGCGATTGTAATAAATATGAGAAAGGCAAGACTGAAGACGGAGAGTCTGAATACGGACGGGGCGAGAAGACAAGCTGTTACGTATAAGGGGCGGCAGAAGGCAATCGTCACAGAATACTTTTTCCAGAGGAATAAGCAAATACGCGGCCAATTTTTCAATTGTTAGCCCAAGCTCGGGAGAAAAATGAGGGTTTCATAAAAAAGTACGCCTGATGAAGTGCGCGGATATCCTATAATATTTTTGCGTAATAATATTGGAGGCAAACCACTTCTAGCCCTGGTACTTTTTACACATTGTTGGAGCACTTCACAAACGAACCAAATAAAATCACTAAACCCGGAATACCCATTGCAGAACTTTCTGTTCATTTCTAAAGAAGGGTTTACAACATGGTATCCTTGTATTTGTAATAATACAATCTTAGAAAGTGTGAACAAACGCATCGTGTTTCCCGCTTGGACATTTACCGTGTGCTTTATCATCATCATTTATTTACCCTTAAAGGCCCTGTCGAGGGCATTACATTGGGGGGGGGGGCAGAAACGAGGGCTTGATAACTAGTCATGATAACTAAGGCGAAAACACGACAACAATACAAGACTACAAAATTACGACAACAGCAAGGACAAGAAGATTACATAAGCTTGACAACAGGAGTAAGAATAAGATTGCACGAATGGGGAAAGCGAAAAACATGACAGCGTGTACATGTTCGTAGAAACAAAAACACAAGGCAGGAGAAAAAAACGAATGGAAAACCAAAGAGACAAAAATCCGGCAACATGTAAAGCAGGTAAAGACGTTTTTGGGGAGTCACAGGATACGACTCATCCCAGCAGCCGTTGGACTGCATGGGGTAACGAGGGCTTAAAAACGGAACAGAAAATACAACAGGTTTAACATCACCAATGAAAAAGTGAGCCAGCAGTATGCAGGGTACACAAGCAAAGATGGCCCACAAGAGGGCTGTAGTGATCGCTACAACAGTTTTTACGCATGTAATCACGAGAGAAAATATGGAGGAAACATCACATGGGGCGCCAATAACAGGGGGTGTGTCAACGAGAATCAGAGTAGCGCATGTGGTAGCACAGAATAAAAAGAGCAAGTAGAAGAACAGGGAACAAAAATACCTGGAAACTATACACTAACATCTGCGTTTGGTTGTACTACACGCTGTTAGGTCATTCGGTCTACTTCTACACGTGTACTGGTATTGACGTCTTGAATTTCTTAGCGACGCGTTCAGTTGCTATACATTCAGGCCGGTTATTCCACTCCTTTACGGCAACTAGGAAGGAAAGATTTGTTGAATGCATTTGTGCAGCCACACAGACGCTGCTTGCTCATTGAAATATGTAGTCGCCGTGAGGTGCGGAATGGGGGTAGCAATAATGATGTGTGTATGTCGGGTAATGTATTTTATAGTATACGAAAACACAGAGCCTTGCAATTTTCCTCCTAAGGAACAAGTGTGGGGAGACAGAGGGACGACTTTATAGCTGAGATGCCCGAAGGAAAGCTGTATGTCGAAGCAAAAAACAGGCTCCGCGATTATGGATAGACTGAAGAGAATTTATCAAGCAAGTTTGATGGGGGTTCTAAATTGCTGAAGCCTGGTGAAGCTTAGCGCGTTGAAAGGTTGCGTATGCCAGTTGGCGGACTCTAGCTGTGAGCATGATAGTAATCTTAGGATGTACCCGAGGATTTTAGAGGCATCGGCTGCAAGTATTCAAATGTGGTCAGACCAGGTTAGTTTGCTGTTTATAAGGACACCGAGGTACCACTAGGTCTCCACCTGTGATAAGTCGGTTGAGGAAACCGAATATGTAAAGCTAACGCGAGAGTGTTTCCGGGTGACGTGCATAAATTTACATTTCTAAACGTTTAGTTTCTCATCCATAGCGAGCACCAATTTTGTAAGTGGTTTAGGTCAGTTTGGAGAAGGAGCGGATCATTTTCCCTAGAAATTTGTAGAGAACACAGTTGTCTGCGAAAAGCAGACACAGTTGTCAGGCATATCGCCTGACGGAAAATCAATGATATAGATTAAAAATAAAAGAGGTTCGTTAACTGAAAATTGCGGTATCCAGAACGTTACCCTGGTTGTGCGTGACTGAGGTGCGGCGACGGTGGTGAACTGGGAGCGCTCTGTTAAAAAGCACCTAAACCACGGTAATATCCGGCGGGTGCAGGCAAAGGCACGAGAGTTTACTAATTCCGCCTTTCGTGAGGGACACGATCGAATGCTTTGGAAAAGTCAATATGATGACATCTGTCCGAAAAGAGCCACCTAGATTAAGGTTAAGATCTGTAGTGAGCTGGAATAGTTGGGTTTCACATGAAAAACCCCGGCGGAACCCGTGCTGGTTTGAAACAAGAAATTCTTATTGTCCAGGTGAGCAGCAGTATGGGAATAGATTAAGTGCTCTAGTAGCTTGGACGCAATGCAGGTTAGCGTGATGGGGCGATAGTTGGATGGGTCAGGATTTATGGCAGGATTTGAAGATTGGTGCAACTTTTCTTAATTCCAATCATCCCGAATGTTACTTCAAAAATAGACTGGGTGAAAATAATTCGGATAAAGCGGGTCGTTACGGGGTTGGTAGCCTTGTATAGAAAATAAGCTGCATGCTGAAACTTACATGAGGTAGATTACAACCATTAGCAGCCATATAACCCGTACCAGTATTTTTAGGACATAGAATGACGACTTGGTAAACTGTAACTTGTAAATTGTAAGGTGTACGCCCCCACCTGGCATGAGTCCACGTAACTATCAGTTTCACAAAACATAATACCCTCGTCCTTGGTCTTCCAGGAACACCAGCCTTGAGGATATACTTTAATTCAGAACTACATGTCTATCGGTACTGCCGGTTAGTTCGGTCGAAAAGGCTGTTAGAGTCGTGACTTTTAGTTTTCGTGTTTGGAAACTTTACCAGTCCGAAGAAGTCGATAATGATTAAACCCCCCTAGTGTCGTTTGCTCTGCTGTGCTAGTGTGGACGTTGTAATATATCTCACTTGGTTTAAATCAAGGGCACCATTCCTTAAAGGCCCTTGCAACACTGCCGTTAAAATCTTTCACTTTTTCCTTCGCGCCTGAAGGCACTTCGAAAGCTACGGTTATTTCCAACACAGACCCACACTCCTTTCTTGCTCGTCACAGCAGGATGCGCCTTCTAGTTGCTGCTGTGGCTTTGACAACTTTTCAAAGTGGCTATCGAAGGCGTTACTTTATATATTATTTATTTATACATTATATTATAGGCGCTCCTGTTCACTGAACACTGACACTTTAATCCAATACAAAAAGGTGAGAAATAGCACCTCGCTGATTTAACACGTTAATGTACAGGTTTTATATCTTCAAAGCATGCCTTAAAGTTTCGTTAGATGGCTCTGTCGTGTTTTCTCGCTTTCAGAAAATTTCCTCTGTGCCACTCACAAAAATAGGCGAAACCAGTGAAAATATCGCTCGCCGCCTTTCGGCACTCTGTCCTGCTCAGCCGCTATTCACCGCTTCTGTTGTCGTTACCTCCAAGCACGCAAGCCTTTTTGTAACAAAATGCAAAATTCAAAGCTGGGGCTATCAAAATTACAAGAAAAGGTACTATGTGCAGTAGTTATGCAAGAATTGTAATATGCCCATTTGCGGGAAAAGGTGTTTCTTGCAACAAATCACGTGCGCTTACGCAGCGGTCCTGTATTAATTAAAAGTCACCCGTTTCTTACCTTTTCCAAGGTCACTTGAGCACACATGCAAACTCGAAGGGTCTTCTGCCAAGTCTGATGGGCTCTTATAGAAGGCCAGCAAACTTAGTGGGGACGAACAGCGAAGCGGTTGTCTTAAAATACTACTCCCGACTGGAAGGAACCTCCAGGAGGCCGAAGAAGGTCACGTGTTCTGATTACCCCGAATTCTCAGAAGGAATACGAGTGCCTTTCAAAGCTCCAGGGCTTTGTCTGGAACACCAACTTTCTCAAAAAATTTAAGTTCTAAGACTCGCCCACCGGAAGGTAAATAATTTTTGCGGAAAACGACACGCACAAGCACGAATTCCCAGACAACCCAGCCCACAAGGATAGCGTAATTAAGGTGCGCCGACCAAACTGCTCACGACAGAAAACTTCAAGGGAAAACTACGAACGCAGAAAGCTAAATATCATCAAAATGTGCCTGCCAGAAAGCGTGTCCCTGACAACCACGATGTCATAAATCACGCACTCTGTTGAGACCGCATCAACGTTTTTACAAGTAAACGTTTCTTAATAACTGGAGCTATTAAGAAATCATAAAGGATGTTTAACCTACTACATCACAACCGTTACTTTTCTCGTAGTATTTGCCGTGTCGCCCTAGTGCTAAACAGAACGGGTGCGGCTGTTCATCACTAGCTTACGCTTCTATATTTAGGCTGGTAAAGTTTCTTTTTTTAGCTGTTTTCTGGCCATTCGGCTTCACGTACTACTTCTTTTCGATGAATCACGCCAAGCCAATCCTTTCCGTTTTCAGTGGCTGCTGAGCAAGCGCCATCTGTTCTGCTCTTACCCTTTATGTTGCAGTTCTAATACAGCAGTCACAGGTGAATTATACTATTATTTTGAGCGAACGACAGTTAGAAATTGATGAGTTTGCGTTCGTCCGTGCCAGAATTTCATGATGATAACCGTGGTGATTAGCAAACTCGGTCATTTCCGCGCTCAGGTCTCAGACAAGGCGTTCGAGCACATCGATTTAAAATATATAAAATATATGATTTCTGTAAAAGAGCAATACGTTAGGTTTCTTCTCATTTTGGACGATCGTTCACCTAGTGTGAAATGCGCCTTGGTAGTTCTCCCAGATCTGTCGCTTTCCGTTTTCCTGAATGGAGTGAAGCTTCAATCGCTTCCTTCGGGGAGTGCTCTGGCAGGTCAAGTATGCCATACCTCCAGCTTGTCCTCGCTGCTAGAGGAGCTAGAGAAACGCGTGTGTGATATCCGTGGAGTGACGCAAGACTCGAGTGGGACCAAAGTATTGCAGTTTGTCACTCCACTTCTTCTGGACATTATTGAAGACAGTGACAGTCGCAACGCACAGATTTGTTTAAATTTCTGGTTGAGCAGATAGAGCTTCTCCTCGCGAAACAGCCAGTGTATAGTGCAGAACTGCTGGTATTTGCCAGCATTATTCATTCAATTTCACCTCACGCAAAAGAACTGCATCAAGGATGATTTTCCCCCATTCTTCCGCACTACGTCGTGTTTGCTCAAATCACAAAGCTGGCCCTCTTCTTGAGCAAGGTGAAATTTATTGCTTTTCCTACATCCAAGAGAGAGTGAAGTCAATGAAAGATCACGAGAAGGCAGTGACCCTGATGACTGACGAGCTCCACATCAAACCATACTTCGACTACAAAGGGGGCACAATTGTGGGATCATCAGCCCATTCCACGGAACCAGCCACCACAGCCCATGTGTTCATGATACAGTCGCTGCTTTCTCGAAACAAGGACGTCATTTACATACTACCTGTGAGAAAACTGAGCGAAGAAGACGAGCATGCCAAACACATAATCCTAAGTGTTGCCAAAATAGGGCTTAAAGTAATCGCTGTAATAACTGCAATGCTCGGAACACAAGATGATGTCCTTTTTTGCCGAAATCACTCAAGTGAGCATCGTTCATCCCCATCCAGCGGATAACACTCGCCCACTGTTCTACGTTGTCGATGCAGTGCATCTGTTGAAGTTCGTAAGAAACATTTGGATTAACCAGAAAAATCCTGAAACATCTCTTTATTTCCCTGAAACGGACTTGAGCGGGTAAATGCCTGAAGGACCTCCTCGTATGAAAACTGCTTCCTCTGGAGCTAAGCTGCCGATTTATTCTTCAGAGAAAACGTCGCTTGTGAAGGCCGGCTACAGACTGAACACAAAAGGCGTGAATCCAACCTCTTTGCAGAGGCAGAATGTATAGCTTGTAGCACATGTTGTAAATACATTTGTGTCAAACGCACTCAGGACGCATGGTTCCACGTTAAAGATTGCACAAGCTGAGTCTACCGCTCTTTTTATTGACATCATCCTCACGTGGTGGCGAATAGTCAGTGTTAAGACACCTTGCAAAGGCCAGAGAATGAGACACCTTGCAAGAACCTGTAAGGTCTGTTGGCGATACACAGTTGATGTTCCTGAGTTGCATTGTCGACTGGCTGGACTACCACGCCTGTTGCCACATCGCGCAGATTATTTAACCAACGTTGCTCCGCACGCACCTACGGCACCACGAAGGCATTAATTTCATCCGCTCTGTCACGTTCTATCCGCTTGTGGAACGATCTGCCCGATGCCATCGCGTCGGTCATTAACCCGGAAATATTCCGTCATCACTTGCAGATCTATTTTACAATTTATACAGGAATGGTAGCGTTCGCTTCCATGAGCGAATGTTATATTATTTTTACAACATACATGAAGCCCCCCCCCCCCCTCTTTTCTTATTTTTACAACAGACATGAAGCCAAGTTTTCGCATTGTGTTTTACTTGATGTTATATTTCTGTATAAATTCTCTGGACGCTACGAGGATGTCGTTGTTATGCTCTTTTTGTGCACTACTTGACTTGCTGACCTATGTATCATAACATATGACAAGCTATTGCATAACTTTCGTCCGTTATTTTGTTATAATTTTCACTACAAGCCTCCCTTACCCAATGCCCTTCTGGGCCTGTAAGGTATTTAGAATAAACAAAAATAGATAAATAAATAAATAGAAATGAACGCCCTATTATGGGAACACTTTGTTTTCTTGCGTTGCGTTCACATTTGCTTCCGTTGTATTTCTGCACTCCTTGGTAGCACTTTGAAATACGGCACTATCTACAGAAGATGAGGATGTGTCAGAACGCAGGCGCACTGCATGTCATTACAAGACTACGTGGTGCGGTGTTACAAGAAAAAGGTTGGCCTTCTTTCCGATCAAATTATTTTGCGTTCACTTTTCACTTTTACGCGTGAAAATCAGCAAACCAGAAACAATGCTTAGTGCTTTTTTAGCGCCGGCAAGTCCATTGTCGTCCACGCGGGGGAAATGAGAAGGCCAGCGTTATCTGCTGTAGGATAAAACCCAAGGATGCACCCGGACAGAATGGCGGCAGCATCCTCTCCATAACAACGCTTACAAAACACAACCAAAATCTTGTTTAAAAAAGTTTGTCATCACTCTCCCTCCATAGCGGTTAGCGTTACGGCTTTATAAAATTCGTACTGCATATTTGCGTAATCATAAGCTTTAAATGGTGCAAAAAAAAAGCCGGAAATGAGAAAGCGGCTACGACGATAACGAGAGGGCTGCTGGACACTGCTGCGTCTGCATTCGCTACGCCTTAAGAAGTGCTTTAATGTCTTAATGTGTTTTGGTCCCTCCTAATCATTACACCAAAGAAGTGCAGCTGCGCCTTCTAGCGGGAACGAAACTGGTGTGCTGGCTTAGTTTAGTATTGCCAGTTTTTCTGTTTGCTGATATTTTTGCCACGTAGTTCTGTTGCCTGCTGGCCCTGGTAGGTACCGAAGCGTCATTTCCCCCATTTGGCTTTACACAAGGCGGCTTTGACTCATAAAGGTTTCTTATTTCTCAACGCCGACTAAGTCTCACTGTGTTTTGTCTGCGGCTACAGACGCCCAAACCCTTGACAACTTTTATTATTACTGTGGGGGCCCGTGCTCACGAATAAATTCTGTACAAAGCCGGCACATAATATCGGAGCCTCGTTACGAAAAAGGAAATGTTAAATATTACGATTTAGAAATAAAAAGGTACACATTAAAAGAGCACACTGTCAGACTGATATTTATTCCTTCATTCGCCTTTTATTTGTGCCTTTGCTTTTTCATGAGCAGATCAAGAAACGAGGACTAACTTCCTCAGTCTTCATCCCATCATGCCCAATTCGGGAATCGGTCCTGGCATCCGTGGTGGCAATGGGAATGGTCCGGGATTCCTTCCAATCTCAATTCCCATCTGCGCTGTGGCCAGAGAGTACAGAAATGCCAGGAGCACCAACAGGACAGCAAGGGAGCAGAAGCCTGTGCTCGGGATCATGCTTGCTTATGCCTGGGAAAAAAAAAACCAGAAGCAGTCACGCAATTGAATTAATTATATCAACTTAGCGTGGCTGTATGCTTTCCGAGTTCACCAATTTTTGGTTTCAATGTGTTGTAACTGGTTCAAGGAAAGCCTCACTGAAATTGGGCCGACAGTGGAGTCGGATTTAGATGAACACACTGACGAGTCGTTCGCCAAATCATTCATACTTGACTTGCTATATTTCCCTACAGGCTTGGCAAAAAAAATTTCCAACCCTTCCAAATTGTGTTCCGCAGGCTCTTAAGAGAGTGTTTTTAAAATTTCTGGTTTCAGACTGTCGTAACTGATTCAGAGAAAGCCGCACTCTAAGTGCTCCAACAGAGGAGTCGGATTCCGATTAACACCGTGATGAGTCCCTAGCCAAATCCAACACGTTTGTCTCGTTTTATGCGTACAGACACCGAAAAAGAAACTTTCGCAGCCTTGAGGACTGCCTAGTGCACGGAACAATAAGAGTGGAAGGTTTCGAGTATCACATGTTTCAGAATTGTCCGGAATAATTAAAATTAATAAAAAATTATTTGAGACTGATGTCCTTCCCTGCTGACGGTGCACCGAATGCGGGCAATAGTTCGCAAAATACAATGCTTTGTAATGGGAAAAAAGTACAAAGCCCATGTAGCATTTATTGTTACACTGGGTCCAACCGACGCGCTACTACAAATCCAACGCAACAAGTTACTTTCATCTTATATTGGAGCAATAGTAAGCAGGGCACCCTCTGGCAGGTTTTGGTGTTTGGTACTGTAGACGTTTGACTTTTTTAGGATTTCACGCACCCAGGCTATAATATATAAAATGCGCTGAATTATTCACACTTCTGCTTCTGTTTCTCACTTGATTTATACCTAAGCCCCTTTCTAGAGATTAATTTCACTAGTTAACCCTCAAAGTTGGCGGCGCTGGATTTTATTGGGTTTATTTATTGTCATAAAATATTTGACTTGCAACGGTGAGGGCATGAACGCATGCCATAACGTTATTATTACGGTTGGTTTCAACCAACAGGAACACAAAAACACCAGACAGCACGAAGCGGAAGGCGCAATAACTGAAATTCTATATACAAAAAACAATCAGCGAATCAACATTGAAATAGGGCTGCTATTTGCTATCGTGAATGGAAAGGTCAGTGCATTGCTGTGCGCAGTTTTCTGACCCTGGAACACATTAGAGTACCACCAAGTTCAAAAAACAACAAAAAATTGGCGCAGCTTTCACAGTTGGGCAAGGCTGGAGAAACAGCGAAGCTGGTGGCCCCTCTCGCTTGGTCGGAGGCCCGCCTGTGTCACCAAACATGGATTTCCGAACTCGCCGCTGAACTTTCTCCATGACTGGCAGGCCCGGATGATTTTGTCGGAAGATTTCACATGTCTCCCAAAGTGAACCGCGTTAACACGCGCTATAACCGGCGGCAACCAACTTCACAAACCAGGCGTCTGTAGCGTCGAAGTCGGCACATATGCTCGCCACTTCAGGCACGAACGCACGTGAACTGGCGAGAAGAACAGTACGCGAGAGATGACGCCACGAACGCTGGGTAGATTTTTTTTGTAAGTCGAGCTAACCTACTCCGGAAGCTTCTTACAAGGCGCACGCTCACGTGCGCTCTGTATTTCTTCTTGGTATTGTTTTCTGAGCTGCTGACTTGGCACAAGCCCGCGTGCAAGCCTGACCGAATCCGGGAGCTCCTCACGAGGCGGAAGCTCGCGTGCGCTCGGTATGTTTTCATGGTATTCTTTCTGGTAACCTTTGACATCGAAACTAAAAGCCTAAACATCTCTGCTGCTAACACACGGTATTTAAAAATCAAACAATGACAGTCCCCCAGGATAAACGTTTCAAGACTGTCATTTCATTTATAATAAGTGATGCTGTTTAGAAAAAGAATACCACAAAATTGACTCCTAACGGACTACACAACTGACGGCGCCAATCTGTTGTGTTGAACTGTTTCGGGAAAATTGAAAACTTGCAAACTCAAGCAGTGTTGCACTAAAATTCGCCTACTTGTAGATATCACGTACTTCTGGACCCCTTTTCTGGGCTGGTACTACGATGCTACCTTCTAATTCTGAGACACCAAATCAGGCTAGAGCCATTTTCCAAAAAGTCTTTTTCGCAAATATTTGATAGGGCGGAAGATGTCAATTTCGGCCTAACGGTTTTCTGAGTGCCAATTTTGTTGAAACACCTTAAAGTGGAAAACCTCATTTTTAGGTGCCTTTATGGTCCAGAGAATTTTCTTCAATGACATTCTGCATTGACGCCGCTTTCTGGCTCACTTTAGCGCAATATCTTCATATGTCTTCGGTTTTTCAATGGCTAGATTCACAAGAATCTGAGTAAACCAACGTTGCATTTTCTGGGTACTATTTTGTGCTGATAAAAATTTACTGCATTTGAACTGCACCTCATGGCCTATCACTTGTTTTGTTGCGTCACGACATGCAGTCGCTTGTAAATCAGAGCCTCCGATTTTGCTTCTCAGCAACCAGGTTCGGGACGTAACCATAGCGAAGTTTGACGAATGCGTTACAAAGACGATATCTTTCCTGGGCTACCTAAATGTGAAAATTATGGTGTGTCTGTTTGTCTGTCTGCCACTCGGTTAAGCTGTCCGTGCAAGAGTTACAATGTTCAAACAAGAAGTATATATAGGCAGGGCCGTTCCAAACTACTAAGCACAATGGTGTGGGTTAGCCTTGCTCACTTATGAAGTGCCAAGGAAACCGCAAGCGAGTTCAGACAGAGCAGTTGAAGCAACGTTCATTAAATTATGTATACGTGTTAGTGTAATTTGTAAAATAGCCAATGAAAAAAAACCGTTAGATAATGCGATGCAGGCTGCGTGAAGACCGCACCGTGAAGATGCAGCGTGAAGACCGAATTGAGAAAATGACCCTTGTAATAAATATGGGAGAAGGAACAGTGAAGCAGGAGTGCCTGAATGCGCACGGGGAGAGAGGACTAACTGTTACGTAGCAGCCGCAGAATACCAGCGTCTGTGAATAGCATTTCCAGCGAAAAAAGCAGATATGCGGCCAATTTTGCAATTGTTACCCCAACTCAACAGAAGAATAAGGGTTTCATAAGTAAGTACGCCTGAAGTGCGAGGATATCTTATAATATTTTTCCGTATTATAATTGGCGGCACACCACATCTAGCACTGGTAATTTTTACACCATGCTGCAGTATTTCAGAAATAAAACAAACAAAATCACTAAACCTTGAATACCTATTGCAGACTCTTCCGTTCATTTCTAAATAAAGGTTTACAACATAGTTCCTTGTATTTCTATTAATGAAATCTTAGAAAGAGGGAATGAACGCACCGTGTTTGCTGCTTAGACATTGAGCGTGTGTTTTATCATCATTATTTCTTCACCCTTACAGGCCCTGTCTTGGGCGTTACATAAGGGGCGGGGCAGAAACGAGGACTTGTGATTGTCATGATAACTAAGGGGAAACACGACAGCCATAAGAAGACTACATAATTAGGACGAACAGGCAAGAACAAGAAGGTTACATAACCATGACAACAGGAATAACAAGATTACATGAATGGGGGAAAGCGAAAAACATGACAGCGTATACATGTTTTTACAAACAAGGGAAAAAAGACAGGAGGAAAAAACAAATGAAAAACCAAAGAGACAAAAATCCGCCAACATGAAAAGCAGGTAAAGAAGTTTTTGGTGAACAACAGGAAACGACTCATCCCATCACCAGTCTGACCGCATGGGGCAACGAAACCTTAAAAACGGAATAGAAAATACAACTGATTTAACATCACCTATAAAAGGGCGAGGAAGCCGTATGGAGGGTACACAAGCGACGCTGGCGCACAAGAGTCCCTACAACAGTTTTAGCAGAAGAAATCACGAGATAAAATCTGGAGGAAACATCACATGCGGCCCCAATAGGAGGGGGATGTGTCAACAAGAATCACGTTAGCGCATCGGGTAACACCGAATAAAAAGAGCAAGGAGAACAAGAGGTAAGATACATGGAAACTATACACTAACATCTGGGTTTGGTTGTACTACACTCTGTTAGGTCATTAGGTGTACTTGTACACGTGTACTATTATTGACATCTTTAATTTATTAGCGCCACGTTCAGTTGCTATAGATTCAAGCAGGTTATTCCACCCCTGTATTGTAATAGGAAGAAAAGAATTCGTTGAATGCACTTAAGTACCCATGCAGACGCTGGTTGCTCATCGAATTATGTAGGCTGCGTGAGGTGCGTAGTGGGGGTAGCAATAATGAGGTGTGTATATCGGGTAATGTATTACATAGTTTATGAAAAAGACAGAGCCTTGGAAACAAGTTAGGGGAGACAGAGGGACGACTTTATAGCTGAGATGCTCGAAGGAAAGCCGTATTTCGAAGGAATAAAACGGGCTGCGCGATTTTGGATAGACACAAGAGAATTGATCAAATAAGATTGATGGGGGTTCCAAATTGCTGATGCGTAGTCAAGCTTAGCGCGTAAAAAGGTTGTGTTTGCCAAGTGCACAGGCACTTTGCAACACTGCCGCTGAAAGCTTTCACTTTTCCCCTCGCGCCTGAAGGTACTTTGAAAGCTAAGGGTATTGCCAACACAGTCCCACAATACTTTGCTTGCTCGTCACACGAAATGCGCCTTCTAATTTCTGCTGTGGCTTTGGCAACTTTTCAGAGTGGCTATCGAAGGTGTTACATTATATATTATTTATTTATACGTTGTATTACATGTGCTCCTGTTCACTGAGAACTGACTCTTTACTTCAACACAGAAAGGTGAGAAATAGCACCTCGCTGGTTTAACATGTTATGTACAGGTTTTATATCTTGAAAACATGCCTTAAAGTTTTGGTAGGCTGACCTGTCGTGTTTTCTCGCTTCCAGAGAATTTACTCGGCGCAAATCACAAACATAGACGAAACCAGTGGCATGTAAGCCTTTTTGTAACGCAATTAATAACCTACAAAATGCAATGTTCAAATCTGGGGCTATCAAAATTACAATGAAAGGTACGATGTGGTGTAGTTATGCAGGAATTATAATATGCCCATTGGCGGGAAAACGTGTTTCTTGCAACAAATCACGTGCGCTTTCGGATAGGTCCTGTGTTAATTACAATTCAACCATTTCTTACCTTTTTCACCGTCAGCGGAGCAGATATGCAAACTCGAGAGGTCTTCCACGAAGTCTGATGCGCTCCTACAGAAGGCCAGCAATCTTAGTGAGGACGAACAGCGAAGCGGTTGTCTTAAAATACTACACCCGACTGGAAAGAACCTCCAGGAGGCCCAGAAGGTCACGTGTTTTGAGGACTCCAAATTCTCAGAAGGAATACAAGTGCCTTTTAGAGCTGCACTGCTTTGCCTTGGACACCAACTTGCTCAACGCATTTACGTGCTAAGACTCGCCCACCGGAAGGTAAATAATTCTTGCTAAATAGGACACGCACAAGCACGGTTACTCAGATAACCTAGCCAGAAAAGGCAGCGTAATTAAGGTGCGTCGACCAAACTCCTCACGAAAGAAGACTGCATGGGAAAACTTGGAACGCACAAAGCCGAGTATCATCAAAATGTGCCCGCAGGAAAGCGTGTCGCCGAGAACCACGATGTCATAAAGCACACACTCTTTTGACGCATCAACTATTTTACAAGTACAAGTTGCTTCTTAGATGGTGCTCGTAAGAAACCCTACAGGATATGTATCCTACAACAGCACAACTGTTATTTTCCACGTATTATTTGCCGTCTCGTCGCTAGTGCTAAAGAGAACGGGTACGGCTGTTCATCACTAGCTTATGCCTCTATATTTAGGCTGCTAGTTTCTTTTTCTACCTGGTTTCCTGGCGCATTTGGCTTTAAGCACTTCTTCTTTTCGATGAAGCACGCCAAACCAATGCTTCTTTCCTTTTCTAGTGGCTGCTGAGCAAGCGCCATCCATTCTCCCCTTACCCTCTCTGTTGCAATTCTAATACAGCAGTCACAAGGGTATTTTATGCCATTTTGAGCAAACGACGTTAGACATTGATGAGTTTCCGTTCGGCCATGCGAGGCTACTGTGTCAAAACACTGGAATTTCATGATGATAACAGTGATGATTAGCAAACTCGGTCATTTCCGCGCCCACGTCTCAGACAGAGCGTTCGAGCACATCCGGTTAAACATAAAAAAACATTGTTGATCCTTTCTTTGAACTGTTCGTTTTCGTAACAAAGTTTTGGAGGAAACAATTATTCCCTCTCTCTCTCTCTCTCTCTCTCTCTCTCTCTCGTCTCTCTCTCTCTCTCTCTCTCTCTCTCTAGGCAATTGGAATATCGTTGCTTTGATCAAATCATAGGTTAAGAAGAAAAAATTCCCAAAAAATTCCTAAATGGAACGCAGTGAAAAACGTAAAGTTGGCATAAAAAGAACCGCGTTTCCTTGCTACAACGCATTGAAAGCTGCTAGCGTGTCTCAGATTGTGCTTTTCGGGAAAGCATCTAGGCATTTATGGACTACATTTGGACATTTTTACAGCTGTACAACTTTTTCAGACATAATGGAGCTGGAAAATGTTTTCGTATTGTTGACTGTTGGTGCGCACATAAACATAGGAGTCGAGAAGCCAGTAGTTTCGGAGCGCTAAACACATAAACCTTAAAATTCTGCAATATTGTTCACGTTCCGGAGCCTATCGCAGTGTGGGTGCTTCAGGTAAACATTTACTAAGGCTTTCTTGTAAGGATGCAGAAAGAGCATTTATTTTGAAAGTTTAATTGGGTTAACCTTGTGGTTTGAGCGCGAAATTTTTTTGTATATTGAGCGGCCACACGGCCCAGTCGTTCGGCCGTACGTTCGCTTCACTGCAGGGCCAATTACCCCGGGGCACGCAGGAAACGTGGTGGTCAAGCAGTTTTATTGACCGCTTGTTTCGTTTCGTTCTAACGATGTTTCTCGGTTGGTAAAGGTGGTAACAGTGGTAACAGTGGTAACCGGTTGGTAACAGTGGTTCCACGTCGATCTTGTGGCCTTTTGCGGTAACGCAGACGAGACGGTAAGCATAACCGGAAGCAAGAAAGACTGCGAAAGACGACGCCACCTGTCAATTCGTGAGAACAGGTCATGATGCAGTGTGGCATGGTGCAGTGAAGCGTGTTCACGAAGCGCTACGGACGCTGTGAAACCTCGAATCAGTGAAGCTGCTCTACCAGTTGTGCTCGCGGTAGATTGCAGCAGTCATGAAGGCGCCACCTCGTTGACGTTTTTCAGAAGTCTCCAAATTTTATAAGAATGCCATTGAGCCGCTTAAACAGAAGAAAACAACACACGCAGCTGGAGTGGCTGAGGCTTCAATAAGACTAATAATACGTGCCCACCAAAACAAAGACAGGATTTCAGATGCTTTTCGCTGCCTCAAGAAAAACACATCCGAAGAGGAGTTGCAGATTGCTGTTTGTGTGAGTCACCACCCGTTCATAACAGCGGGTGAGGGCTCCCCTCAGTCTTAACGCGTCTGATGAACGTATCAGGCAACGGCAAAGGGAGGTAGGGATTCGAAATAGGACGGCTGCTTGCGAGCCCTCTACTATTACAACGCCAGAGCAAAAAGGCTCCTCTTTTCTGAAGAGCATCTACAATTGCCACTGGATGACTGGCGCAACGGCGAAAGCGGCTTCTGCACGCTGTGGCACCAGAAACAAAAATTGTACTGGACAGTCGCCAGAGGGTACATTATTTTACTTTTGCTATTCTGGCCGGGACTCCTCGTTATTTTTCATTTACTGCTGTTTTTCCTAAGGTATGATCCTCGTTACGTCCACGACGTCCAGGCGAGTGGTAGAAGGTTCTCACACGAGCGGGTGGTCGTCATGTAAGATGGCCCCGGTCGTCTCCACCGCACTGAGTCGGGTGTGTTCCGAAAACCGAAATCCTTCTGTAACCGAAAGCCTTCTGCTTTGTGTTTCCCAGTAGTGACAACACGGGAGCCTGGGAGCACCCGCTGCACTTGCGCGTCTGTCTTTCGCATTTTATGGACAATTGGAGGACTGAAACAGCCTAAGCTTGAACCGCACTTCAGCCACTCCGAAAAACAAAAGTTGCACCGATATGATAAACTGCCACGTGCATTTAAAATGCACTGACGAATACTATACTCCCCCATGTGAAATTTGTGCGCAGCACGAACTGCAGTTTTCTTGGTCATGGCGCCTACCTGCGTTGTCTCACCAAGTGATCACGTGATCAGCAAACGCAGGGCGGCGTTTGCTCCTCTGTCATTACCTCAAAGAGTTCCGCCCCACCCGGCGACCGTGCCGTTGCAAATCGTGTTTGAACCTCCAGCACAAATGTCACGTGGTTCGAATAGGTAATGCCTGGAGGAGTAGCGTCTGGCTGGGGAGGCAGTGAGAGAGATAACATCATAGTAGCCCATGCCGTCATCCCCCACACACCTTTGTCACACGCTCGGAAGAGCGTCTCGTGCAGGCTCAGCATAGTGCCCTCTCCTCATCCATTCGCCAGACGTTTTTCCGCAGTTTTCTCTCTACCTTCGCTCGCTAGGTTACGATGGCGTCAGCATTGCCGCCACAAAACCGCAGTAGCGGCCACCAAAGTTCTTCCACACTAAAATGTATGAGCAGTGATAAAACAAACGCCGACTTGTATTTTTTCATGCGAAAAACTTCTTTGCCAAGTACCGCAACATGAACTGCACACCCATGTTAAGCCATCTAATTAGGCGTGGGCAAATACCGAATAGTAACTTTGAATCGAATATCGAATTGAATTAAGGAACAAATATTGAACTGAATATCAAACATCGTTTTTTTACAGGTCTTGACCACTGAGCTACAATATTCCAGGCATCGAGACTTATCAATTAATCAAGTGAATTGCGAGTCTGCGTTGCTTGAGCTTGATGCGTCATTTCTCAATATTGATTCCAAAAGCCTAATTATGGGGTCTATTTATCGTTCTCCTTCATCGTCAGTCTCAGATTTCTGCTTAGAATTAAACCAGGTTTTGCACACACTCTCACTGGAACGAAAAAACATCGTTATTATGGGTGACGTCAACATTAATCTATTAGACATTAACAATTATTTGCATGCTGCTTATACATACACTTTGAATGGACATGGCCTTGAATCACTTATATCTATACCGACTCGACGGAATATTACAGGACAGGGCACATTAATTGATCACGCATTGTCCAACCTTTTGGTTACTCCTGGATCTGGTGTCATTGAAGTTTCCTTAACGGATCATTACCCAATATTTTTCCGAATAGAGTGCAATGTCAAAAATCCGGATATGCAGGTTAAAAGAAATATTATAGACAAGGCTTCATTTCTTTAAAAAATTGCTAATTCTGATTGGTGCCCTGTTACGGCACAAAATGATCCTGAACTCGCTTTTGAAACATTTTCTCACATAATTTCTAACGCTCTTTCTAAGTCGATCACAATAACAACGAGCAAGAAAAGGTTTGCTTCACCTCAGTGTCCATGGATGACCGATAGTCTTCTAAAATGCGTGCGCAGGAAAGATAACCTTTATAAAAAAACAAAAAAGAAGCCATTCAATTTTACCCTGCTGACGCGTTACAAGTGCTATTCGAATATTCTGGGTAGGCTACCAAAAACGCTAAGAAGTATTATGAAAAAGAAATCGGCCGTGCTGGAAACGATTCAAGAAAACAGTGGAAAATAATTAACGAATTTTTAAATAAGGCACCGCTAAACCCTCCCATAACTGCAATTCAGGTTGGCGAGCAAATGTTAAATAATCCCTCAGCCATTGCCAATGCCTTTGCAGCTTCCTTTATCCTGATCAGCCACATTTTTGGCTTCCAACTGCCAACGCTTATCGTCGTCTGCCACACAGTTTCTTTCTGAGACCTGTTTCCCCAGATGAAGTGCGCATGACCATTCTCAGTCTAAAAAATACAGGTGCTGGCTTAGACAACTTTAATTCTTCTCTTATAAAGCTTATAGCACATCCTATCAGTAACGCGCTTTCACACATATTAAACATAGTTTTCAAACTGGCGTTTTTCCTAGTTGCCTAAAGATAGCCAAAATTATTCCTATTTTCAAAAAGGGTAACAAGACATCATCATCAAACTATCGCCCAATTGCTATTTTGTCGTTCTTCAGCAAACTAATTGAAAACCTCTTTGTTAGTCGTTTAACCTGCTATTTCTCATAATTTAGTACTCTGTCATCTAATCAATTTGGCTTTCGACCTGGTTACTCTACTGAATTAGCTCTCGTTACTATAACTGATCATCTTAAAACAGCCATTGACAAAGGTAAATTTGCCGGTGCCCTGTTTATTGATTTTTCTAAAGCGTTCGATTCTTTAAATCACGGCATAACTTCCTAAATTAAATGAGTTAGGTGTATGTGGTCCAGCGCTTTCCCTAATACGCAATTACTTACGTGATCGAAAGCACGTGGTCCCTATTTCTGATACTCTTTCTTGTACTAGGATAACCAACATTGGAGTACCACAAGGTTCAGTTTTGGGACCCATGTTATTTCTTGTATACATTAATGACCTTCCATGACCAAATGAAACATTCTAGTTGTATTTTGTACGCTGATGACACGACAATTTATTCTTCTAACACATGATCGAATCCCCTAATTTCTCACCTCAATGCTGATGCCGCTAAAGTCGTTAAATGGTGCAGTGATAATGTGCTAAATATTATTGGCAATAAATCGCACTAAGTCATTTTTTCATCCCCCCTTAAAACTCTTACCGGAAAGCCTTCCATACGTCTTGGGCCAAATTTGCTTCATACTACAGACCATGCCACTCTTCTCGGCGCTGAACTCGACAGGCATTTGAAATTCACCAGTCACATATTTTGGCTAACCCGTTAAACGGCCTATGGCCTGAGAATACTAATTAGAGTCCGTCCCTATTTAATGAACGCATATTAGTCTCACTTTACTATGCATTCGTTCACAGCAATATCTCATATTGCATTTCTTCTTGGGGCAGCACATATCAAATTCACTTGGCACCTTTACAGCACACACAAAACCAAGCTTTAAGAATAATCACTTACAGCAATTTTTCATGTGATGCGTTAACATTACTCCACAGATTTATATTTTGTCAATTGGTGATTTAAATAAATATTCTGTTTGTGTCCTAACATAAATTTTGTCAAGGAAACTTACCCATTTTGTTATTATCTAAAGATCAAAACCCGAATTTTGATCGCACTCGATTCTCACACCACAACAATTATCGCTTACCACAATGTAGGATAAATACTGCAAACTACGAACATTTTGGCGACTTCATTCTGGAATGCAATACCCTCAACCATGAAATCATCGCCTTCTATTCATTATTTTAGGAGGCAGCTTCGCCGGATCATTTGGCCTGACGATTGTTATTATGTATTTGTATATGCGGTATGTAGATGAATATCCCCCTTTAATTACCTTTTTGTATATTTCTTGTGATTATTAGTAACAATATTTGGCTTGATTGTGTAATAATGTTCTTCGTGTTTTAATGGATTGTTACTGCTGTTAACCGCGTTAGGTGTACTTTTCGTTCGTACTTGTTGGTAGGAAGTCGCTCCCCAGTCTATGACTATGGGACCTCCTAGAGTTATTTATGCACTGTACCATTTCTACTGAAACAATAAACTACTGAAACTACTGAAACAACTTACTTCATACTTCGGTATGACATTTACGCCTCTGCAAGGTTCCCTTGTCAAAACCACGATTTGGATGAAACTTACCGAGCAGATGGTGTAGCGCATTGTGTTAGCGTGCGCCAACATCTCTCACTTTTGTACGACTCAAAAAATCGAATAGCAGTACGCGAACCACCCATCGAATAATTCAAGGAGGTACGAGAGAATTGGATTTGTATTAGAATATTCTAGTATTCCAAAACCCGTAAATATAATGGTATCAGTGCGCACAATGGGAATTTTTCTGTATCAATGACGAACGTTAGGGCCACAGTTTGCTTGAACAGGCTGTCTATGCCAGCTTTGCAGGTGCATTTAGCCTCAATGATGTTCCTGGATGGGCCAAACTGCGTGGAGGTAATAGTAAGAAATGTGAAATTTGCTTTGTGCTTTGGAACGGTTACACGAAGGAATGAATTTGCACTTCCAGCTTCGCATCGAAGTTTGGTGTATTCGGTGTCATCTGCCAGGGCGTGGTAAGCACTTATGAATATACGTGTACATGCCTTTGGCACTGGCACAAATTGCACACGTTGTGCGCCTCGTAAAGGCGGCCCTGGCATTTTTTCTATAATTCCTGATCTGAAAAACCCTTATGATTTTTAGGCTCTTCAAGCCACACCGGAACAAGAGGGAGAACAATTTTTTTTTCGGCAATATTTTTTTTCACTTCATAAACTGGACCGCTGTTATTGTGAGCACAGTAGCAACCAAAAAGACAGCAATTTGTAGTTAATACTCATTTAAATCATTGGGCGCGCACCGGCTTGCCGCACTGTACCAACGAGTGGCCAATTGCAGCCCTGCTCAGGACCGTGCCATCGTTCTATAAGTTTTCAGAAATTTCTGAGTACCTTAAAGACAGGAATTCCCTTTTCTCTAACATCCCATTTTTCAGTTTTGAGGGGGAAAAGAAACTGCATTGACTATTATTTAGTGTGTCTTCTGGGGTTTGGTTTGTTTTAGAAATAAATCAGGCCTATGCGGGCGTCACAAATCCGAAAAGGGGAAAGAGGGTCGTTCAGCACCAAAGTACGCAAGTTGGGGAGTACCTACTCAAACAATCATAGCTGTATCTATTTGATTGCAGGATGAGCTTCATGCCCCACTGTCAAGCCTACAAATGCCTATAGTGGCTAACATTGGGATATAAAGAAGGTGTCCGCCGAAGCTATGCATATTGAATGTTTAGCAATTTATAACCAAAGCAAGGGCAAGGCAAATTCAAGCTGCTCTCTTCCCCAGTAACCTTTGGCAGCACTATTTAGAAAGCAATAATGCATTCAGTGCTTGCAACTGCTATCCCACCCTACTTCAGCAGCCTGGGTTATGGTGTTATAAAGGGTTATAAAGTAAGCACTACACTTGTTGGTAGCTAGACCACCAGTCATAGAAGTATTGCAACATAACTGGTTAAAACAGGCAGACGTTATGTTATAAACTCATGGATTACTTATTTAGGTTACAATGACTCATTTTGGAATACATAATTGCAAGTATACATAAAGCATAACCGATGTGCTCACAAAAACGTTTAGCAGCACTCTACATATTACTCTAAATGCCCGGGCTTGGCATTAAATGCATATGTGACAAGCAAACAAACTAATATGGTAGACTGCCTTTGTGTATGTTATTCTTATTAATACCATTTCACACAAAAAAGCGTAGCAACAATTTAGTGACCATTTTGAACAGCAGCTCCTAGAAAAGATCATGAAACTGTTTTTCAGAGTATATGTAGACAAATGATGCATAAAAATATAAAACTGAATGAACCATTTCGTGAATCTGGCCTCACATTTCGAGTGGGTGTATTTGGCGCTTCTTGAAAACGTAAAAGTGAAATTGCACATTAGTAAAAAAAAAAATAAGCGCCATTGCCGGAAGTAGAACACACATCAATGTCAGCAGATGTTTTGAAAGCTCAGTCAGGCAAAATGTAGAAAATTCTTACTTTGGATAGAATGGCTTAGCATTAGAGCAGCCGCGAAGGTTTATTTTAAGTATTTAATATTATAGGTTAAGTTCTTAAGCGAAGCTTTGTGTATAATTGCACCCAAGAAGAACCGTTTGACATGCGGAACACTTGTTGCCTGCAAAAAGTGTTCCACAGCGGTAGATTGCATATGCATAATGCTACGCTAGCATATGTTGTAGTAGTTTCTCACTAGACTTGTTTCCCCTGGCAACCATCCCAGGATATACCTGAAATGTAAGAGGCTCTTTAGCTTATCATTGCAGTGACATTTCACGAATAAAAAGCCAGAAAACTGACTTCGAAGTAAAACATTATTCACATTCGACAGCCTTGGTCACGGCGCCGGTTATCAGGAGACTGCGCTGGATGTGTTTGAAAACATAAATTTGCACGTTGTTTTTAACTTTTGACCTTTGTACCTGTACATCTGCTATCCCTATACACTCTAGTCCACTTATAACAATTTCCTAGTGTCAAGAAAATCCCGTTGTTATAACCGATAATTGTTATAAGTGGGCTGCTAAATGAAAAGACAAAACAGAGCTCAAAACATTTTATTCGCATGCAAGCAAGGTCGTGCTACTACTTATTTGCGGAAAAGAAGTTATAGTCGCTCAGCTTTGCTGCACGCGAAGCTGGTGCACATCTTTTAATGAAAACATAACTCTTCTTGGCCAATCCCCCTAAGTGGGTATGCGCCATTTTTCGGGCCACCACCACCACCACCACATCTTTTAAAGAGCATCTAAGTGGTTCACCTAGCTGAGCGAAGGGTCCTTGGCA
The DNA here is from genome assembly GCA_013339765.2 of Haemaphysalis longicornis. Classification (NCBI taxonomy): domain Eukaryota; kingdom Metazoa; phylum Arthropoda; class Arachnida; order Ixodida; family Ixodidae; genus Haemaphysalis; species Haemaphysalis longicornis. The sequence goes on along the minus strand of CM023450.1, from coordinate 220,984,316 downwards.
GAAACAAAGACCCTTAGGGTCTGTATCATGCGTTGGGCCTTCTGCGAAGACCCCATCTGAGTAGGCTGCGGAGCCGCGTCCTCAGATTCATTACTGTCGCCGCTGTCTGCAGCACGTATCCGCGCAAAGATCGCCTCTTCATCGAGCCACTCCGACGTTTCCAAAACATTGGCCCCGAAGTTCCGTCCGAGAAACAACGGAGGCACTGGAAGAGGCGCCCAGTCAAATTCAACTTTTAAAGCGGCGCGGACGTGACACAACAAGCGAACATGCAAGCTCGAGTGAGCGGGCGGTCGCGGGGACGATGCCAACCGGCAGCGCTGCGAGGGGGTTTGGAAGGAAGCTGCTCTCGTGCTCTTCTGAATTCCTCGTAAGCACTCCAGTTGACCCCTTTTCCCAGGGGTGGAAGGGATGTGAGTTGCATCGTTGCTAGCAGCGCCTGCCTTTGGCGCGGTTGACGCGGAGGGCCGGCATTTTTGGCGCACCCTGTAACTGGATTCAATCCTATCCGATATCGCGGCATTGGAGCATTGTAATAAGCAGTTTATAATACCAGAGAAAGCATACAAAGTGGACGGTGCCGTAGTTAATCGTTGTAACCGATATATTGTTATAAGCAGTATTGTTATAAGTGGACCAATACTCTGAGTGGACCCACTGCACCCATATTCAGAGTCCTCACTTTCATTCCAGCTCTACATAATGTACTGCTCTTTGATGTGTTCATATTAATCAGAACGTGTAATGAAAGCACACCTTTTCAAGACCTTGTTTGCCTGACATGGGAGCTCGCTTTAATAGCCCCTCACCCAGCTAACTGCCTTTTTTCCATCAACAGAGCAAATACAATAGCTCAGCCAAGGGTGTATATTCGGTACAACGTAACGTGAAAATGCGGTGAAACAGTTTGCAGTGTTTTCTAAAAACACATGCTAACATATAGGTACACGCGTATCCACACAGTATACTGTGCATAGGCCTCCTACGCTGGAGTTTTGGCGACATGCAGCGCCCCTCGCGGCCAACTCCTCTGCGTAGTACAAAAGCAGACGATCCGCTAAAAGAAGCCGATTTTTCGGCTTTCTTTTGAGCGAGCTGTCGCGGTGGTCGCGGCGTGGGGCAGTATCGCCAGGTCGGGTGGTTTAACTGTTTGACGACAGTTAGAGTTTTTTTTTTCTTGCGTGCGGTCGGAAAAGGAAAGTTCACTGGTAGCATAAACACGGAACGCTGCTCATCCTATATCCTGAGGTAACTGCAAAAGGTTGCTTCAGCGGGAGCATGCAAGCGAACGCAAGTATAGCGCAGCCGACTCAGCTGACACTGCTTGCCTGGCACCGCCTTTGAAACGAGTGGAAATTTTGTTTTGTATTTTCGCAAACTAAATGATTCTTGCGTAGCGTTTTACGCCACACGGTTTACGAACGGCAGGGTACACATACTAGCGATTAGGTGGGGCAATCGCGCCAAATAAACAAATTAAGCGCTATTAAAGGACGCAAAACATGCACCAAATCACATGCCCGCTGCCTGCAGAGATGTGTACTTCTATAACATCACATAACACAGCATAACATAACACAGCCGCATACACGGCGCGGGGCCCCGAATATTTACATACGATCATCACTGTCTGTGTTGATTTTCTAGTGCAGGGGTCGTCGAATCTAAACGCCGACACGCCAGTTTTGACTTCAAATGGAGTTAGACAGCGAGACAAGAACAGAGAATTGGCGTCCTCAGTTGAATTGCGCCCCCATCTTCACACTTCGCCAAATTATTGTCAAATATTATTAGAAATTCGCTAAATTTTTTCTCTTTGCATTCAAAGCCCCCCTTCCCCTCCCACACGATTTGCCGTCCAGTCCTCCGCCGTGTCGGCTGCATGGAACTCGGCCGTTGCTGACCCTCATTCTAGGCTATTAAGTGCGAACTGGGAATGAATGCTGCAAGAGAGTAATTAAATAAAACTGAGAGCAAACAAGGAAAGCGAGCGGCCTCTTAGTTCGCCCGACCACTTTGTTGTACGGCCACTAATTTCGGAATCGCAAAACCGATTTCACGCTTCTGACGGTCGCGGCATTTTGTCACTGAGGCACGCAACAAAACGGCAAGCTAACGCTGCACCATGTATTTGTAACGGCGACGCAAACGAGCACTGTTTAATGAAAGTGCACGCATAGTGTGCAAGTACGCAAAAGAGCGGCGCACCGCAGCAGGCGAGCCTGCGGTCAGCCGGACTCGGTGGCTTTTAAAGACGATAGTCTTTCTTGGGCTACTCAAACCCAGAAATTTTGGTCTGTCTGTATGTCTGTCTGTCCGTCTGCCTGTCTGTGACTCGGTTCAGCCACCCGGCCAAAGCAAAACAATGCCTGCGCAATAGTCTTATATAGTCACAGCTAAATCTACCCGTCTATGTCCGGTGTAATGTTCATACTTGTCAACATTGTTGAAGAAGAACAAGACATTACGCAAATATGAGACAACAAATCAATACAGAAGTCATATGTGCAGTGTTCCTTTATCAAAAAATCAAACATGCTTGACTTTGGCGAAATTAAATACTTCATCAACTGCAGAAAAAGAATTCATTCCGCCATCGCCTGCTGTCGCCCGCGCCACTATAGATTCTGGCGCCATTTTAAGAAATCAACCGGCAACAGTTACGCAAGGTTCCACTAGATATATTCCACGTTCTTCTTGCAACGCACGTGGAGTAGGGAAATGCGCTTCTATAAACGTTGAAGTAGGGCGCCTCGATTAACGCGCGTCTTCGCCGTACGGCAGCGTTCGCATCGAGACACCTGGTTTGGAGCAGTGGAACACGGGAAATTTTAAATGATTTAAGCAAACCTTTGGCGTCTTTACCTTGGGAGGAGCGCGACGAAAGAGGAACGACATGAGAGGTGAGCGGGAAAGCGAAGGGAGGCATTTACTTCACAAAAGCCGATAAAGACTATCGTCTTTTGACGGCATTTGCAACGAAAGGAGCAGATACGCGGCCAATTTTTTAAAGCGCGATCATCGCCGTTTCCGTCACTCTTCTTTTTTGATCGGCTGTTTTTGAGAAGTCTTCGTCACCTAGAGTATCAGTTTAAACTAGAAATTTCACTTAAAATTTCACTTCGTACGACCATAGATCGGTGAACCTGCGAGTAGCAGACGCCGTCACGGTCTCGGCACTTTCGTTGGCGCTGAAAAGCTTTTTCCCCTAATGCCAAGTTGATCGCTGAAATAGATCGGACGCGTCGGGGATGAGCTGGTGACCACGTCGCAAAATAATCGGGAGCATAGAGCTCATTTTGCTTCTGTCAACACGGGATCCTATGTGCCCCGCTCAGCTTTGTACTACCCGGAAGTACTACCCGGAAGCCGCTTGCGCAGCGCAGGAGGCCTATTGAGAACTGATAGAATTTCACAACTCCCACCATGCGCCAAAATGGAAGGGTTTCCACAAGCTTCAAATATTAAAAATGTATGAGCGTGTATGGCATTACACGTAGTGTACAGGCACATAAAACTATTATCACGGTGTGCCATTAATGCGCATGTGAAACAACTATGTACGGGCAAATTTTTCTGACCTGCCTCGAGTGATCTCCACCATCCAGATTGTGATACACATGCGATTCATAGGGATCCGGGTCTGCGAAAAATTGTCAGATGTTCCTCTCTTTAATTTTCACCAATGAATGCGCCTGAATTCAAGAATGTACGCATGAAAGATCGCATGTTAAAAAATGCTTGTACTAGTATTTTACAACAGTCTGTGTTTTGGAGTGTTACTTTTTTTAATTTTCTGTAGCAGAAAGCCTGCATCACTGCATACTTTTTTCTTTTTGGACCCAGTACTAGCCATTGGCTACGGGTCCAAACAGTATGATGATCCTTTGTATTGTATCATTTCACAAATAGAAGAAATAAAAAAAACGTCATAAAATTGCGCCAATCCACTTTGTGAATGTGGTTGAAGGCAAAGCTATAAACGGAACCCATAACCATTACCCATGCGACGTCACTTAAGTTCACTCACATCGCTCTAGAAATAGTAAAACCAGAGAGAAGTGAAATGCACTTAACCACACCATTTATTACTTCTAAGAAATATTCTTGGTAAGGTTAAATCAATGCATGATGCATGAACGGTGTTTGGTTGAGTTGTATTTGTGTAGCACAAGAGTGGAAACTTTTTGTATAAAATTAAAGTAAGCTCCAACCCGGTGTTAGACGATGTGACTACTCCGTCTCTGCGCCGCGGACGGAGGCAACGAGATTTCCGGCAGAGAAGGAGTAGGAGGAGGAAGAAATACTTCTGTTCAGATTTCTGAACGGCCTTGAGTGCAGCGCTGGGGAGTGATTCCATCTTCTGTGGGGCCCATATGCAGGCCGCGCCGCCTGTGTTCTGTGCACCCGCTGAAGCTGCGTAGGTAGAGAGGGCCTGGACAGCAGCATCTCCAATTGCTCTTGTTGGGTAGTTGATGGAAAGAGAGGAGGGTGCTCAGGGCTAAAGTCGCACACCGCGATTACGGGGCGGAGTGTTCCTTTTTCTGAGCAAAATTTACATTCAGCGTCGTAGCAGTTCGGATACATTAAGTGAAGGTGCGTAGGCTGTGGGAAGGGGCCCGGATAGAATGAGCCGTAGGGTGTTTTGTTGCTCTCTGAAAAGGTCCGGGTAAGACGAAGGTACGGACTGTCTCAGAAGGGGATAATGCTGGGTTATCTCCCTGAATGTGACAAGCGGGTGACTGTCCTCGTGCAGCTCCATAGCACGTGAGGTAAAAGCGCAGACTTTTTGGGTGGGAGTATTTGTTGCCCTCCATCGAAGCGTGAGGGGGTGTCCAGATGACATGAATGGAACCGTTTGGGGAGTGGTTTTTAGCACGCGCAGTGCAGGTCAGGACACCCAACCCGACGGGTAAGTCCAGTAGGCTTGCTGGGAATCGGTGACTACCCTCCGAACCCCTGGTTGAGTGAGAGACAAGGTGCTGGCTGCCTCTTCTGCTGCCGTCATTTCGTGGGTCGTAAGCGAGGTATACGCAAGGAGGTTGGTTCTGCAGGTAGCCACGATGATGGCGTATTGCTGCACTCGATGTTTGTAGGCGTCTTCGTAGATAACTGCATGATCCCCACCGAGGGTGGTGTTTAGCGCTTGAGCCCGTTCTTTTTGATGACCCTCGTTATGTGAGGGGTTCATATTTCTAAGCAAAGGGAGCATCTTCAGTTTTAGTCGCCAAGAGTCTGGGAGTACGTCAAGCGGAGTGACATTCTGGGCTGCCCAGCCAATCTGGTGAAGCATGCGGTTAGCCACCGCAGTTCTGAGTCGGACCTACGGGTTAGAAAGATGGCCTTCTATCGCTCTTCTACTGTGTTGTGGAGGCCCGTGCTAAGCAGCCTCTGTGTGGACGCACTCATGAAAAGACCAATGGCCTGCTCGACCGCCTTTCTAATCATTATATAAAGCATCTCTATGTCTTCCTTGTCGAGAAGAAGACAGGGGGTTGACGTAAGTGACGCTCAAGAGGACAAAAGCTTCAATTAATCAAAAGGTACCGGATTCCTTTAGACCTCACTTCTTGGTGACAACTCACCTGATCATGTGTATGACTTGATTAACGCTGTTTTTGGGGCGCTGCAAGGAGACGCCACTCTTGGTGTTAGCCTCGAGATGTAGGCCCAGGATCTTGATGCTGGGGATCGGAGTGATGGCCTGGCCATCAAGGAGTATTTGAATGTATACCTTGGTTTGGCGTGAGGGCGGACAAGGAGCAGTGATTTTTACGTGAACACTGATTGATTTGATTTTAATTGATTGATTGTAGGGTTTAACGCGCCGACGCAACGCAGGCGATGAGGCACGCCGTAGTGGAGGTCTCCGGATTAATTTTGACCACCTGGGGATCTTTAACGTGCGCCGAAATCTCGTACACACGGGCGTTTTTGCTTTTCGCCTCCATCAGAAAAGCGGCCGCCGCGGCCGGGAATCACACCCGCGACCTTGTGCTCAGCAGCGCAACGCCTTAGCCACTGAGCCACCGCGGCGGGTTACGTGAACACTGGAGGCCACAGGCTTTAAGTGAGGTGCCATGCATTGGTGTGAGCTTCCTTTAATTTTTTAACTCTAAGCACATGAGCAAGGTGCGCACAGGGCCGCTGGACGGGCGTGAGTGGTCGCGTGACGCTTTCACATGGCATTCAGCGAGAACGCAGAGGGTAAACCCGTAGATGTGCTTGGTGAGTACACCACCTGTCTTCTCGTCTTCGCGTGTGCTCGTAGCTAAATCGGTAAGACAACGGGCTCTCGCTTTGTTAGTCTATTAGTTCCAGGTTCGATTCCCGGCGGTGCCAGCGAGTTCTTTTATTTGTTCACTGGAGTTTTCTGGTGACACCAACGGTCGCGAAAGAACCCTTGGGGGGTAGAGGTAAAAAGCTTTGCTTTAAAAAAATGGAGAAGAGAACAGGAAAAGGCGACTGGCTGATTGCTCACAGGTCGGGTCAGACTGGGGGCACCATCTACGCGAAGCGGGGGCCGAAGTGGTGCGTAGCTTCTGCGAGAGGGCCATGAAGGTCCAAAACAACCCTGGCTTTAGCTCAACCACCAGGATGCCCTTTTCCCCGGACACGGCAAAGCCACGCACAGCCGAGGGCGTGGGTGGGTCGAACCCACGGGCTCGAGGTCCGCGATGTCGCAACTACCGTCACCTTAAAACGCAAGGTGCCCCTGCAAGGAAACTTTCTCAACGATTAGCTGGATTGCAAAGTCACTACACTATAGCTAATACATGAAATACAACTTTATGGGCTGTACCTTTATTTCGCACAAACTATAAACTACTCAGACTGGGCATGGGCAAGCAGCGATGGAGCGAACATGGCTCAGACCGTTCTTTTTGATTGCGCAGCTGCTGGCAATCTTCTGCTCGTGGCCTGCCTCGGACGCGATACCACCTGGCTATCTACAACCGCTGCAAGCTGTTTCTTCGGTCCCGCTGTTGTTGCTTCGACACGGTTCTGCAGCGCCGGAATCGCCTTCTTCGACACCGGTGCACCCACTGCAACTCTGCCGCTGCAGGGCGACCGGATCGACGCTGCCATCATCGTGTGGACCTAGTTTAAATAGCCAGCGTGCATCCTCACCGACCACTGGGCATGGGCAAGCAGCAATGGAGCGAACATGGCTCAGACCGTTCTTTTTTATTGCGCAGGTTAGTCCTTCATGCTCCTTGAATTCGAAGCGCACTAGTAACCGGTGTTTGCTGCTTGTCCCATGCCCAAATACGCTCTTATTGTTGGCTTGTGATTGTGTTCGAGTGACCAAGTTGCTACCTATGTGTGGTGATGTGGAGCAAAATCCCGGTCCTCCAAGCGATAGTTCCGATGAAGGAAATGGGAGTAACAATGAGGTGCTAGCTGCCATAAAATCCCTCGCTCGAACCATGGAATCAAGGCACTTAGAAGTGATTTCCTCCCTGAATGAAGTTAAAGCTAGCCAAAAACTGCTTGAAGAACGAGCCTCAAATCTTAACACCAGGCTAGCTGCGGTCTAGTTATAGGTAAGCTCGCTTGAAAGCCTTCCTGCTCCAACCGATATTCAACGCCTTGTTGCAGACACTGTTAGTAGAGAGAATGCCGCCATTCAGTCCCGCTTGGACGATCACGAGGATAAGTCTCGACGGGATAATCCTATTTTTCATGGAATAACTGACACGCCCGCCGAGACATGGTCCCAAACAGAAGAAAAAGTGCGGGCTATTCTCGCGAAAACATTTTCCCTGCAGCTGAATGACGAAGGTATCGCGCGAGCACATAGGCTAGGCGGTTACGTCGTGAACAAGTGCCGCCGTGTGGTTGTTAATTTTGCTGCGTTCAAAACTAGGGATAAAGTTCTGTCCCAGCGATCCAAACTGAAAGGCAGTGGTGTAACCTTGCAAGAGGATTTTTGCAAGTCAACGAGGCTTTCAAGGAAAAAGCTGCTTGAATTCGGTAACGCGTGTGGACAGAAATTTAACCTAAAGTACAACAAGCTTTACATTAACAAAAGGTGTTATGTCTATGTTGCGCAAACTGACAGTGTATGTGAAGTGACACCTTTGAACATGCCCGGCACCACGGCCGATATCGCATTCTCGTCTGCGACTGGCGATGATGCATGTACTTCTGCCGCTGTACCTCCCTCTTCTGCCACTGTACCACCCTCATCATTGTCCTAGGAAACTTCGGCTGTTCAGGCACGACGAAAACATGACTATTCATTTCTTTTCACCAACATTAGAAGTATTGTAAATAAACGTGATTCTTTGTCTGCCTTGATAGACACTTGCTCAGCCGACGTAGTCATATTAACTGAAACGTGGCTTTCCAGTAAAGTGGACAACTGCGAGTTGTTTACTTGCAAAAAAGGATACAACGTATACAGAAGTGACCGATGCGAGCGTATCGGCGGAGGAACCCTGATTGCGGTATCAAATGACCTAGTATCATATTCCATCCCTGTCACCGTCCCCGCCTCTTTAGAATTCGTCTCAGTTAGCATCACTGTGAACCACAGAGACGCAGTGTTCTGCGCATGTTATCGTGCACCTAACGCCGCAGATACTTTTCCTGCTGACCTATTTGACTGTTTGAGCAAAATGTCTGAGGTATCCTAGCGCTCCAATTTTTCTTTTGGGAGACTTTAATTTTCCCGCAATCTCATGGGAAGACCAGCATGTAGTAACCAATGGTTCCTCGGAATGTCTGGCATTTCCTGACTTGTGTAACACATTCCATCTATCACAAATTGTAACAACCCCTACGCGCGTAACCACTTCCTCTGCCAATGTGCTATACCTAATTTTGACTACGGTACCTGATTTTGTCTCTTCCCTAACTGTTTTGCCCGGTTTAAGCGACCACGCGGTTATACACTTCAGCATTCCTTCCGCTCTACCCCGTCCGCCTAAGTGTTACAAAACAATTAGGGACTACAGTAAGGCTAATTTTGACGCAATTAACTCGGAGCTTGCGAATTTTGTCGATTCATATTTTCCGCAATTCTGGGAGCGTAGCATTGACGATAATTGGTGCTTATTCAAAGATATAGTTAAAAAACTAACAGATAAGTATATCCCACTGCGTCGATTGGCACATCACAAGTCGCCGTGGTTTAACCCAACGCTTAAACGGCTTCTTAATAAAAAAAGCGCATCTTTCGCAGCTACAAGCAATACAGATCGAGCAACAGACTATCCACTTATCTCTCCGCAGCTTCAGAATACAAAAGCGCTCTCTCAAGCGCGAAACACACGTTTTTTACGCAAACACTTCCTGATCTCTTAACCACTAATCCACGGAAATTTTGGAACGTGATTACCATGCGCCGAACCAATGACGTACAATTAAGACTACCCGATGATACACCTGTACCCTCTCACCAATGTTGCACCGTCCTAAATAACACATATTCCCTGTCGTTTACAGATTCTACACCAAAAACATTCCTTTCTTGTTGCACCGTACCGTTTGAACGAATCAATGATATTACAATCGAATCAGAAGGCATTGCTAAAATTATTCGTAAGGCCAAGCTCTCATCCTCCTCCGGTGTCGACGCCATTAACTACAAGTTTCTAAAAAGCACTGAAGCATACTCATCCATTATCTTGTCATACATATTCTCACAGTCTTTACGAAGTGGCGCCCTTCCTTCAGACTGGGGTATCGGCAAGGTGGTCCCAGTGCACAAGTCTGGTGATGTTCATTCTCCCTTTAACTACAGACCAATTAGCCTCACTTCTGTTCCGTGTAAACTCCTCGAACATATAATCTATACTAATCTTATCAGTTTCCTCGAATCAAATTTCTTTTTTTCACCATACCAACATGGATTTCGTAAATATCATTCCTGTGAGACCCAATTAATAGCCTTTACCAATGACCTTCTTTCGGTGTTAGATCACTCGTTGCTCATTGACTGCATCTTCATCGATTTTGCGAAAGCTTTTGACACCGTATCCCATCAACTTCTTCTCTTTAAGCTGAGCAAACTTAACCTGGACGCGAGCATACTTAAATGGATTGAGTACTTCCTACATAACCGTACCCAATATGTCAGTGTCAATGGTTACCAATCCAACCTTCACCCAGTGACGTCCGGTGTGCCACAGGGGTCAGTTTTAGCCCCTCTCCTGTTTCTCATATATATTAATGATCTTCCTGAATCTGTTTCTTCTTCCATACGGCTGTTCGCTGATGATTGCGTAATATATAGACAAATTACTAACCAATCCGATGTCTCTTGCCTTCAATCTGACCTTAACAACATATCTGCATGGTGTGACCGCTGGATGATGAAACTTAATACTTCCAAGTGTAAATCGATGAGAATTTCACGGAAGACTAATCTTCATGACCCTGCTTATTCTCTGAATGACTTGCCTTTATCCCCCGTCAAGAGTTACAAATACCTTGGTGTCTACATTACTAATGACCTCACCTGGCACACTCACATTCAGCACATAACCAACAATGCCAACCGGATGCTTGGTTTCATTCGTCGAAACTTTTCTCTCGCCCCTACCGCACTAAAATTGTTGCTTCATAAAACGCTAGTACGGTCAAAAGTAGAATACGCATCATCAGTTTGGGATACACCAACTAACACGCTCATTTCCACACTCGAATCACTCCAGAATCGCGCAGCACGACTTATACTTTCAAATTATTCCCGTTTAGCTAGTGTCACGCAAATGAAATCTTCATTACATCTTCCAGATCTTTCGTCCCGCCGACAACTATCTCGTTTATCACTCTTTCATAAAATGTTTTATAACAATGCAATCCTTAAAGAAAGTCTTTTCACTCGTCCCAGCTACCTATCATCTCGCATAGACCACGATTTGAAAGTTGGCATACCCCAATGCAGGACTAACCTTTTTTATGATTCTTTTGTACCCAGAACCAGCAGGGACTGGAACCACCTTCCGGCCTCTGTTGTATCAATCACAGATCATTTCACTTTCAAAAAACGCACTTCTTGGCTGTATAACTTGAGATTGTTTGCCATTTTCATTCATTTCTTGCTTGTTACTTGATTAGTTATTTTTGTACTTTGTACCCGGTCCTCTCTGTAACGCCTGAATGGCCCTGAGAGTATTTAAATAAATAAAATAAATAAATACTCATTATCATATAACATTCCAAAATTGCTGAATCAGCACAAAAACACAGTCGGAATGACTAGAAAAGAGCTGCGAAATCATTTAGTGTTTTTACAGGTATGATTACTTGTTGCGATTAACATCTTTCATTTTTTTCAAGTGTCTGAACGAAAGGTGATTATAAATGTGAATAATTACTATCGTCATCCCACGCGTGCAAAGCGTAATCTTATCTTGTACAAAATTCCGTTATCGTAGAAGTATTATTTAGGTTTTATCTTCTTTTGATCTTGTAATCTCACATTATTTGCTTTTTATAAATTCCTTATTTTTCTCTCTTGCTTGTTGCAGTATGTGCATTTATGATGTGTGTAGATTTCATGGGATGTGTATAGGTATATACGAACATATTTGTAAATATGTAGGTATTTATGTGCGGAAACGTAATTTTGTATGGAATACCCGAGAAAGACGAACGAATTGCAATATTTGTTCTTTTCATTTTCGCAAACATAGAACACGTGGGTTTTTTTTTCGTAGAATCTATTTTGTCGTGTTTCTGTGCAACATGCAAACCGATTGCATACCGTGGCCTGGTTTACTGGTTCCTCAGGCTCTGTCAAGCTGCAAACGTTGCTTTTACCCGAGGAACCATCCACTTGTGGAAAATAAACTGATTTGATTTCATTTGACGCATTAGTAGGCCGCTTCTGCAAACATGCGAACACACTAAAGCGCGTTCCTAATAGTCATCTTGCGCTCACCACCTTTCTTCATGCCTTTAAAACCCGTTTACGGAAATAAAGCATTTGGTTGTTAGTGAGCGCTTAGTCGTGTTGTTCTTGCTTGACCTGTCCTTTGCGCAGTTTTTTTTTGTATTCTTGCATCCAATTCAGGTCGTGACGTCTGCGAAGGGTCAAATTCAAAGGAGCTCAAGCAGAATAGCCGGCGAAGTGAGGGCATGCAATATAGAAAAACAAGGAAGTCATACATACTTAATGAAGCCCATGCACGAGTGAAAGCAGGGAATGCCGCCCAGATACACCTAGTTTTCAGGCCCCCGAAAAGGGGGGGCGTTTGCAAAAAATTAGGCCCATCTCCCCACGAGGGGGGACTCGAATAAATGCGTCGCGTAGGGGGTGGCTGTATTGCGTTAACGTTAGTGTTTGGGGGGTGGTGATGGGGTGGTAGTGAATGTGTTAACTATTATTGCTTATTACTAATAATTATTATTATTTCTTTCATATATTAAATATTACTTTCGTGATAATGCGACTCTAGTCCCCCCCTCGTGGAGAGATGGGCCCAATTTTTCTTTTTTGGTGACGCAAGAAGTGAAGGCAAGGAGTAGGTTGTTGTAAGTCGTTATTTATTTATTTGTTGCTGTTGTCGTTGTATTGGACGCTGAGAACGACGGCTTCGTGGTCGCTAAAGTGTACTGTTAGGGGGTATTTAAAGGGACACTGAAGTGATATGTAAACATTGCGGGATTACTTGCGCAAATTGTAGTCCGGAGTCCCCAGGCCATGTTTCGACCACCCTGGGCGCGTTTACGCGATTTTATTTAGTAGAAAAATTAATTCGAAAATGGTGTCCTCCTCTCTTTACGCTCGCCCATTTTCATGCGGCGTTTTCGTGTGACGTCAGGAGGGGATGAGCTGGCAATTGGCTGCGTTACTGCACGGCTCGCCGGCCTTCAGACAGAGTAGTCGGCCCAGCGTTTCGTCCGCCGGCCGCCGACGGGTCGTCGCAATTCGTTCGCTCAGTTGAAACGAAGCCAGGACACGTTTGTGAATGGAAGAATGCCTTTCTTTACTTGGTTAGTTTGTACACTGTATCTAGCTCCAAGTCAAGGTCGCTTCACACAAGCGCTGCACAAGCGCACATGCGACGCTTCGCTGACTGGTACGCCAGTAGGAAAATATAAGGCCTCTTGAAGGCGGGAGAAGAGTCAGCGAAGTCAATATAGATGCTAAGCAAATAAATCAACTGATATTTTTACCGTACAGCGTAAAACTAGGGTGCGGGAAGCACTTTTTTACGCTGGGCGAACAAGCACAGCGGTCAGCAGCACGACTACGCATCTGCGAACGCTTTTCCGTCTACGAAATGCAATTGCTAGACGTGAGCTATGTGGGGAAACTCGGGCGACGCTTACTGCACGAGCGCAATACAACAAATAGTCACCTAAGCTACTTGAAATGCCAAAACTAAATAAAAGTGTAAACTGGTTGTACAATATATACTCTATATTACCAGGAGCAGCAGAGCCCGCCCCCGTGGTCTAGTTGTCTGGGGCGCTATGTATGCAAGTATTTTGCAAGTCACGAGTTCGAATCCCCGCCGGTACGTGCTTTTTCTTTTTTGTAAGTTAACTTTTTCGTTTTCTGCCGATGTTTTCTACATTGAGTTCACCTTTTTTTCGGGCCGCAACGTTCATGGCTCCACGAACTAGTTCACAGAACGCGCGCAGGCTGGCACTGGCGCGCTAGCGAGTTCTCGTTGGCGTGCTGTTGCCATAAGCACCGACTGCTTGCGGGCCGTGGGCACAGGCCAGAATAAACAGACCCTTGGCCTGGTGCGAACACGCTTTTTACGGTACAGGCATGAGTGAGGCAAGCTCCAAATATGGGGGAAAAGCGCATGACATTTGGGCGTCTGCGGGTACGCGGAGGGCGTCCATGCACTGCGTAGGCCTCGGCTAGTGAATGCTACGATTCCAAGCCGTCCTGGGAGGCTTATCTTTATGCATTTGTACAGCTGACAACATGGCAGAAGCGCGGTACGATGATTACTGAGTTATTGAAAATGCCCACCCAACAACGCCACCAGTTGTGTTTTACAGAACCGAAACCGAAACGGAAACATGTTTGGTTGCTCACCTTGGGCATCGTCCAATCACGGTGCCCGCTCCTCCCAACGTCACAGCTTTAGTTGGTGCAGCCGCCGCAAACCGCGCATGGTAGTTTTTCTTCTTTCGCGCGTTGTAAAATAATTACCGATTTGTCAACCGGATAAACGATGAAAATTGCTGCTAATTTGAGCCAGTATACGCAGTGCAAGCAAAAACGGGAGCTTGACAAATTCACTTCAGTGTCCCTTTAAGCAGTGGTCGTGCGTTGCAGCAACTGGTGAAGACGAGATCGATGCAACTGCTGCCGTGTATCAGCAGCTTCTTGACGTTGTTTGAATGAGTCAAGGATATAAGGCGCGTTCGTACCCTTTGATTCAGTGTCGCTTTTGTGGCGGAGTGGGAAGAGCACCATGTACCTCGCGTTCCGCCTACAGTGTCGTGGGATCGAAACCAGGCGCCGATAACTATTATTTTTTATATATAGTGTAGGGGAGGGGTGCGGACCTGTTGTTGAGAGCGAGGAGGGTAGCGTGATGCGGGAGAGGAGGAGTGGGGAGAGGGCGCACCTGCGCGCTGAGCTGTTGCGGACGGACGGCGGACGCTACATGTGAGTTAAAGAAATGCTCTGCATTTAAAACATGCACCTCGCGACAAAGGAACCGCACAAGCGCCCTATCGAGCACAAAACGAAGTTTGTGGCTTTCACAAGCGGGATTTCTGTTGTAATGCTGGAAGAACTACGTGATGCAGGCGGGCCGGTGATCTAAACACAGAGCACGGGGATCATAACTCCACAGAAGTGTGAAAGGGTAGCTGGTATACACTGCCGAGGTTGCCAGAGCACTACCGAAAAGTGCACTCCGGAATTCCACCAATGCCAAGTTATTCAGCGTCATTGCGACGAGATCACAAGGGAAATAAGCGAGGCCGCGGATACAGCAAGGGTAGCCGAAAGATACGTAAGAAGGGAAGGAAGATTATGCCTTCTATAGTGCCATCTACCAAGGAACCTGATTATTTACAAGGGCCAAACAACGTTGACGCAACTCAACGTAACACAAAACGCCCATATTGGGAGACTTGGCTATTTTGTGTTTTTGTATTTGGTACAATTCGTATCACTTCTTATCGGGTTGACTGTTTTCGCGGTAAGCGTGTGTACGCGCGCTATAAATATGGCACGTTTCTAGAATAAGCGTTAAGTTGGAAGTCAACGCTTCTCTTTGTGTGTCTTACCTTTGTCCTTGCTTCTTGCTGCGCTGCAGTATTAAGCATGGATTACAATCACCAATCCTGCTCTTTGCTGAGCCACGAGACGGTCGGTCGTCGACCTTTGCGACCGGAAACCAGGCTGATAGCTAACTCGAATTCCATTGTGTTCTAACAACATAAAATCAGCACCTGTTAATATCTTTTCTAAAAGCTTCCAAAAACAGCTCCTTATTAAAACCTGGATAAACCTGCCCCGTAAACAACTGCCATTTTCTTCTGTCAAATTTGGACAATAATGCTCTTTCCAGGATATTGGGAGGCGTCCAGCATGCCTACCTTTGTTGAATAAAAAGCGACTTGATTCCCTTACATCTCCACGCAGGTGTTTCAACTATTGTATATGATTTCGTCGGCCAATGGGACACTTAGCTGAAGTCAAAAGTGCTACATCTACCTCGTGCTTAGTGAACGGGCAGTTGTGCCCCGTCCGTTCTGCTTTTCGTTGTTTCTTGGTGGCCAGCGTTCCACTGATTCTGTGTCATAGAACTGTAGGCAATGACCGCACTCACTCTTCAAGCCAAGTGCGTTGCCTTGATTTTTGAGCACATCTCCAGCGAAGCTGACACTTCGGAGGGCGTTTGGGTTAGGTCCTTCTAGTGCGCTAATTCTTTTCCTAAACTTTGTGACGTGTCAGCATATGAAGAAATGAATGTAAGAAACGCTTCCCAACTGTTAGTTTTCTCTCGCACGCCTACTGCGCCTACTTTTCGCTTTCGCATGTTTCAAGGCAACTAAAGACTGGGTATTGGGAACCAATTGAGGGCTGCGCACCCGGCTTCGTTTTTTTTCTTTCCGGGCTATATTGCACTCCTCGCTTCACCAAGGCCTTTGTTCTCGTGTGTACCAGAGGTTTCGGCAATGAAATACTGTGCAGCGTCAAATTGGTGTGCAGTAGGTATATTCGTAACTTGGCCAATACCTATTTGTTCTATAGATTCAAAGGATAGCTGGGATTTATGCTTAATTTTTTTATATGGGCACCCCTTTCACGACAGCGCTTTTGTGTGTCTTCGAATTGCAGAGCAATCTATTGCGGTTAATGTTAAAGGGACACTGAAGTGATGTGTAAACATTGCGGGATTACTAGCGCAAATTGTAGTCCGGAGTCCTCAGGCCTTGTTTTGACCACTCTGGGCGCGTTTACGCGATTTTATTTAGTGGAAAAATTAATTCGAACATGCTGTCCTCCTCTGTTTACGCTCGCCCATTTTCTGTGGCGTTTTCGTGTTACGTCGGGAAGAGCCGAGCTCGCAATTGGCTGCGCTACTGCACGGCTCCCCGGCCTTCAGACAAAGTCAGTCGGCCCAGCGTTTCGTCCGCCGGCTGCCGACGGGTCGTCGCAATTCGTTCGCTCAGTTGAAACGAAGCCAGGACACGTTTATGAATGGAAGAATATGCCTTTCTTTACTTGGTTAGTTTGTACACTGTATCCTAGCTCCAAGTCAAGGTCGCTTCACACAAGCGCTGCACAAGCGCACATGCGACGCTTCGCTGACTGGTACGCCAGTAGGAAAATATAAGGCCTCTTGAAGGCGGGAGAAGTCAGCGAAGTCAATATAGGTACTAAGGAAATAAAATCAACTGATATTTTTACCGTACAGCGTAAAACTAGTGTGCGGGAAGCACTTTTTTGCGCTGGGTGAACAAGCACAGCGGGCAGCAGCACGACTGCGCATCTGCGAACGCTTTTCCGTCTACGAAATGCAATTGCTAGACGTGAGATATTGTGGAAACTTGGGGGATGCTTACTGCACGAGCGCAAAACAACAAATAGTCACCTAAGCTGCTTGGAATGCTAAACTAATAAAAATGTAAACTGTTATACATATATACCTTATATTTCCAAGGTCAGCAGTGCTCGTATGTGGCCGAGTGGTTTGGAGCGCTAGGTATGTCAGCGCAAGTGTTTTGAAAGTCACAAGATAAAATCCCCGCAGTACGTGCTATTTTTTCCATAAGTTAACTTTTTCGTTTTCCGCCAATGTTTCTATACTGAGTTCACCTTTTTTTTGGGCCGCAACGTTCATTGCTCCACGACTAGTTCACAGAACGCGCGCAGGCTGGCACTTGCGCGCTAGCGAGTTCTTGTTGGCGTGCTGTTGCCATAAGCACCGACTGCTTGCGGGCAGTGGGCACAGGCCAGAATCAAACAGACCCTTGGACAGGTGCGAACACGCTTTTTACGATACAGGCATGAGTGAGGCAAGCTCCAAATATAGGGGAAAAAGCGCATGGCATTTGAGCGTCTGCGGGACGCGGAGGGCGTTCATGCACTGCGTAGGCCTCGGCTAGTGAATGCTGCGATTCCAAGCCGTCCTGGGAGGCTTATCGTATGCATTTTACAGCCGACAACATGGCAAGAAGCGCGGTACAATGATTACTGAGATATTGAAAATGCCCATCCAACAGCACATTGGTTGTGTTTTACTGAACCGAAACCGAAACTTGTTTGATTGCTAACCTTGGGCATTGTCCAATCACGGTGCACCCTCCACCCAACGTCACAACCTGAGTTGGTGCGGCCGCCGCAAACCGCGCATGGTAGTTTTAAAGACGATAGTCTTTCTTGGGCTACTTAACCAGAAATTTTGGTCTGACTGTATGTCTGTATGTCTGTCCGTCTGTCTGTCTGTGACTCGATTCAGCCACCCGGCCAAAGTAATTCAATGCCTGCGCAATAGTCTTATATAGTCACAGCTAAATGCGCCCGTCTAAGTCCGGTCTAATGTTCATACTTGTCAATATTGTTGAAGAACAACAAGACATTAAGCATATATAAGACAACAAATTGATACAGAACTGATATTTGCAGCGTTCCTTTATAAAAAATCGTACATGTTTGATATTGGCGAGATTAAATACTTCATCAACTGAAGAAGAAAATATCACTCCGCCGTCGCCTGTTGTCGTCCACGCCATATAGCTTCTGGCGGTATTTGAAGAAATCAAGTGGCAAGAGTTACGCAAGGTTCACTAGATAGGTTCCACGTTCTGCTTGCAACGCACGTGGAGTAGGGAAACGCGGTTCTATAAACGTTGAAGTACAGCGCCTCGATAACGCGCGTCTTCGCCGTACGGCAGCGTTCGCATCGAGACACCCGGTTTGGAGCAGTGGAACGCGGGATATTTAAAGTGATTTAAGCAAACCTTTGGCGTATTTACCTTGGGAGGAGCGCTACGCAAGAGGAACAACATGAGAAGTGAGCAGGAAAGCGAAGGGAGGCATTTAGTTCGCAAAAGCCGATAAAGACTATCGTCTTTTGACGGCATTTGCAACGAAAGGAGCAGATACGCGGCCAATTTTTTTCTTCTTTCCCGCTTTGTAAAATAAGTACCGATTTGTGAACCGAATAAACGATGAAAAGTGTGCTAATTTGAGCCAGTCTACGCAGTGCAAGCAAAAACGGGAGCTTGAAAAATTCACTTCAGTGTCCTTTTAAAATATCGCTGACTTAAGGATTTCAATCTGCGCTCCACAGTACTAAGGAAAATATAGTAGGCGAGCCATTGCCAGATCGACAGCAGATGACGTTTTGTGTGTTGTGATGTAAACACGTTGTTTTTTTTTTTTTGTTGCGGGAGAAGATTGCAGGTGAAAGCAAAATGTTTTCAAAATGTCGACTCCGGGCATCGACGTGTGCAGAACCCCCGGAGCTTATAAAGAGCCACTAAAATGACCTGCTCGTGTGAAAGGAGCTGTGAGCTGAACTTTCCAATTCACTTGCCATAAGGTGTGCAAAAAAACAGAATATCGTTAACCGGGATGTACAAAACGCAGAGTGGATGCACGTACAAAAAGAAAAATGTCCTTATCCTACCAAAAATCATTCTTCTCATAAAAACGACTTCGGGGTTAGTGTTTAGCTTATTTTATAATATGCGATTGACATCTGGACAATTATGGCAGCACCTCCAGAACAGTGAGTGCAGCAAACTGCATGTATTCTAAGGAAGTGTTTTTATTTTGAATTTAACAACTTGCTTCCAGACACATGATATCTGGCTTTTGTTCTGATAGGATTTCATAAATGTCATTTTTTGTCATTTTTTACCAGGTCCCCCGAGTTTGCCTGTATTATTGTTCAGTGATATTTCTTTTGAAGGAACAGCATGTATGTGCACTTCGTTTACCTGGGACAGCCTGGTTTCAGGCCAGTGAATACTGGAGGAGGAATTTTTGACGTCCACTAGTTGAATTGCGCCGTTTCGTCACTGCTTTAAGGGCACGCGGAGAGGGTGCGGCGTCCATGTCCTAACGAGAAACTTCAGTGGACGCAGCAGCGTCGCTGTGACGTCCACCTCGAGCGCTACCGGAGTGGTTACGTGCTGTCTGACAAGCGCCCGCCATGCGGTGAACGTGGGTGTGGTTCTAAGGCACCCCTTGTCCATGTTCTCTGCATCCAGTAATGTACTTGGTGGCAGTAGAACTGTATCCGAAGGTAAGCAACCACTCCCTCTGAAAGCATTCGTCACCGCCTTCACCAGTCTCCACAATCGGTGGTGCGTCATGACTCTGGACTGCGAAAGCCAGTGGGTCAGGGACAACCTCAGCCTCGACATCTTTCGCGAAAAAGGTAATGGACGCTGACACGTGAGCAAGGTGGCTGCAGTGTGTCACTGTTCTGACCACGCTCTTTTGGCGCGCCTTAAGCAAAGTGATGTTCTCTGTCACCTTAATCTGAATAGTTTCTCTTTCTGCTTTAAGTGTTGTGAAAGATCCCGAATAAGCAAGATGTGGGCCACCGCAATTGAGACATTCCACCGTGCTGTTCTGACCATCTTCTGGTAAAGGATCAGTCTGTCCCATTTGGCATAAGTCAACTTTTCCCTGTACGATTGGAATATATGGCTATATAGCTCCCACTGGAACCATTGCCTAGGATTGGAGACATATATGCAGTACATTGCTACAAAGAAAGCCCACTTTGACCTCGTTGGTGGCGTTATGCGATGAAATGTTAGGGTCGGGTGCTTCGTCTGGATTTATTCATTGGCTCTTCAGATTGCAATTCGCTTGACAGCAGCTACTTTTCCAGGCTGAATCACCTGAAGACACTCGAACGTTTTCCGAGATGACTCCTTGCGAGAAGTTTAGGGTCCGACGTGGCGTCACAGTAAGAGAGAAGTCGGCCAACGTTTTATCTTGTTCTGAACTTGGTGCCTGCTATTTACTTCAAGCTAATCCCCGGATACCTTTTGGCCCAGAGAATGCACTGAATTGTTAGCAACCAAGGTGTTGTCAATGTAATGCACAATACCAACCATGTGCAGATGTTCCGCCTTCTCCTTAGCTGGTAAGTGACCACGGATGGGAGGGGATTGTGGGATGTTAAAGGAATTTATAAAAAACATACGATATTAAAAAAAGCGGAACACAAGGCTACTTTGTCCACTGAGTTGACGATGACGGTCAACAAGGTCCCGGAGCTCCCTGCCGCGTAGACAGAGAGGGAGCGGGTCCCCCGTAACATGACCAAGACTCCGACGGCAACCGTTCGCGTTTTTAACCCTCCACCTGTAAACTCCTCCCCCCGGTTGGTCACACCAAACGTTTGGGGGGTCAACGTCCGCGGTGTCGCCACTACTGTCACGTTTAATATACATGCCCTGTGCGGGGTTTCATGAAGCGCGGATAGAAAATGTATGTGGAAATGAATGGAAATGAACACTGTAAGAATGGAAGGCTTTGTTTTCTTGCATTCTGTTCAATTTGCTTTCGTTGTATTTCTGCACTCCTTGGTAGCACTTCGAAATACGAGACTATATAGAGAACATGAGAATGTGTCAGAACGCAGAATGTGCAAGTGTCATTCTAAGAATACGTGGTGCAGTGTTAGAAGTATAGTGTTGGTCTTATTTCCGGTCGAGTTTACTTTGCCTACACTTTTCACATTTACGCATGGAAATCAACAAAGCAGAAAAACTCTTACTGCTTCTTTAGCTCCCGCAAGTCGCTTTGTCGTCCACGCAGGTGCGAATGAGAAGGGCAGCGTTTTTTGCTGTAAGGTTAAAACCAGGGGTGCACCCGGCAAGAATTGCGACAGCAGCCTCTCCCTAACAACGCTGACAAAACCCAACA
This sequence comes from Haemaphysalis longicornis, assembly GCA_013339765.2. NCBI lineage: Eukaryota > Metazoa > Arthropoda > Arachnida > Ixodida > Ixodidae > Haemaphysalis > Haemaphysalis longicornis. Next base: position 220,962,979 of record CM023450.1, on the reverse strand, counting down.
AAATCTTCGTTTTAAGAAGTTTGACATCACTCGTCAGCCATAGCGGTTGGCATTACGGCTACATAAATTTCGTACTGCATATTGGCTTAATGTTCGGCTTTAAATCGTGCCAAAAATAACCCGAAATGCGAAGCGGTTATGACTTTAACAAGAGGGCCATTGGACACTTCTGCTTCCGTATTCACTACGCCATAAGACGCTCTTTAATGTCGTAACGGTAATGTTTTCTGGTCGCTCCCAATCATTCCACTGCAGAAGTACAGCTGCGCATTTACCAGGAACGAAACTCGTGTGCTGGCTTAGTTTATTATTGCCAGTTTTTCTGCTTACTGATGTCTTTGCCGCGTAGTTTTGTTGCCTGCTGATCCTGGCAGGTACCGAATCGTTATTTCCCCCTTTTGTCTTTATACAGGGCGGCTTTGACTCATAAAGGTTTGGTATTGCTCAACGCCGTTGAGTTTCACTGTGTTTTGTCTGCGGCTGCAGACGCCTGAAACTCTTGACGAATTTCCTTTCTACTGTGAAGGCTCGTGCTCACGAATAAATGCTGTACAAAGCCGGTACTTAATATCGCAGCCTTATTATGGAAAAAGAAATGTTAAAAATTATGATTTAGAAATAAAAAGGTGCATTAAAAGAGCACACAATCAGATTGCTAGTGATACAATAATTCACCTTTTATTCGTGCCTTGGCTTTTTTATGAGCAGCTCAAGAAAGGAGGACCAACTTCCTCACTCTTCATCCCATAATAAAATCTATTCCGGGGAGCGCTCGTGGCATCGGTCCATGCATCATACCCGGCATCCGTCCGTGCATCGGTCCGGGCATATCCATACTCTTCCCATCTGCGCTGTGGCCAGAGAGCACAGAAATGCGACGACCACCAACAGGACAGCAAGGGAGTAGAAGCCTGTGCTCAGGATCATGGTTGGTTAATTCCTGGGCAAAAGAAAAACCACAAGGAGTCACGCAACTGAATTAATTATATGAGCTTAGCTTGCTGTGTGGTTTTGGACTTGAACAATTTTCGGTTTCAATGTGTCGTAACTGGTTGAAGGAAAGCCTCAATGAAATTGAGCCAACAGCGGAGTCGGAGTCTGATGAACACACTGACGAATCGTTCGCAAAATCTTTCATACTTGACTTGATATATCCCTAGAGCCTTGGCAAAAGAAATTTTCCGACCCTCCCAAACTGAGTTCTGCAGTCTTATACGAGGGTAAGGTTTTTAAAAGTTCCCATTTCAAACTGTCGTAACTGATTCGGAGAAAGCCGCACTCTCAGTGCTCCAACAGAGGAGTCGGATTCCGATTAACACCGTGATGAGTCCTTGGCGAAACCGCACATGCTTGTCTCATTTTATCCGTACAGACACCGTAAAAACAAACTTTAGCAGGCTTTCGGACTGACCACTGCACGTACCAATAACAGTGCAAGGTTTAGAGATTCACATGTTTCTGAAATGTCCGAAATAAGTAAAATCGATAAAAAAATATTTAAGACCGCTGTTCGTCCCTACTCACTGCGCACCGGATGCGTACTGTAGTTCGGAAAATACAATGTCTTGCAATGGGGAAAAATACAAAGCCCATGTAACATTAATTGTTACATTGGGTCCAAGGGACGCGCTGCTACAAATCCAACGCAACAAGTTACTTTGATTTTATGTTGGCGAAATAGTAGGCAGGGCACACGCTGGCAGGTTTCGGTGTTTTGTTCTCTAGACGTTTAACTTGCTGGATTTCACGCACCCCTCTATAAACTATTAAATGCGCTAAATTATCCAAATAACTGCTTCCATTTTTCACTTGTTTATGCTAAGCCCAATTTTAGCGTTTCTTTTCACTAGTCAAAGTTGGCGGCGCTGGAATTTTACTGATTTTATTTATTTATTGTCATAAAATATTTTAGTTATTACAGTGAGGGCAAGAACACATGCCACAACGTTATAATACCGTAGATTTCAACCAAACTAGAACACAAAACAACCAGACAGCACGAAGCGATAGGCGCAATACCTGAAATTCTATATATTATGCTGTACTTTATTTTTTGCACGAAAAATAACGAAGACTGGAGAGGGACGACACGAGACAGAGCACGTACTTTTTTATTGGCCTCGATGATCTCGCGGCCAATAATCTGTCTCGTGTCGTCTCTCTCCAGTCTTCGTAACTTTTTTGCGCAATTGAAGTAAAGCATGGATTACCAACTCGCCCAAACTTACAGTCTATATATAACAAGCAAACAGCAAATCAACATTGAATAGGGCTGTTATTTATTATCGTAGATGGGAAGGTCAATGCATTGATGTGGGCAGTTTCCTGACCCCTGGACCACATTAGAGACCACAAAGTTCAGAAAGAAACAAAAAATTGGCGCAGCTTGCACAGTGGAGCAAGGCTCGAGAAACAGCACAGCTGGTGGCTCCTCTGCCTTGGTCGGAGGCCCGGCTGTTGCACCAAACATGTATTTCCGAACTTGCCGCGGAACGTTATTCCATGACTGGCAGGCCCGGATCCGTTTTGTCGCAGGTTTCACATCTCTTCCAAAGTAGACCGCGTTAGCACGCGCTATAACCGGCGGCAACCACCTTCACAATCAGGCGTCTGTAGCGTCGAACTTCGCCCTATATGCTCGCCACTTCAGATCGCGAACGAACGTGAACTGGCGAGAAGAACAGTACGCGAGAGACTTCGCCACGAACGCTGGGTAGACTTTTCTTGAAAGTCGAGCTAACCTGCTCCGGAAGCTTCTTACAAGGCGCACGCTCACGTGCGCTCATTATTTCTTCTTGGTATTTTTTTTTTGAGCTGCTGACTTCGGCAGAAGCCCTCGCGCAAGCCTGACCTGATCCGGGCGCTCCTCACGAGGCGGAAGCTGGAGCGCGCTCGGTATTTTTCATGGTATCCTTTCTGGTAACCTTTGACAACGGAACTAAAAGCTTAAACATCAATGCTGGTAACGCACGGTATTTAAAAATTAAACAATGAGAGTCCCCCAGTTTCAACACTGCTTTGAAACGTTCATTTCAACCAGTGTTGAAACGAACGTTTCAGCACTGTCATTTCGTTTTAACAAGTGACGCTGTTTAAAAAACGAATAGCACAAAATTCACTCCTAATAGACCATATTACTGATGGCCCCAATCTGTTGTGTTGTCGAGGTGTTTCGGGAACACAGAAAACTTGCAAACTCAAGCGGTGTTGCAGTAAAGTGCGCATACTTGTAGGCATCGCGTGCTTCTGGACTTCTTATTTGGACTGGTACTAGGGATGCTACACTGTAATTCTGAGACAGCAAGTCCAGCTAGAGCCACTTTCTAAAAAAAGTCCTTTTCGCAAATATTGATATTGCGGAAGATGTCAGTTCGGGCCTGGAGTTTTTTTGATTGCCGATATTGTAGAAACACCTTAAAGTAAATACCTCAATTTCAGTGTCTTTAGGATCGAGAGAATTTTTTGCAATGAGTTTCCACATTGACGCCGCCTTCTGGCTCACTTTAGCGCATTATTTTCATATGTCTTTGGCTTTTCAAATGCTAATTTCACAAGAATTCGAGTAAAGCAACGTTGCATCTCCTGAGTACTATTTTGTGCTAATCAACATTTACTGCATTTGGACTGCACCTCAGAGGCTATCACTTTTTTCGGTTGCGTCAGGACACAAGGTTACTTGTAAAGCATAGCCCTCCGATTTTGCTTCTCAGCAACCAGGTTCGGACGTAACCATAGCGAAGTTTGACGAATGCGTTTCAAAAGACGATATCTTTCCCTGGCTACCTCAATGCGAAATTATAGTCTGTCTTTTGTTCTGTCTGCAACTCGGTTAAGCTGTCCGTGTAAAAGTTACAATGATCCAACAAGAAGTTATAAGTAGGCAGGGGCCGTTCCAAACTACTAAACCGAATGGTGTGGGTTAGCCTTGCTCACTTATGAAGTGCCAAGAAAACCGAAGGCGAGTTCAGGCAGCGCAGATAGAAGCAACGTCCATTAAATTGTTTATACATCTTCGAGGTAATTTGTAAAATAGTCCAATGAAAAAAAAACAGTTAGATAAGGGGAGGCAGGCTGCGGGCTCTACCACTTCATGTCCCAGAGAAATGCGAGAGCGTGAAGACCGAATTCAGAAAAAAGTCATTGCAATAAATATTGGAGCAGGAAGAGTGAAGGGGGAGAGCCCGAATGCGAACGGGGAGAGAGGACTTGCTTACGTTAGCAGGTTCGACAGAATATCATCGTCTTTGAGTAGCATTTCCAGCGGTATAATGCCAAAATACGTGGCCAATTATTCAATTGTTATCCCAGCTCTGACAAGAAAAATAACGGGTTTCATAACTAAGGTCGCCTGAAGTTGCGCGGATATCTTACTATATTTTCGCGTATTAGAATTGAGCGCCACAGTAAATCTACACATGGGTAATTTAGTACACAATGTGGCAGTATTTCCAGCAACAAAACCAAGTAAAATCACTAAACCCCGAATACATATTGCAGACTCTTCTGTTCATTTTCTAAAGAAAGGTTTACACATACTTCCTTGTATTTGTATTAATAAAGTCTTAGAAAGAGGGAACGAACGCACTGTGTTCGCTGCTTGGGCATTTAGCGTTGTGCTTTATCATAATCCATTTATTTACACTTAAAGACCCTGTCTTGGCATTACATAAGGAAAGAGGGCAGAAACGAAGGGCTTGCGGTTGTCATGATAAATAAGGGGAAAACACAACAGCAATAACAAGACTACATAATTACAAAAGCAAGACAAGACGAGTACATAAGCATGGCAACAGGAATAAGAATAAGATTTCACGAATGGGGAAAGCGAAAAACATGACAGCGTGTACATGTTCGTAGAAACAAAAAACACAAGGCAGGAGAAAAAAACGAATGGAAAACCAAGAGACAAAAATCCGGCAACATGTAAAGCAGGTAAAGACGTTTTTTGGGGAGTCACAGAAACGACTCATCCCAGCAGCCGTTGACTGCATGGGCTAACGAGGGCTTTAAAAACGGAACAGAAAATACAACACGGTTTAACATCACCCATAAAAAGGTGGGCCAGCAGTATGCAGGCGTACACAAAGCAAATTCTGGCCCTCAAGAGGGCTGTAGTGATCGCTACAACAGTTTTAACGCATGTAATCACGAGAGAAAATATGGAGGAAAACATCACATGGGGCGCCCATAGCAGTGGATGTGTCAACAAGAATCAGATTAGCGCATGGGGTAACACCGAATAAAACGAGCAAGAAGAACAAGAGGTAAGATACATGGAAACTATACACTAACATCTGTCGTTGGTTTTACTACACTCTGTTAAGTCATTCGGTCTACTTCTACACGTGCACTGTTATTACGTCTTGGATTTATTAGGGGCCACGTTCAGTTGCTATAGATTCAGGCAGGTTATTCAACTCCTTTACGGCTAATAGGAAGAAAAGATTTGTTGAGCGCATTTGTGAAACCATGCAGACGCTGCTTGCTCATTGAAATATGTCGTCGCCGTGATGTGCGCAATGGGGGTAGCAATAATGAGGTTTGTATGTCGTGAAATGTATAATATAGTTTATGAAAAAAGACAGCCTTGCAATTTTCAGCCTAAGGAACAAGTGTGGGGACACAGAGGGACGACTTTATATTTGGCTGAGATGCTCGAAGAAAAGCAGTATGTCGAAGAAATAAAACTGGCTGCGCGATTTTGGACAGACTCAAGGGAATTTATCAAACAAGTTTGATGGGGGTTCCAAATTGCTGAAGCCTGGTGAAGCTTAGCGCGTACAAAGGTTGGGTATGCCAATTGGCGGACTCTAGCTGTGAGCATGACAACGATCTTCGGATGTACCCGCGGACTTTAGAGGCATCGTCTGTAAGTTTTTGGATGTGGTCAGACCAGGTTAGTTTACTGTTTATAAGGACACCAAGGTACCGCAAGGTCTCCACCCTTGATAATACGGTTGAGGTAACCGGTTATGTAAATCTAACGGGAAAGGGTTTCCTGGTGACGCTCCCAACTTTGCATTTTGAAAACGTTTAGTTTCATCATTCATAGCGGACACCAATTTTGTAAGTGGGCTAGGTGATTTTGGAGGAGCTGATCATTTTTACTAGAATTTTCCTGTGGAGAACACAGTTGTGCGAAAAGCCGAAAGGAGGAGGAGATGCCTGTGCTAAATCAATTATCCAGATTAAAAATAAAAGAGGTCCATTACTGAGCCTTGCTGTACCCCGGATGTTACTATTGTGCGTGACTGAAGTGCGGCGGCGGTGCTGAACTGGGAGCGATCTGTTAAAAAGCACCTAATCCACAATACTATCAGCGGGTGCAGGCAAAGGCACGAGAGTTTACTAATGCGTTTTTGGTGAGGTACACGGTCAAATGCTTTGGAAAAGACAATAAAGACTTGTGTTTGAAAACAAGAATCTAGATTAAGGTTAAGGTCTGTAGTGAGCTGGAAAAGCTGGGTTTCAGATGAAAAACCCCGGCGGGACCCGTGCTGGTTGTGAAACAAGAAATTGTTATTATCCAGGTGAGCACCAGTATTGGAATAAATTATGTACTGCAGTAGCTTGCACGCGATGCAGGTTAGCACGATGGAGGGGTAGTTGAATGGGTCAGATTTATGGCCTTACTTGAAGACTGGTGCAGCTTTTCTGTTTCCAATCATCTAGAATGGTGCCTTCAGAAATACACTAGGTGAAAATAATTCTGAGAAAGCGGCTAGTTTCGGTGCCGGTAGCCTTTGTATAGAAAGTAAGCTGCATGCTGAAACTTACATGAGGTAGATTACAACCATTAGTAGCAGTTAGTAGTAGTAACAACAGTATTTTTAGGACATAGACATGAGGACTTGGTGAAATGTAACTTTGTACGCCCCCACCGTGCATGAGTCCACGTAACTATCAATTTTACAAAACACAATACACTCGTCCTTGGATGGATAGGGCCCTTCAATTATTATTCCTGTCTTTTTGGTACCACATTTGGTCTTCGGGTAACACCAGCCCGTTGGATATATTTTAATCCACTCAGAACTGCATGCCTATCGGTACTGCCGGTTGATTCGGATCCAAGGGGGCTGTTAGAGTCATGAGTTTTATTTTCGTGTTTGGACACCTTACCAGCACCAAGTAGTCCAGAACGATTAAACGCGCCTAGTGTCTTTGCTCTGCTCTGCTAGTTCGACATTGTAATATATCTCACTTGGTTTAAATCAAGCGCACTATTCCTTAAAGGCTCTTTGCAACACTTCCGTTAAAAGCTTTCACTTTTCTCTTCGCACCTGAAGGCACTTCGAAAGCTAGGGTCATTTCCAACGCAAACCCACACTACTTTGCTTGCTTGTCACAGCAGATGCGCCTTCCAGTTTCGGCTGTGGCTTTAGCAACTTTTCGAAGTGGGCATCGAAGGCGTTACTTTACATCTTATTTATTTATACTTATATGCGCTCCTGCTTCTAAAAACAGACTCTAGTTCAATACAAAAAGCTGAAAAATAGCACCGCGCTGCTTCGACACGTTATGGACAGGTTTCATATCTTCAATGCACGCCTTAAAGTTTTGGCAGGCGGCCCTGTCATGTTTTGTCGCTTCCAGAGAATTTCCTCGGCGCAAATCACAAAAATAGACGAAACCAGTGAAAATATTGCTCGCCGCCTTTCGGTGCTTTGTCCTGCTGAGCCGCTATTCACCGCTTCTTTTGTCCTTAGCTCCCCGCATGTAAGCCTCTTTGTAACGCACGTAATAACCTACAAAGTGCAATATTTAAATCTGGGGCTATCAAAATTACAATCAAAGGTACGATGTGGTGTAGTTATGCAAGAATTGTAATATGCCCAGTTGCGGGAAAACCTGTTTATGCAACGAATCACGTGCGCTTTCGCAGCTCTCCTGTCTCCATTACACTTCACCCGTTTCTTACCTTTTTCACGGTCAGTGCAGCAGATATGCAGATGGGCTCCTACAGAAGGCCGAGCAATCTTAGTGATTACCAACAGCGAAGCGGTTGTCTTAAAATACTACTCCCGACTGGAAGGAAACTCCGGGAGGCCCAGAGGGAGACGTGTTCTGAGGATCCCAAATTCTCAGAAGGAATACAAGCGCCTTTTCCAGGTGCATTGCTTTTTCTTTACAACAACTTGCTCAACAAACTTACGTGATAAGACTCACCGACCGCAGGGTAATTCTTGCCAAACACGACAGGCACAAGCAGGGTTACTCAGACAACCGAGCCCGCAATGGCAACGTAATTAAGGTAAGCCGAAGAAACTGCTCACGACAGAAGACTTCATGGGAAACTGCGAACGCAGGAAAGCTGAGTATCATCAAAATGTGCCCGCCAGAAAGCGTGTTGCTGAGAACCACGATGTATAAATCACCTACTCTTTTGACGCGCATCAACGTTTTTCCAAGTACAAGTTTTTACCTAGCCGGTGCTCTTAAGAAACCTTAAGGATGTTTAGCCTACTAAACCACAACCGTTATTTTCCTCGTATTATTTGCCGTCTCGCCCTAGTGCTAAACAGAACGGGTGGCGGCTGTTCATCACTAGCTTAGGCCTCTATATTTAGGCTGCTAGTTTTTTTTTTCTAGCTCTTTTGCTGGCGAATCGGGTTTACGTACTACTTCTTTTTGATGAAGAATGCCAAGCCAATGCTTCTTTGCTTTTTCAGTGGCTGCTGAATAAGCGCCATCTGGTCCCCCCTCACTCTTTCAATTCTAATACCGCAGTCACAGGGGAATTACAATACCATGTTGACGAACGACAGTCAGGCATTGATCAGTTTCCTTTTGGCCGCGTGCCTGTCTACAGTGCCAAATAACTGGCATTTCAGAATGGTAACGGTGATTGATTGGCAAACTCGATCATTTCCGCGCACACGTCTTAGACGGAGCGTTATAGCACATTCGGTTTAAAATATAAAAAAACATTGGTCGATCACTTCACTGCACTATTTGTTTTCGTAACAAAGTTTTGGATGAAGAAATTATTCCTCTCTATCGCTCTCTTTTTGGCAGTTGGAATATCGTGGCTGTGACCAAACCCTAGGTTAAGAAAAAATTGAAGAAATAAAATACTACATGAGCGACAGTGAAACAAGTTCAGTTAGCATAAGAAGAACCGCGTTTGCTTGCTACAACGCACTGACAGCTGCTAGTGTGTCTCAGAATGTGCTTTCCGGGAAAGATTCCGGCGTCAAGGGCCAAATTTAGGCATTTTTTTTAGAGCTGTAACTATCTTTCCAGACATAATGTTGCAGCATAATTCTCTCCTATTGTTGACAGTTGGTGCGCACAAAAACAGGAGTCGAGAAGCCAGTAGTTTTGAAGCGTTAAACACATAAACCTTAAGAATGTTGCAATATTGCTCACGTTAAGGCGCCTATCACAGTGTGTGGTGTTTCGGGTAAAAAATGACAGGGTCATTTGAAAGGATGTTGAAAGAGCACTTATTTTGAAAGTTTATTACGTTTAACCTTGTGGCTTCGGCAAGAAACAAAAGCGCAATATCTATACAATATGTGCAGTGTCTATAAACAGTACTGAAAATACACACTAAACAGGGTTTGTAAAACAGAAACTTACAGCAGTGAGAAAGGAAAACATTTATCCTTACAACAACATCATGAGTTAAGTATGCAGATGCTGCGTATATGGTTAAAATGAATAGTAGAAATTTCTTGACCATTACTTAGTAAAGACGGCAATCTGTATCGCAACAGTCGTTCTCCATAATTTGTGCGGCACTTTTTTTACCTTCCATGTTTAAGGATTCCGAGTTGAATATATTGAAGAGAGCTTTTCTAGAACACCTAGAATAATTAGTGAGCCGTTATCTACTACTGCTTGCTTGTAACATCGGCAACGTTTATATCAGTAAATAGAAACTATGCGAATAACATTGCACTTTTTAAATAGTTTTCGTGTGAGAGAAAGATACGTAACCTTGCCGACTAGGCGAATAGCTCGTTTTTGTAAAACTGTTAATAGGTGCGGAGTACCTTAGGACCTCCCAATGTCCGTCCGCGTCGATCCATGCGCACACCACCATCAAGCCAAATTCAAGCGAAATCCGATTTGAACCATGAGCTGCAGTTTTATTTAGGGAATAATCAAGGTGGAACTCACGGCTCAAATCGAATGACGGTCGGGGCGCAAATCGGATGCCACACGGGGCGCAACTTGGATGTCATTTGTAGTCCCGTACTCCGCACCCGCACCACCTTCCACGGCGTGGAGATGCTGCAATTTTTGCCTACATTTTCCCGAGTTCTGGTAAGCCAGATTAGCACGCCGTAGTTAGGCATAGAGCTAAAAATACAGTTGTAAAGTAGAAAGTTAACCGAGACTGGAAAAGAACAGCAACGGCGCAGAAGACCAGTGGCCTGGGATCATTTCTGCATTACATAGTCGGTGTATTTATTCCCTGACATAGTTTCTTCGAATATGCGCCTAGTGTTTTGAAATATTCAACAAATTCAACTGTACTCTGATCCCAATAGGTGCAACTGCGCTGATTGTACGTCGTGGATTAAAAAGTACTGCATGGTTTTGCTAGCATTCAGTTTTAAATTATTGTTGGATGCCCAATTTAAATTATTGCTTGATATTATATTGAGCTTGTAATACATGAGACAGCCCTATTTGCACGAATTGCGAAATCACTACCTCAGCTACTGGAGAAATATATCTTGTATATTATGCATATACTATGTTTTTAACTATTTTAGGATATTAACGATGTCGTTGATGTACAAAAAGAAAAGACACGGGCCTAAAATACTACCCTGTGGCATGCCATACTTAACTGCTTTTGTTGTTGAAATGTATTCTCAATTTGAACGAGCTGCGATCGACGGCATAGATAAGCTGATATTAGATAATGAGCTTTTCCCGCGAAATCCGTATCGATGTAGCTTATGACGAAGAGTTTCGTGACTAACTTGATCAAATGCTTTTGTGAAGTCAAGGAAAATACCTAGAACAATATTGTAGTTTTCAAAATTGTCCAGGGTAAACTTTGATAGAGCAGTGCCAACTCAGTTGATTTTTTTCTAAGTCTCTATTGAGCGGGGGAAATATAGCGATCAGAAAATGAGAATAAGCGCTTAAGAAGAATTTTTTCTATGGGTTTAGAAAAATCAGGCAAAATAAAAACAGGCCGGTAGTTTAAGAAATTATTACGATCGCAATTTTTAAATAATACAACTTTAGCGGACTGCATATTGCGCGGAAGAACTTCACTTGAGAAGCATACGTTAAAAAGGTGTGTTAGACGTTTCGCTAATAAATCAATGACCAACTTTACGGGCTGTATCTGGAAACCGCTCATATCGGAGGAATTACTGTTGCTTAGAGACAAAAACGCAGCGATGACTTCATTCTAAGAAACGGCATCAAGAAAAATAGTGTCCATAGAGCAATTTAGGCATCTTAAAATTTAAGTATTCAGTGAAACGGTTGAACGGAAAGAAAACCAGCATTGAAAGCATTCGCTAAGGCTTCTTCTTCTATTATCTCACCATTGAAAGTTTTTAGGGGCTCCGTGCGATTTCTAAGCATTGCATTTTATTTTCCCCAGATGGCGTCCGTTACACGAACAGATGGCGTCCGTTACACGAACAAAAAAGATTAAAATGGTAGCGCTTTCTCGCAACGCGGAGCTCTTTAGTCACGTAATGGCGGAGCGTTTTTAAAGCTTTAAAGATGTCAGCATTCTGAGTTTTCACTTTTTTTTATAAAGTTTATCGCGTTTTCTCATGAGCCTAATTAAGTCCTGAATTATCTATGGTTTACGGGCACATTTTGGTAGGGAATACGTTTTGGAAAACTATCATTGTAGGCATGGGTGACTTTTACCAAAAACTCGTCAAATGCAGCATCAGGAGCTGCTCTCCGTAAAGAAACCGTTCCAACTCATTCGAGCTATGCACTCTCGAAATCTAATTAGAGTAAAGGGATTGACATCGCGAAAGAGCGGGTTACGTGCGGAAGTTTTTAGCATTAGTATGACGTTTCGCCGACAGAAACATAGGAAGGTGGTCACTGAGAGCAAAGTTAATAACCCCCAGATCTCAGACAAGTTTCATGATTGCTTGTAATGAAAAAGTCTAGCGGAGTATCTGAAGTAGCTGTGATTTTTTTGTAGGGGATTTTATAGTGTTGCGACAGGACTGAATATTAGGCAAGGTTTCAAATTCTGTTTTCATTCAACTTTCGACAAGAAAATTAGTATTAATTCATCACCCATGATTAGGCTATATTCGCGTTCATTTATAACTTCCAAAAAAAGAACCCAAAAAGGAAAGAAACTGAAATTACACTGCAAGGCCGACGGAACACACAAAACACTTGCGTACCACACTGAAGAACTAACGTTTTATAATGGGGCGTTATACAACAAAAACTGTTGCGCTGCTGAGCACGAGGTCGCGGGTTCGATTCCCGGCCGCGGCGGCCGCTTTTCTGATGGAGGCGGAAAAGCAAAAAACGCCCGTGTGTACGAGATTTCGGCGCACGATAAAGATCCCCAGGTGGTCGAAATTAATCCGGAGCCCTCCACTACGGCGCGCCTCATCGCCTGCGTTGCGTCGGCGCGTTAAACCCCACAATCAATCAAATCAATACAACAAAAACTGGTGCGAAGTTCACACTCCATAACACTGCGAAGCAACACTGACACGCCTCCTTCTCTTCTGGATTTTCGGTTAAGATAGTAAGACATATCCAGAGCATTTTAAAAACATCAGCTTCAGAAATAAACAACGTTTCAGAGAACAACATAACATTGAAGTGCGCTTTAGAAGAGATGAAAATATTCAAAATTATTATATGTATTTTTACCAGACCTAAGATTGAAATGAACACGGGTACAAAGTTGTTTATTATTACAACGATACAGTCGTCAAGTTCCAAATAATATGCTTGGTTATTTGTAACAGAAGCCATGGAAAAAATTACAAAAAGAGAAACTACAGCGGCGCAAACGCACTAGGCAGGATTTAGCTCTAAGGTGTCTTTTATTGCGCACGGCAATTATGGGATCGCCTGCAGCCTTTCTGACAAGAATATTACTTTTGGTGTGCCATGAAAAACGATGCTATTCTCGCGTGCAACTAAGTAGGTCACGGTTTTGTTTTGTCATGTTCTCTATGATACAAATGGAAGATTTCGACTCACACGAAACGTTCCTTCTCTCCAACCAAGCGTTTTTGAAGCGATTGCCGGTAGAAGGGAACCATTATTCCGGCTTCAGATCCCGTTCTCGAGGAAGGCCTGTGTACCGCTTCAACGTCACTTCCAGAGACCGGAGGCAAATTTACGATTGTCGCTACTTCATTAAGTTTCGCAATTAACTTTCACTGGCGTATTTCGGAATTGCATGCACCTCAATGTTTTGTTTACGACTGCGCCATTCGAGATCAATTGAGAGGTGGCTTCACGCTCTCAACATAGTCTTCAGCACGACCTCTCTCGAGCACGGAAAGTTCCGTCCGTATCTGTATGGTCGCCTTTTCGGCGTAGTCAGTGACGATCATGCAGTTTGTTGGTCGCCGTCCCTCAGAGACCCGTCTGGCGCGTTGGCTCTCCACCTTTACGAATTTGACACCCGCTCTGGCCGCAAGTACCACGACGCTGACCGCCCTTTCCCAGTGCCAGATGTTGCCTGACGAGACGACTAATTTCCCCTCTGAGTGCTTTGTATCCCTCTTTGACGTGCGTTCCATGCCATCCGAACAGCGAAAAGATACCTGGGTCATGTCGCTTTGCAACTACCTTTCGAACCCGTCGAACTCGTCGGTACCTCGAGCAATTCGGCGCCAAGCGTCCCAATTCGCTATTCGTGATGAATTAATGAATGAAGCAAATCTTTATTAAAAACAACAGGTGCAGTTGTTAGGGCACCCGCCCCGATGGAGGGGATCCCTCGTCCGGGATCCACTGGCTTGCGGCTGGCTGCGCGGGCCCTTTGCACCAGGTCAAGCTGGAACGTAGGGTCCTTGCTGGTCAACCGCGCCGTCCACTGTTGTATAGAGGGGTTGGGGATTGGGTGCAGGTCCGGTGTCTTTTGGCACTCCCAGACGTGATGGTATAGGGTACCGGGCGCTGGGCAGTAGTGGAAGGTGGCTGGATAGTCTGTCGGATAAATGGCATGAAGAAGGGTACGGTGTGGATACGTGTTAGTTTGAAGTCGCCTGAACGTTGTTGCTTCATCCCTTGTGAGTTGGTGGTGTGGAATGGGGAAAATTTTCCATTTGTGTCGGTAGTCCCCCAAGATATCTGTGTAGCGCACGAGAGGTTGCGGATTAGGTGGAAGAGGTGGTGACTGCCCCGTGATAGAAACGGCCCGGTGTATGTAATCGCGGGCAGCGGCGTGAGCCGCGTCATTCCTCTCAAGGGATTCGTGTCCTGGCACCAAAAGTATATAAACTTCGGGAATGCTCTGTCTTGTTAAAAGAAGACGAAGTGCCGTTTTAGAACTTCGACCTTGTAAGTAATTTCTGCACGCTGCCTCAGAGTCGGTAAGTAAGGTGATTGGGTATTGGGCAGTTATGATGGCGTGGGCTATCGCGGCATCTCCGGCAGTATCAATCGCTGTGGTATTGACGGTGCAGGATGTGATCTCCTGGCCCCGTCCATTCACTACACAAGTTACGTGGGCGGGATGGTGCGGATAAGGGGATGCATCCACATAACAGGTATTTAAGTCGTTTGCATATCTGGCGGACATGGCTCGTGCTCGGGCAATTCTTCTGGCCTTGTTGTACTCTGGATGCATATTTCTGGTATTGGGGCCACTCGTATGTGCTGTGGAATCTTTGAAGGTATGCTTGTTTTCTGATATTTAACCGGTGGAGTGGTAAAACCTAACCGGTGAAGAGTTGCGCGCCCCGTCGTTGTTTTCTTCAGGCGCTCTATCTGAGAAGTGTGGTGCGCTTCTTGGAATTCCTCCCAACTGTTATGTACGGCTAATTGTAATAATTTAGATGTCGATGTCTTCGAGGGTAGCCCGAGTGCAGTCTTGTAGGCTTGGCAAATATTATATTTAATCTGGCTTTTTCGTTCGTTTTAAGGGCCAAGTACGGTGTTCCATAGGTGATTCTACATATGAGTACTGCTTGTATTGGCTTGCTCTACAGGCAGAGCTACCACCTCGATGGGCGGAAATGGCTGCTCGTCATTCCCCGCCATCTGCGCTCTGAAGTGTGACCATTTTTACAGTGAGCCGCAATGTCCTCACACCGGCGTGCTTAAGACCTGCGAACGCCTTAGACTGCGATATTACTAGCGCGGTATGTACGGCTTCGTTCGGGGTTATGTTCACTCTTGCATGGACTGTCAACGGCGCACGCCACCACCCCCCTCGTCCATATGGCCCGATGCAACCTTTGGCGTGCCCGATTTGACCTTTCGACCTGGTAGGAATCGATCTCTGGTGAACCGCTCCCCTGTACTGCGGCTGACAATAGGTGGATCATTGTAGCCAGTCGACCATCTGACACGGTAATGGCCAAACCGCTGCGCTGCTTGCCTGCACTGCCGACGTCGTTGCAACATTTCTACTCAACCGCTTCATCCTACGTCACGGAGCCCTCGGAAACTTCTCTGTACAGGAGGGCCCTCTTTCTTTATCACGTCACCGAAGCGCACCTAAAGGCCTGCAGCATTGTCCCCCCGCCCACAACTAGCGCATATCACCAGCAGAAAAACGGCTACAACCGAACGTTTTAACCGCACCGTGGTGGACATGCTGGCAATGTATGTATATACGACCATTCCAACTGGGATAATGGTTCTTCCATTCGTGACTTACGCCTACAACACTGCCAAGCAAGCCAACGCAAGTTTCTCTCCCTTCTCCTTCGAGAATAGACGCGGGCCGTCTTGCCTGCTTCACAACGACCCCCCCCCCCCCCCCCCCCCCCGCACATTCCCGACGTGTCTGAAGCCTCGTCAATCTCCGACTTCGCCCAACGTGCGGAGGAGTGTCGCCAGCTGGCTCAGCTCGCTCACGGCAGACGAGCAGGGGCGCCAAAAGTTCCCCCGTGATTCATCATTGCCTACTCCAGAATTTTCTTCGAATGATCTCATTTGGCTCTCGTTTCCCGCCACTAACCCCAGGGCTGTCGAGCAAGCTTCTTTCATGATACCACGGACCGTATCGTGTCATCGAATGGACGACGCTCGTCACTTATGTGGTTGAGCTTCTGAATCCTCCTCTGACAATCGCTGCCACGGGCGAGAGACCATGCACGTTGCACGCCTGAAAACATACTTCGAACCTGCCGTGGTCTCGCGCCCCTAAGTCGCCAGGATGGCTCCGATTCGTCCCGCGTAAATTGTAAAGGGTACGAATGGTGCAGGCTCTGGTCAAAGGAGAACGGCAGTGCGCCAGACTGGGCAGCAGCGAAAGCAGCGTCAACAGTGACAGCCGAACCAACACCACCGACGACGAAGTCGACAGGCACGCGTCTCAAAACCCGCCACATCTTGAATCACGGTCATTAAAACCCTTCGTCAGCTACCTTGCGTTCAGCAATACATCCCTTTAGAAAACAATCAATTTTTATTTCAAAACTGTTTCAATCAATCGAAAAGACGCACTCAATGGGATGCTTCAATGTGCAAAACAAGACAGCAAGTGAGATTAAAAACAAGGTTATCACTTACATACCCACATTTCCAAACATAAGCGATGGGAGCGAACAAAGAAATAGGGGACGCATTTGGCGTAGAGCTTTAATTTAACCTCTCCAGAGGCGACCCCACTGCAACCACTGCAGCTATCTCCTTACAAATAAGATATAAAATGTGCTCACAACACAGTGCTTCCACTAAATAACTGCGAATTGATACACTGATACACACAGACGTCGGCAAAGAATATGCATTGGGGCTGAGTCGGGACACGTTAAGCCTCTACATCTGTTCAGCAGCAGCCTTGGCTCCAGTGCTCCGTCGACAGGTTGTGGGAGTCATTCACTTCCAAATGTAAATAGCGCGGTTAAACAGTGATGAAGTATGTATTAGGCACAGGTGCAAACAGATTTAACCTGCTTGTAGCCATCAATAACAAAACATGGACTGCTGAACTGAAACAGAGGGGCATGCGTATTCGTGAACGAATTAGGAAAAAGGTACGTCTGGAGGAAAAATAATGATTACGAGATGCTCAACGAGGTAACGGTGAAAATGTTAAAATCAAATGCAGAGGTGCTTAGTACATACCTAGAGAAAATATTTAACGCAGCCTTTTATGCTGGGGTATACCCTCACTTGTTAAAAAAAGTTAAAGTGACCCCTGTACATAAAAGTGGCGACTGCAACGTTTTAGAAACACTATAGGAATATTTCCGTACTCAGTGTTATTAACATATTGTACCAAAAACTTGTAGCTAACCAGTCTGAGCATTCCTAATAACATACGACATTTAGCGCCTCACCAGCATGCCTTCCGTCCGAGTAATCCACTACCACGGCTGTAGCAACCGTTTCAAATATAATAAACACCTCTTTGAATAACGGCAAACATGTCATCGGGTTATTTCTGGACGTAAAAAAAGCCTCATATACGATTGACCACAGTATACTTCTTCAAAAGCTAAATTGTTATGGTTTTCGAGGGTCCTTCAATTAACTTTTTCCAAAGCTATCTGCACGAGCGTACACAGGGAGTGCATATAGAGGTTAGAATGAGTGAATTTCTACCGGTAACGCACGGAATACCGCAGGGACCCGTGTTGGGGCCAATTTTTATTCGTATTATACGTCAACGATCTACTAATTCCTATAGATGAAGGGCAAACCATAATTTACGCTGTCGACACTGCGGTCCTACTACCTGGGTCGGATATTCACAAATTACAACAAACCACCAATAGACAAACTTGTAAACATTGAACAATGGTTTTCCAACAACAGATTAACGCTTAATGTATACAAACTACCTCGTGTTTTCGTCCTCACTAAACAAATCAATAAAATCCTAACACTTAAGATAGGCGGAGAAGAAATTACGAATGCACAAACTTGTAAATATCTTGGCGTCACCCTAGATGCGTCACTGCACTATAAGGAACACATAAAAATAGTTTGCAGCAAATTGAGCCGTGCTTGTTTCATCACCCCTATCAGGCATGCTATCATTTTCCTCTATCAACGTTAAAAGCCATTTATTTCGGTAATTTTCACTGCCACTTCACCTACTGCGTCGAAAAAATCGGGCAATACTTATCACTCGTATCTTGAACCGGTTGTCATATTGCAAGAACGCACGGTACGAGTTATGACGTTTTCCACATGCACGGCTCATTCGGCACCACTCTTCAAACAGCTTGAAATAATGCATTTACTTGCACGCGATTTCAAAATAGCTTGTGTTACCCGGAACATCATATCAAACAATAACCCCCTACCATCATCAATATTTATAACACCAGTCAGAAATACTAGAACTCAATCGGTTCACAATTTCAACAATCCCCCCGGTACATAACTGTTATGGAAAACGTACTCTGCAATATGTCGCACTAAAATATGGAATATCATACCACTTCATGTGAAACAAAGTCAGAATTTTTCCAGTACACTCAAAAAGTACGTGCAATCTAAGGAGCTTACATCGCTTATCTAATCACCGAAACTTTACTTTATAATCATCTTTGTACGCAAGAAATCATTCATTTTCAATAACGTGTTTTAATTATATGTTTTCTGGTATAATTCCTGTGTTTAATACCTGATGAACTCTGCACGCGCGTATTGTTTCAATTTTTTACGAGTGTAGTAAGCATGTTGCCCCCATGAGAACTGTGATGAGCATCAGCCACAACGGGCAAATCCCCCTACGTGGACATGCTGCGCCGGATGCCGCTCGAGGAAGAGGACGCGCTCGTTCACCGTCAGTTCCTCGCGAAAAGCTGGTCGTTCGGCTTACCCCGTATGCGTCGACGCCTCGTTCGTGAATAAACGAGCCCAGCCTTCTACCGGAACGCCGACTATCTCCTTTACAATTTTTGGTGGAGCTGCGGGGTATATTCATTTTTGTGTCAATATTTTCTTGTGTCAGTATAACCAGGACAATATTTTCTTTGTGTCCTGGTATAAACCGTATATTTTGCATATGCTGTAGTCTGCTTGTTTTTTTTGTGTTCTTTCGTTTCTACATGTAGTGTAACTGAGTGCTTGCAATGTTATAAATGTATTAACTGCATGGGCCCGGCACTAGCATTACTGCTAAGGGCCCAGATGATCTCTTCAGTCCTCTGTAAACACATGTTTGAAGAAATAAAAAATGAATGAATGAAAAAAAAACGAAAAGGGGGGAGGAGAGACAACCTGCTACCCCTCCCTGTAGTTTTTTTCGCAAGGTGGTTGCTATTACCTACGAAAAGCATTGCACTGTCGGGGGACTGTTGCGGGGCGTTCCCGTTTAATTGCAGCAATCGACCGGCGCCGAGATCTATCGAGCACGAAAGCGCCTTACGAACACCGGCATCGCGACAGCACCATTTTGAGCATTTTTAGTCGCTATCTGGAGCACGCACGAGTGTAAGCTTAAAGGTACATAATATAGCGTGTAAAACGGCGCCTAAACGTAACGAAGCAAACGACAGCATACAAGCGCGCCGTCCGTTTCTCGCTTCCTTGCATCGCCCCGTCCTTGCGCAGTTTAGCACCTGCTAGAGTTCCTGCAAGTGCGATGGCTAGCTTTCGACCGCCGGTGTTTTTGCCATACGAAATTATAAAGATGGTCACCGCAGCTATCCAAGGTGACATGGGTAGGGTCTTTTGTTAGCGTGAGCTACACTGGCCGAGGGTGAGCAGTTTTGCGTGGCTCCCGGAGAGCCGTGGTGCGCAACCGCGGCAACGTGGCGGCCCGGTCCACTGATAATCCGGCGAGGGGTGGCCGGGTGTCAACCGATGGCGCGTTGCGTCGCAGCAACACCGGCGTGCTCCTGTGCAACCACACCCACAATTCTGCAGCGCCGTCACTGACCTCCGTTCCGCATGTCGGTGGGCTGGTACACTTGATGATCACGAGAGGGTGGCCAGGTGTGGAAAACGATGGCTCGTGCGTAGCAGCAGCAAAGGCGTGCGCCTGCGGAACCAGCTTAGCTTTGGGCCGATTTGCTGACGCTTCGCCGGAGCAGCTTGACAAATATACATGTCACATAATGCCGTATACCCTTTGTGTCACTGAGGCAGCAGTAAGCATCATAAGCTAATCCTAGGCCACCAGGAAAGCTAAGAATAACCAGCTGAACTTAACTCACGCTAGGTTATATCCTGGCATAGCCGAGCTAAGCCACTGCTAATTTTTAAAAACGCACCAAAATTGCTTACCTTTCCGTGCACAGTAACGCCATCGCCAACTTGCTTAGGTTGTGGCAGCTGAACGATCCGCCACTAGAGAAATGGTGGAGCTCACCCAGGTACTAATCGCTTTAAAAACGGTTAACACGTCACAGAACTAATCTTGTTAACAGGGTAATATTCAATGTCCGAGCCTTCCACTGTAGGAAGAATTGCAGCGTCGATCAAATTGCCCGTTTGCAGCCAAGCTTAACAGTAGAAACGTCCACAGCTTCTTGCCGATTATGTTTCCGCGTTGCAGCTGATGGACGTTATACAGTATCTACTTCGACGTTTACTATTTTGTCAAGATAAGCAAGTACTGTGCTACAGGCTAGGCGTTGGGGTGCGTAAATAGAGTTCGTTACCAGAATGGTCCGTTCGATTGTTCTGGATTTGGACAACTCCTCGGGCGATCCAGACTAGCCGTTCCACCAAAAGGGGCACGTTACCAACGGCTATTCCGCGAGTGACTTCAGCGTCGAATTAGACCAAACCAATGCTCGCTCGTGGTGGCAAGCGTCACATGGCCATCGCAGAGGCCTGATGGTATCCTGGATGGTCCATCTTCGGTTTGGACAGCTCGTTTCGACGAGAAGCTAACGAGCAGCTCCTGGAGGTCAAATGGTGGTCCCGCACTCGTAAAGGACTTCCAACCGTACATTCAGTTACTTAGAGGACGCTGAAGGAAGGACGATGAAGGAAGCAGGGAAATACGTGCCTCGGGTGGTGATTCTGTCCATGCACACGCCGGCTAGTGTGTAGAGCGGACCCCCCGCAGAGCAATTTTTCAGGCCATGCCATCCTGTTATTACCTTCCGCAATACCTAGCAAGCTAGATGATTATCACAGAGCAATCAGCACCTGTGGTCCCCCAGAGCTCTCAGCGGGGTAGTAGTCGACAAAAATGGAAATATCAGGCGTAACGATACCACTATTTTCATGGCGCGTAGCCCAAATTGGTGTCCAATCGTCGGTTCGAGTCCTCAAACGATAATCGGGTTCATGGTCGAGTCGTCGATGTGGTGGGGGCGTGTATTCAGGTTGTGATCCCGTGTCGTCGAGGCTGTGGTGGATGTTGCGAAGTCTGGTCGGTGGCAGTTCTACTCCCGGATGAACGGGGAGACCTCTCCGTCCTGGCCGGTCGTCGTAAATGAGTGTTCGCGCCGAGGGGAGCTGAAATGTCGTGGCGAGGGGTATCTGTTTAGATTGGTGTCGCTGCTGCGGCGAAGGAAGGAGATTCGAGATCAGGTATTCCTGGATATCGGGAGGTCGTTTCCGAAGCGGGGTCGAGGAGCGTCTGAAGAATACCCTCCCCCGCACGGGGCACCTTGGGTAATCTTGGTGATGGTGTTGGCGACACCGCGGACCCCGAGCCCCCACACTTACGCTGTAACCGCGACCCGTGGTAATCGGTTATTAGGTGAAAGGTAGAAACCTCAAACGGTGGCCGTCGGAGCCCAGGTCAACCTCCGGCGGATGGGCTCCCTGCCTGGTAAACAGGCAGGGAGTTCCGGGACCTCTTGACCATCAGGGTAAAGTCAAAAAAGAAAGTACCCCCCGTCCCCTGCTTCTACACTATGATATATGGCATTTTCTAAACAACCCCCCAAACGTGATCGGCCCCTGAAAAGAGGCCGCACCGAAGTTCATTCCCACCGTCTTTGAACAGCTGTCCTTTCAACAAACGTGAATAACTATTCTCGTTTTCTTGTGATCGAGTCAGCTGACCCAACGAGACCCATCGCTTCACTGTCGGTATTCCTTGTCTCGAAAATTTCTGCAAGGCACATTAGGTGAACAGTATGAAGCCCAAAAAAGCTCAGGACAGGCGAAATCGTTGTCAAACTTAACAATGACAAACAATCCCGCACACTATCTTGCCCAAACTCGCATCCGATGATCTGGACATCAGGATCACGCCCCACCGGAGCCTAAACAGCTCCCAGGGTGTGATTTCAGAGTCGGATCTCCTTACAGAAACAGATTCCGACCTCCTTGAAGGGTTAAAAGACCAGGGCGGCACAGCCGTGCGCCGCATCAAGATGCGCAGGGATGATAAGATAATCCCCACCAAACACATTATCCTCACCTTCGACCGATCGACACTTCCATAATGTATAACTGCAGGCTACATCCGATACTCTATTCGCCCCGTAAATACTGAATCCGCGCCGCTGCTTTAAAGGGACACTGAAGTGATTGTAAACATTGCGGGATTACTAGCGGCAAATTGTAGTTCGGAGTCCGTAGGCATTGTTTCGACCACTCTGGCCGCGTTTACACGAATTTATTATTAGAAAAATCAATTCGAAAATGCTGTCCTCCTCTCTTTACGCTCGCCCATTTTCTGTGGCGTTTTCGTGTGACGTCAGCAGGAGATGAGCTGGAAAATGGCTGCGCTACTGCACGGTTCGCCGACCAGCCGACCTACCGATCGAGTCAGTCGGCCCAGCGTTTCGTCCGCCGGCCGCCGACGGGTCGTCGCTATTCGCTCGCTCAATTGAAACTAAGCCACAACACCTTTGTGAATGAAAGAATGTGCCTTTCCTTACTTTGTTAGTTTGTACACTGTGTCAGACTCAGAGTCCGGGTCGCTCCACACAAGCGCTGCACAAGTGCACATGCGACCTTCGCTGACTTTACGCTAGTAGGAAAATCTAAGGCCAATTGAAGGCGGGAGAAGAGTCAGCGAAGTCAATATAGGTACTAAGAAAATAAAATCACCTGAAACTTTTACCGTTACAGCGCAAAACTAGGGAGCAGGAAGCACTTTTTGCGCTGGGTAAACAAGCACAGCGGTCAACAGCACGACCGCACATCTGCGAACGCTTTTCCATCAAAGAAATTTAATTGCTAGACGTGAGATATTGTGGAAGTTGGGGGACACTTACTGCAGGAGTGATATACAACAAATAGTCACATAAAGTACTTAAAATGCTTAAAATAATAAAAGTGTAAACTGGTCATACATTATAAACCTTATATATCCCAATCGGCCAGCGCCGGCTTGTGGCCTAGCGGTCTGAGGCGCTGGAATTCGTTTGAAAGTTGGAAGTTCGAATCCCCGAGGGTACTTGTATTTTTATTTTTGTAAGTTGATTTTTTCGTATGCGGGGCCGATGTTTTCTGAACTGAGTTCACCATTTTTGGGCCGTAACGTTCACTGCTCCACGAGCGAGGTCGCAGAACGCGCGCATACTGACAATGGCGCGCTAGCGAGTTCTCGTTGGCGTGCTGTTGCCACAAGCACCGACCTGCTTTCGGGCAGCGGGCCCAGGCCTGATCAGCACACCCTTGGCCTGGTGCGAACTAGCTTTTACGAACAGACATGAGTGAGGCAAGCTCCGAATATGCGGGAAAAGCGCATGGCATTTGAGAGTCTGCGGTGACGCGGAGGGCGTTCATTCCACTGCGTAGGCCTGGTCTAGTGATTTCTACGATTCCAAGCCGCCCGGGAGGTTTATCTTAGACATTTGACAGCCCACAACATGGCAGAAGCGCGGTACGGCGATAATTGAGAAATCGAGAATGCCATTCAACAACGCCATCAGATGTCAAGCATGTTCTTTTACAGAACCGAAACCGAAACCGAAACTTTTGATTGCTAACCTTGGGCATCGTCCAATCACGGTGCCCCCCCCTCCTGACGTCACAGCCTTTAGTTGGTGCGGGCCGCTGCTAACCGCGCATAGTAGTTTTTCTTCTTTCGCGCTTTGTAAAATAATTACCGATTTGTCAACCGGATAAAACGATGAATAGTGTGTTAATTTGAGCCAGTCTACACAGTGCAAGCAAAAACGGGAGCTTGACAAATTCACTTCAGTGTCCCTTTAAGTGCCAGCGGTTCGGGCACAGTACAACCTTTGTGCCGCGGCAAAACGACCTGTGCGAAATACGCAGCGCAGGACCACCTCACCGACAATTGCAATTCTGACAACTTCCCTTGCACAAACTGCAGGGGCCCACATGCGGCCTACTTCAGGAAGTGCGAGAAATTTCAACTTGAAAAGAACATAATCAACGTGAAAGTGACCGAGAACATCACCGACCCAGAGGCGCGAAAGAGGTTCGCCTCTTTCCCTCTGCGGAGGTACGCCGACGCAGCTCGCCGGGGGGGCGGAGCGGCGTCTGGTTTCGCCAGGGACCCAGTACCGCGAGTCGGACTTGGTCCCGCTCCCGCGCCCCCCCCCCCCCCCCCTGGGTTGCCTATGGCAGCCCAACCCGCCTCAGCACCGCTCGCTGAGCCAGCAGCGGTTGTGGTGGCAACCTCTTCCGTCGGGACCGGAGCCGCTCCCGTCCCTGCCTCCCCGTCCTCCACTGCGTTGGAGGGTGCCATGGACACCATGGGCCCCGCACCGGCTTCAAACCGCCACCGCACCACCCGTGCCACTTCTGGTGCCCCCGACACCTGCGCGGGTGGCGGGTCAAACGAAGGGCCCCGAAGGGGGGCCACGTCCGGGGGACCCGGTTCGACGGGCACACCCAGGACATCGGACGACGAGATGGACGTCGCGCGGTTCTTGCCTGCAACGCAGCGCAAGGAGCGGCCTCCGACGTCCAAGCCTACAGAAAGGCCCAAAAAGCCCAATCCAAGAGTCAGAGCCCCACAAGACGACACATAAACATACACACTCCAGTAGGTCTCACACTAAATAATGGGAAGAGAAAACATAGTTCAATGGAACTGCAGAGGCCTTCTGAGTAATCTTGCCGACGTGTATGAGATTCTGCATGCCAATCAGCCATGTGTAATGCGTGTCCAGGAAACACACCTGAATTCCAAACACACAAATTTCTTGAATAGTTACCTGGTATACAGAAAGGACACGGATGGCTGCACACAGACTTCTGGCGGTGTGGCCATAATCTTCCCGAAAATCCTTAGCATGCCACCCTGTCACCTTGAATACCGTCCTCGAGACGGTAGCCATCTGCACAATAATTTTTCATAGGTTGGTAACGGTATGCTCCATTTACATTCGTCCTGATTATGCACTTTTGAGCTCTGACTTCGAGGCGCTGGTCGACCAGCTGCCCCAACCGTACATTCTAACAGGCCACCTTAATGCACACAACCCTCTTTGGGGCTCCTCCAGAACGGATGCCCAAGATCGCCTGATAGAGAAATTCCTTACATCTTCAGGAGCACGCCTTTTCAACAATAAACAGCCTACATACCATAAGTCACTACACATACTCACATCTTCACCTGCCTATTGGTTCCGGAATTCTCTTTCCAGTCTTGAGTGGGGTGGTGGGCACGGACCCATATGCTAGTGACCATTTCCGCACTTTATTAACGTATATAGGTACAGGCCCGAGCAGTCCTTCTCCCCATAAAAGGTTTAATGAAGCAAGAGCTAACTGGAATACATTTACAGAGACATCCAAACTACAACCGCACATCCATAGGACACCTACACGTTGGAAGACGCCACCCAACTGCTCACGGCGCACATCCTCGACGCCGCCGAAAAGTCAATTCCCCACGCCTCGTGCCCCGCGCAACCAGCGGAGGCCGTGGTGGAATGAGGAATGTAGGCGGGCGCGAGAGGCCCCAGAACAAGGCGTGGGGTATCCTCCGTCGGTACCCCCACGTCGGGAAACCTCTTCTTGTTCAAACGGTCCAAGGCATACGGAAAACGTGTGCTCCGTGAGGCAAACAGAGATAGTTCGCGCTCATTCATAACATCTATAATCTCATACACAGACACACGCAAGGTATGGACACGTATACGCAATCTCAAAGGACAACAGACACACAGCCTGTCCCTGGTCAGTACAACACGGGACACACTGGAAGACCAGGCTGACACACTCGCACAACACTTCCAACACGTATCCAGTTCAGCACACTTCACGAACACTTTCCTGAAGTATAAAAACTCTAGTGAAAAGAAGTCCCTACACGACAACAAGAAATCACAGACTTTTTACAACTCCCTGTTTTCACTACATGAGCTGAGGGCTGCTCTGAGCACGTGTAAATCCTCAGCTCCAGGCCCAGACAACATTACATATACAATATACAATGATACAACACTTACACGCAGACACACTTGAAGCACTTCTACATCTATATAATAAAATATGGCTCTCGGGGCACATTCCACACTCTTGGAGGGGAGGCCATTGTAGTGGCTTTCCTTGAAGGAGGGAAAGACCCGTCGTCCCCCTCAAGTTACCGTCCAATAGCCCTGAAGAGCTGCCTGTGCAAGCTCTTCGAGAAGATGATCAATCGCAAGGCTCGTGTACTTCCGCGAGTACAATGGTCTTCTCGAGAACTACTAGGCAGGCTTTAGGGTGGTGCGATCGAGGAACGATCAACTGGTTGCACTTGACTCATACATCTAGGATTGCCTTCGTGCATAAGCAGTACTGTTTAAATGTCTTTTGCGACCTCGAGAAGGGCCTACGACACCGCTTGGCGTTATGGGATCCTTAGTCACCTCAGGTCATTCGGTATTTCGGGTAACGTGTTGAACACCTTGTTAGATGAACTCTCTTGGAAAGGCACTGCCACCAACAATCTCTTATGCTATGTATGTAGACGACGTGTAAATATCTTTCAAATCATGTAATATGTCAATATGCGAACGTCAAGTCCAGCTTGGTGTCAAGAAGCTTGCCGGCTGGGCAGACAAGAATGGGTTTTAAATTGAATCCTGCAAAAAGCTCCTGCGTTGTGTTCTCCAGGAAACGCGGGATCCTTCCGGACCCAGACATTACTCTTAATGGCGTGTCGCTTCCCGTGAAGAAGCAGCACAAGAATTTACGTGTTGTGTTTGACCAGACACTCACATTCATTCCACACGTCGAGGAACTTAAACTTAAATGCCTTAAAACAATGAATATTCTGAAGGTTCTCTCCCACCAATCGTATAGTTCCGACAAAGAACTCCTACTACGGCTCCATACTGCTTTGGTTGGGTCTTATTTGAACTATGGCAGTGTGGTATATGGGTGTGGTATACCTCAAGCCACACATCAGACAACACTTGCGCAGAACATGGCAAACACACGGGAACGAACAGACAGACAACAAACTACATGTAATAAAGCCACACTTGGGACGGTACACAGCATTCTCACACAACAGACACACGGAAGTCGCCTTGGGTAGGCTGCGGATAGGGCACACCCATGCAACGCACTCATATCTGCTGACGGGATCTTCTAGACCCCAGCGCAGCAGGTGCGGAGAGACCCTATCCGTAGTGCACATACTAATCATATGCAAGGCACTTTACACAACACGACACAAACACTTCAGAGAACTCTACAGACAACATATCCCCCTATATCCATCGCTGTTTCTTGGTGACGATACCATGGTTTCCGTTAAACGTGTGTTTGAGTATTTGTCAGACGTTCAGTTTTTAAACCTCATTTCCTATCACGCATAATCAAATCTTGCCCCATACACCAGCCACCACCATTATCTTTAACTGATTTTACTATGTTCGGTTGTCACGTTTTTTTACCTACCTTTGTGGTAGCCACTTCCCTTCATTAAATAACCTTTTCCATGGCGGTCTTTGCCCTTAGTCGGCCTTGCGCCATAAAAACCTAACCATCATCATCATCACGGATAATACCCTCGTATGCCCATCGTGCGGTGGCGGTAGTGGCGAAGAATGTGAACCGCTTCGCCGCAGTGGTATTACAGCAGTCTGTTGTCTGGCGTCCGCCAAGACTGTGCTTGGTCAAGCGGGAAACTGCGGCTGGTGAACTGTCTCTAGTTGTGCGTAGCCAGAGGCTGATACTGAGGTGGTTTATCAGCAGGGCCATTGCAGCGGGTCTGAATAGGCCATGACCTAGGGTTCCGCAAGGCTGCAATGCCCAGGTTATTTCTTCGCGGACGAGATCAGACAATAACGCAGCGCTTGGATGGCAACCAATTAGATGGGCTTTCTGCAGCTCAGGTTTTCCACGCACTATAGCTCAGGTCAGTTTACGCAGAGAGCATTTTTCTCGGCTCCCGATGAAAGCACTGGGCAACGTGACACCGATAAATGGTTTTTGGCGGCCATACTGCATAACACATTGCTGCAGCACGCGCTACATCATTGTGGCTTCCCTATTGAAAGCAGCCACACTGGCCGGGGGACCCCGAACAAGGCCCGCAATAACATGTTCTCTAACGCCCCGTATTACACGTCGCACCTTCTTCCCTTCGGACATACTTGTGTCCGCCCCCATAGAAGGCACATGTCCTCGACAAACATGGCCACGGTCTCTTTCGGACGCTGCACTCTCAACTCGCCTCAAAGGCTCAGTGCTAAGGCGTTGTGCTACTGAGCACGAGCAAGCGGGTTCGTCTTCAGACCGCGGCGGTCGTTTTTCTGATGCAGGCCAAAAGCAAGATCAGCCCGTGTGTACAAGATTTCGGCGCACGTTAATGATCTCCAGGTGGTCAAAATTAATCCGGAGCCCTGCACTACAATGCGCCTCATCGCCTGCGTTGCGTCGGCACGTTAAACCCTACAATCACACAAGTAAACCCTACAGTCACACAAGTAAACCTTGCACTCACGACTGGAGAGCGAACTCGGCCTGTTCTTTTCTTTCGTTGCTGGCAGTACGTGGTGAGCAGCTGTCCGCAAAGTTCCTGGATAGTGTTCATCGACAACACTCCTGGTTCTCAAATAATAATCTTAGCAGCACCCTCAAAAAAGAAGTACTAATTTCTCAGCGTCCGTTTATTGTACCATTCATTGAATTGGGCCACGCGGTTTGAGCCATCCAGGGAGTCTTGTGCATCCTCACATCTATCACTGTGAAACGATTTCGGTATGCCATGTGCATCCAAGACGAGTGGTAGAGCCCTGCTCGCCAGCTGACTCGTCTGGCTTGCGTTCGAATTAATCACCGACCTGACCGGCGTGGCGACTGGTTGAAACTCTGGTTGCAAACCCCACAAGCGGCGGCTGATCTTGTGGGCGGATGTTGTGTCCACTCCGTTCGGGCGGGAAGCGATGGACTCTTCAGGGTCCAACTGCAATGGGTTGTTACCCAGGACACTCCACCAAAGTGCCACAAGTGAGGGATGGTCTCAAAGAAACAGGGGGTTTGTTTGTCAGCAACCGCCGCACCGAGTAGCGAGCCAAGAATCGAAAGAACGTCTCACCTAAAAGGGCATTCGGGCCGCTTGGTGCCCCTGCCCACTTTACCGATAGTGAACGCACACCCCTGCAGGTAATGGGCCGTTTCAAGTGTGGCAATAGACAACGGTTGCCGTGGGTTTTCGTTAACGCTGGACAGGGAAGTGGACAAGCACACAATAATAATTGTTGGTTACAGTTAGTATAGAACCCATGTGTTCTTCTACAGAAAACGAGCTGTGAGTGAGCCTTCGTTGATGATGATTGTTGGTGTTTAATGGCGCAAGGCCGACGAGGGCAAAGAGCGCCAAACGGTGGTTAGGTATGAAGGATGTAACCGTAAACGCTAAAATCATTCAACAAAAATTCCCCGCATTTCCCCGAGGGGAAGAATATGAAAATGCGAATGCACGAGTTGAATTTGCGCGGTTCGGTAATGTTCGCGAAAGAGAGATCACACACACACACACACACACAACTACAAAGAAAGAAAGATGCATTTATTCACAGACACCTATTGTATTGTCGTTGTACTTTATTGCTAGAAGGATCGCTTTGTGGTCCGTGAAATGGACCGTCAAAGGGTCTTGGAGGACGGTGCGGACTTGGCAGTTCCTCGCTACTCCTTTAAGCGGGTGCATTAGCCCTTCTCACGCCCGATTCCTGGCCAATCTCCCACGTGGGTATGTGCAATGTCAGCAGGAACAACAACAAAAATGAGCCATGGGGACGCGGCCAGGCAGCGCGCGCCCATCTCCCCCCGTTGCTAAGGAAGACGAGGAGCGCGCTCACCCGCAGCTGTTGCTATGCGGACGACGGCGGCGGACGATTCAGGCTCGCTTAATGAAGTGCATTCGCACTTACAAACAAAAGCGAATACAGTAAAAGACAATGAGGATGGCTGGTGTAAAGGGCCAGGTTGTGATGGTGCGTGGCATAAAATCGGGTTTAAAAAACAACTACGCGTGATAGGAAATGAGGTGTAAAAACTTGATGTCACTAAGAAACTTAAAGGTGCGTTGGTACAGGAATCATGGGATCATCCGCTGAAAACAATGCTGGGTGAGTGGAATGTGTTGTCTGTATAGGTCAGCGAAGTGCTTCTGTCGTGTTGTGTTGAGTGCTTTGCATTGAAGTAGCACATGTATCACGGATAGGCCGTCTCCACACCTGCTACACAGGGGTCTTGGAAATCCCGTGAGCAGGTAGGAGTGCGTTGCATGCGTGTGGCCTATCTGTAATCGAGCCAGGGTAACTTCATTGTGCCTGTTGTGTGTGTCAGTGGTGTATGCTCCCAAGAGTGTCTTTATAACGTGTAGTTTGTTGTCTGCCTGTTCATTCCAGTGTGCTTGTCATGTATTGCGAAGGTGTTGTCTAATGTGTGACAACGTCAGTGTACGATATTTTTGTTATTTCCACTGTGTTTGCAAGTGCAGTAGCAGCGGCCATTTGATCTGCTGTTCGTTTCCGGTGATCCCCGAGTGACCTGGCACCGAGAATACGGTCACTTCAAGACTTAATGCATATGCTGACATAATGGTTTGTAAACTAAATGAATAACATGGTTTTTACAAAAGCTGCTTAGATGACAATGCACGTACTACACTCAAGGAATCTGTAAAGATGATGGACTTGGGAATTTTATGATGAACTATGTGCTTTAAAAACCAGAAATATACTATAGGCTTCAGCCGTAAAAAATGCTGCTTTTCGAGTTTAGGGTGTTAGATACCCTAAAATCAGGTCCGTGCGCAGCACACGACACCATACGGGCTGTTTTTGACGCGTCGCTAAAAAATTATTCACACTTGTATTTATCTTGAAGAAACAAGAAGTGCTGAAGAATTACAATTGTGGGCACTCGTTTTTATCAATCGCTACAAACGACAAATCGCACGACACGGGGCGAAGCTTCCACGGTGGTAAAAAGTCGGAAAAGGTTGATTTGTAGGTGTCTGAAAAGGTGACAGATAATTCTGACACTTCCTGTCTCACCCTATGTGAGAACGGAGGCAGAAATACATGGACGATTAAGTTGGGACATGGGTGTATCACAAATAAATGGTTTGAAAGGATGGTGGGTAATTGACGAATTTTAAAAGCGTACAGAAGATCTATGTATGTTTCGCTGATGATCTAGGGTCCATTTATCGCACTCGACGTATAGGCTTTGTACGGGGCTTGTACGGAACGCGCCCGACGTGCGGCCGAAGCCCCAAGTGAAGCACTGGGTTCTAGCATTTTCAGCGCTCTTTATGTTGCCGACCCATAAACCACGCTCCCATTGTCCAAGCGTGATCCCACCAAGCTTGTGAAGACACGTAAGAGGAGTTGCTTGTCCGTGCCATAGGCAGTGGTGTGAAAGGACCTTAAGTATGTTTATTGCTTTGAGGCATTTATGTTTTAGTTGTCTGATGTGAGGGATGAATGTTAGTTTCTCGTCTAATACGACGCCTAAAAATTTGTGTTCCTTTTTTACAGGAATCAAGTAACCATTCAATTTAATTTCAGGGTCGGGTTGGATACCGCGCCTCTTTGAGAAACGACGCAGGTACTCTTTCCAGAATTAATCCTAAAACCATTATGATCTGCCCAGCGAGCAAGCTTGTTTGCCCCAAGCTGGATCTGTCGTACACATATGGACATATTACACGATTTAAATGATATTTGTACGTCGTCCACATACATTAACAAGAGATTGTTGGTGGCAATGCCTTCCGAACTGAATTCATTTTGACTATAAACAAAGTGCAGCTCAAAACACCACCTTCAGGCACGCCATTCTCCTGCACGTGAACGTTTGAAAGTGCCGGAAACCAACTCTGACACGAAATGTTCGTGAAGATAGGTAACTGGACAGAGTGTTCCGCATGTTACCAGATATACCAAAGATTTGAGGTCTCCTAAGAATGCCATAGCGCCATATAGTATCATATGCCTTTTCATATCAAAGAACATGGTCCATTGCATACTGCTTATGTAGATAGGCATCTTTAATGTAAGATTCTAGCGATACTAGTTTGGTCATTTGTAGACCGCCCCGCCCTGAAGCCTGCCTGGCAGCTCTCGAGAAGACCATTGTACTCAAGAAAGTACACGAGTCTCCTGTTGATCATCTTCTCGAGAAGCTTGCCCAGGCAGCTTGTGAGGGCGATAGGTCTATAACTGGCGGGAGAAAAAGGGACCTTACCCTCCTTAAGAAACGCCAATACAATACCCTCCCTCCAAGATTTTGGGATGTGCACCGAAAGCCATATATGTTATTGAATAGGTGTAGGAGTGTTTCAAGTGTATCTGGGTGTAGGTGTTGTATCATGGTGTATGTAATCTGATCTACGCCTGGAGCTGAAGGTTTACATGTGCTCAGGGCAGCCCTAAACTCATAAAGTGTAAATTCAGAATTATAACCAGATTTCTACCTGTAGTGTCATGTAGGAACTTTTTTTAAGAAGTACTTTTATGTTTCAGAAAAGTGTCTGTGTAGTGTTCAGAGCTGGAAACATGTTGGAAGTGTCGTGCAAGCGCGTTAGCCTGGTCTTTGAGTGTGTCTCCTGTTGTACTGACCTGGGGCAGGCTATGTGTATGTTGTCCATTAAGTTGCGTATTCTTGTCCATACCTTGTGTGCATCTGTGTATGAGTTATTTGATGTAAGGAAGGTGCGCCAACTCTCTCGCTTGCATCACGGCGCACACGTTTTCCAAACGCCTTGGCCCGTTTGAACAACAAAAGATTACCCGACGTGGGGTACCGACGGAGGATACCCCACGCCTTGTTCTGGGCCGCTCGCGCCCGCCTACAGTCCTCATTTCACCACGGCCTCCTCTTGTTGCACAGGGCACCAGAGGCGTGGGCTATGGACTTCTCGGCGGCGTCGCGGATGTGCGCAGTGAGGAGTTGGGTAGCTTCTTCAACGTGTAGGTGTTCAATGGATAAGTGGGGTAGTTTAGATGTTTCTGTAAATGTACTCCAGTTCGTTCTATCTTCATTGAACCTGTTATGGAAAGGTGAACTGTTCGGGCCCTTTACCTAAGTATGTTAATGTGGTTGGAAAGTGATCACTACCCTATGGGTTAGTGCCAACGTCCCATTCTAGAGATGGAAACAGTACTGCAGACCCAATCGCCAAATCGAGGTGTGAATAAGTGTTGTGTCCTATATTATGGTATGTAGGCTTGTTTGTATTGAATAGGCATGCTCCCGAAGATGTTTAGATATTTTTCGATAAGGCGACCTCGGGCATCTGTGCGAGCAGAGCCCCAAAGACAGTTATGTGCGTTGAGGTCGCCTAAAAAAATGAAAGGTGGTGGGTAGCTGATCCACAAGGCCTTCGAATCCGAAGGCTCACGAGCTGGAAATCAGGAGGGATGTAAACCGAGCATAGGGTTATTAGCCTATTGAAAATTATGGTACGAATGGCAACAGCCTCAAGTACGGTCTGTAACAGGATAGAATGACACGCCAAGGACTTTCGGGGCAATGACGGCCACACCCCGGAAGACGTACCACCACCATCACTGTCCTTCCTAATACCTTGTAACTATTCAAAAGGTTTGTATGTTTGTAATTTAAGTGCATTTCTGTATACACATGACACTTGGCTGAATGGAATGAAGTAAGTACGCATAAACATCAACAAGATTTTTAAGAAGGCCACTGCAGTTCAATTGCTTGATATTTTCTCTGCCCATTATTGAAGTTTAGATCTACTGGAGCATGTGTTTGTTTACGTGTCGGCTTTCGGGGCTTCTACTCTTGGAAGGGGCTTTTTTCATTTTCTCTACTGACCTGGACGCCGGAGCCCGTTCCTTCCGCTTGTGGTGCATGCCGGAACAGCTCGACGTATAGGTCGTCATCAGAGGGCAAGGGGGGTGCCCAGCGGACTGGGCCCCCTAGACTTGGACTGGGCACCCTTTGCGGTGCCCTTGGTTTTGGCCGCGACCGCCGAGGGCGTCAGGAGCGCCCCGGGTGGCACAGGCGGTGCGGCGGAGGTGGGAACTGCTGCGGTTTCCTCCAGCTCCATCTCTTCCCGGCCCTCGCATGTGCTTCGGGCCGGTGGAGAGGAGGAAACAGGGGGTGCGCAGCATCCCCACGAGACGTGGTTGCCACCACAGCCGCTGCTGGCTCAGCGAGCGGTGCGGAGGCGGGTTGGGCTGCCGG
Organism: Haemaphysalis longicornis; assembly: GCA_013339765.2. Taxonomy (NCBI): domain Eukaryota; kingdom Metazoa; phylum Arthropoda; class Arachnida; order Ixodida; family Ixodidae; genus Haemaphysalis; species Haemaphysalis longicornis. The sequence continues at coordinate 220,928,359 of CM023450.1, read as the reverse complement.
AGGCAACACAGAGGGGGGCGGGGGCGGGACCAAGTCCGACTCGCGGTACTGGGTCCCCGCCGAAACAAGACGCCGCTCCGCCCCCCGGCGAGCTGCGTCGGCGTACCTCCCCAGGGGGGAAGAGGCGCGAACCTCTTTCGCGCCTCAGGGAAGGAGATGTTCTCGTTACTTTCACGTGGATTATCTTCTTCTCCTGGTGAAACTTCTCACAGCTGCGGGACCATGCCGCATGCGGCCCCTGACAGTTTGCGCAGGTGAAGGTGGTGGAGTGGAGTCACACTTTTCAGTGGGGTGGTCGGTTCGGCGCATTTTGCGCAGGTCTGTTTGCCGCCGCAAGAAGTCGTAGCGTGCCCGAAACGCTGGCACTTGTAGCAGCGCCGCGGGTTAGGTATGTACGGACGTACACCACACCTAATGAAACCAGCATTGATGTGCTCAGGAAGTTTTTAAACTGCTGAATGTTAAGATTACGTGCTTTGTTGGTATTTCTACATTGTCGCGACAGATGGTGATTCTCCTTACAGCTGTTACGCCCCTGATCCTTCAGGCCTTCCAGAAGGTCGGCCTCTGTTTCACTTAGCAGATCTGGCTGAGATATCCCCGCTGCGAGCTGTTTAGGCTGCGGTGGGGTGTGACAGTGATGTACAGATCTGCCATGCGGGTTTGGGTCAGGAGATTTGTGGCTTGCTGCTGCGTCTTGACTTCAACCAACACTTCGCCTGTTCGTAGTTTTTTTGCCTCGAAAGATTTGCCATGATTCCTTCAGGAACTTGGAGACGAGGAATACAGATTGGGAGGAGACGGGTTTGGATTTGACTATTGTTCAAGGACCAAAAAACGGGGATAGTTGTCATGTTTCCGGAAAGTTGATAGTTGTAGGGGTGAAAAGTAAACTTCGGTTGCGGCCCCTTTTCGGGGGCCGATCCGGGTCTCGGGGGGGGGGGGGGGTTGGAAAATGCCATATGATATATTGGAAAGCAGGGAGACGGGGGTACTTTCTCCTTTGACCTTACCCTGGTAGTCAAAGAGGTCCCGGAGCTCCCTGCTGGTAGACAGCCAGGGAGCCCATCGGCCGGAGCTTCACCAAGGCTTCGACGGCCACCGTTCACAGCCTTCGTCCTCTCTTATTTCTTTCCTTGCCTTCCGCTTGTGCGCGCTGGTACATTAGCCATGAATGAGTTACCGCGCAAAGTACGTCCCCATTTGCGGTGCTGCGCTTGCTGATCGACGTTTCGATTACTCGAGTTTGATCTTTTTTCTCGAAGGAGCTTTCGCTGGCTCCACTGAAGGACTAAAATTATCATGGAAGGTTCCCAGCTCTAAGGGCGCAGGGCGACCGAAAAAAGCGCGCCCCGCATTTCGGCCTGTTGTTGTGCCACCAGCGATGAAAAAAGCGTCTCAGGAGTAGACAGGTCCCTGAATATAGAAAAACAGCGCTAAAACGGAACAAAAGAACGTTACAACACTGGGCGCTGACTACAACAACGAGTTTTATTTCGCCGTGGCGGAATATATACCATCGGAAACCACGAAAAGAAAGAAAGGGAGACAAACATTCAACGAATACACAAGGCGCATGTGCGAAAATAACATTCAGTGATCAAGATAACTAAGTTCTTTTTCCAACAATTCAATAGACGCCTTACTGACAGATGAAACCCCCCGCTTGTGGATGACATGTGCTTCGTAGATTTCTCTAGCACTTTTTCCTTTATACTTTCTTAGCACACGTGTCTGCTCGAAAAGAGGGGTACATTTACGATCCGCACATTGGGCACAGTGAAGAGCCAAATTACTGCCAGTTTTATTTTTCACTGTGTTCGCGTGTTCTCGACGCCTATCGTTCAGACACCGCCCTGTTTGGCCCGTGTATGATTTACCACAGGACAACGAAATGTCATAGACTACACCGGACGAGCATTCAACGAAACGCTGGGCGTGGTTCTTCAAGCAGATCTTGGTGCCAGTTCCTTCCCTGTTAACTCTGGCGCACAACCCACTTAGTTTGTCCGGTGCACTAAACACAACGGTCACTCCGGCTCGTGCTGCAGCCTTTTTTAGCCGGTGGGAAACACCATGAACGTAGGGGATCACTGTCAACTTCTTCCGGTCGATCACTTGGCGTTCTTTTGTAGGGTTTTGGCTGCGCATTTCCTTCAGGAGGGTCTCACACACATTGAACAACAAATGTTCAGGGAAACCAGCCCTTGTCAACCTCTCAGCTTGCGCGGAAAAGCTGACCCCCATTTGATGAGAGCACGACCTAGTGAGGGCGTTCCTGAGTGCCGAGGTGGCAATGCCTCTTTTTACGATTTTTGAGTGGGCAGACGTGAAGGGCAATAAATTCTTCTTCGAGCGGGGACAATATTTCCAGCAGACGTGGTCCGGATGCAGGGTCAATTCCATGTCCAGAAACCTGAGGCGATCATGGCAGGGCTCCTCCGTCGTCAAAGTAAAGCCCCCAAGCGTCGAAGAAAACATTATCACAATGCACTGGACTCGTTCCTGGCTGTCCAATGATGAAGAGCACTTGAAAATCACCGAAAAATCATCGACATAGCGGAAGACCCGCACAACCTGGCTACTTGCGAGGTTCGCCTCAAGCCTCCTGTCATAACGCGCTAGTAAAAGGTCACTAAGCAACGGAGCAAGGCAAGCGCCAATGCAGACGCCTTTGCTCTGGACAAAGTAGTCTCCTTGAAAATTCATTACAGACGACTCCAGGTAGAACCTCAGGAGTTGCAGAAACTTTTCTATGGTCGTCCCCGTAGCGTTTTGGAACCGAACACTTCCATATTCATCTATGCCTTCTTCCACAACATCTATGAGCGCGTCATGCGGCAACGAAAAATACAAGTCCTTGACGTCGATAGAAAAAGCACTCACTTCTGTAGGACTCCGATCTTGCAGGTACTCAGACACCTCCGCTGGACTTCGAACAAGGAAAGGGTCCTCGATAGTGAGCAAAGACAAGGAAGTCTGCAAAAACCGTCCGATGTGACGCTGCCATGTTCCCCGCTCGGTGATTATTAGTCCAAAAGGGAGGCCTTTCTTGTGCGTTTTAGCCGAAAAAAACGGTCGCAAACATAGTCTGTCGGCAGTCCTGACCGACCCCGCAAGTTTTGTAAGGCCTGCTTCCTCACAAATCTTCAAGGCTTGATTCCTGATTTTCTTCTGTGCATATTCCGCGGGGCGGACGTGAGCAAATACTGCTTGACCCGCCTTTTCATTGTACGTGCCTGTGGATGCAACCACGAAGCCGCCCTCTTTGTCAGACAACATCAATTTTTGTTCAGCCTGTCGGAGAGTGGTAGCGACCTGCGCTAACGTTGTGCCTTGTGCCTTACTGGTTTTCGTCGGAAGGCTATCCACAGCGTCAAGAATGCATCTGCTTGCCTCTTGTGGAGGTGCTTTGTTAGCAGTGTTCCTAACCTGAGACAACAGCTCGGTTTTATCCAACCTTGGAGGCAGAACAAACTTCGGGCCCAACTTCAGCACTTCCTCTGCATCCGGGGGTACGACGGGAAGGGGATCCCCGATGAGCATCACAGCGTTAGCCGACGGACGAGGGCGCGCCTTTCTGGGAAGATGCCCGAAAATGCTCTGCCACAAGAAGTCCGATACGTGGTGGGCCGTTTGAAGTTCCTTGATGAACCGATGATGGTGGCGTCCGATGGGGCACTGACGGAGGCAGCCTTGAAACAGGGCTTCCTTAAGCAGCAGGATTAACGCTGTGGCTAACGCTGTGATGCTCATCGGGGATCCCCTTCCCGTCGTACCCCCGGATGCAGAGGAAGTGCTGAAGTTGGGCCCGAAGTTTGTTCTGCCTCCAAGGTTGGATAAAACCGAGCTGTTGTCTCAGGTTAGGAACACTGCTAACAAAGCACCTCCACAAGAGGCAAGCAGATGCATTCTTGACGCTGTGGATAGCCTTCCGACAAAAACCAGTAAGGCACAAGGCACAACGTTAGCGCAGGTCGCTACCACTCTCCGACAGGCTGAACAAAAATTGATGTTGTCTGACAAAGAGGGCGGCTTCGTGGTTGCATCCACAGGCACGTACAATGAAAAGGCGGGTCAAGCAGTATTTGCTCACTTCCGCCCCGCGGAATATGCACAGAAGAAAATCAGGAATCAAGCCTTGAAGATTTGTGAGGAAGCAGGCCTTAGAAAACTTGCGGGGTCGGTCAGGACTGCCGACAGACTATGTTTGCGACCGTTTTTTTCGGCTAAAACGCACAAGAAAGGCCTCCCTTTTCGACTAACAATCACCGAGCGGGGAACATGGCAGCGTCACATCGGACGGTTTTTGCAGACTTCCTTGTCTTTGCTCACTATCGAGGACCCTTTCCTTGTTCGAAGTCCAGCGGAGGTGTCCGAGTACCTGCAAGATCGGAGTCCTACAGAAGTGAGTGCTTTTTCTATCGACGTCAAAGACTTGTATTTTTCGTTGCCGCATGACGCGCTCATAGATGTTGTGGAAGAAGGCATAGATGAATATGGAAGTGTTCGGTTCCAAAACTTACGGGGACGACCATAGAAAAGTTTCTGCAACTCCTGAGGTTCTACCTGGAGTCGTCTGTCATGAATTTTCAAGGAGACTACTTTGTCCAGAGCAAAGGCGTCTGCATTGGCGCTTGCCTTGCTCCGTTGCTTAGTGACCTTTTACTAGCGCGTTATGACAGGAGGCTTGAGGCGAACCTCGCAAGTAGCCAGGTTGTGCGGGTCTTCCGCTATGTCGATGATGTTTTGGTGATTTTCAAGTGCTCTTCATCATTGGACAGCCAGGAACGAGTCAGTAAGGCATCCATTGAATTGTTGGAAAAAGAACTTAGTTATCTTGATCACTGAATGTTATTTTCGCACATGCGCCTTGTGTATTCGTTGAATGTTTGTCTCCCTTTCTTTCTTTTCGTGGTTTCCGAGGGTATATATTCCGCCACGGCGAAATAAAACTCGTTGTTGTTAGTCAGCGCCCAGTCTTGTCACGTTTTGTCCCGTTTTAGCGCTGTTTTTCTATATTCAGTTATGTACCAACAAGCCCGCACCAACACACTTTTTCAGACAGGTCCCGTATCGTGGATGCCGGTTGATGGCGTACGAGGCCTGACGAAAATAGCCCCAGCCTTGGGCACAAACCCCAAACCGTAGGTAAATTGCTACGACAGAACGAGAACAGCCGGAAAGGAGGGGCGGCTCCGCTCTGAAATTTGGAAGCGAAAATCTGGCGGCATTGCAGAACGTGTAAAAATAACCCGTCTTACAACCCAAGCAAATTCAAGACGCCGTTCAGGAGGATTTGCATGGTCTCAGCGTAAGCCCCCGTAACGTCGATCGGTTGCAGGACGCATACAACTATAGCATGAAAATGGTGACGCCGCAGCCTAGCGACCGCAACCGGCCAGACCCCAGCACGAGCGGGAAAAAAATGCGCAGTGGCTGCAAACGGATGAACAGCAAGTCAGACGCTTTTATTTGGACGGAACTAACTTCAGCATATGGTGTTCTGGCAACTTTGGCCTTCGAAAAAAGGAGTCTCCGCGGTTCAAACTACGACCGCAAGTAAGGGTGTATTTAGAGGTAATGTCATGCATGTCCACAGGTGGGGTTCGCCACAAGGTCATTCATTTATTTATTTGCATCTACCTTCCAGGCCCTTGGATAAGGCATTGAGTAAGGGGGGCTAACAAAGGCATGACTACAAGTTTTAGCATATACAACAAGTAAATATGTGAAAGGTGGCAGAAAGTAAGCATGAAACACACGTAACATGGCAACCAGAAATAAACATCTATAAAAACACACATCATCACTGAACCACATAAACGATGCAGCTCACGGCAAAAAACATTAGAAAACTATACAATATATGTAACTGACATTGGCGACCGAATATGGCATAACAGACAGGTGGTTTACAGGGTGCACTGAGTCGTCCTCAGCTACTCTGTCTTCGCCGCATCGTTCCGCGTACAGGTCGTGGAACCAGACCGCGAGAGTGTGTTGGTATTCTACGAAGTCCCACCAAACAGCCGTGCTATGGCGGCGACACTTGCAAGCTCCAAGCATTCTGTAAGCCGGCTGCCAATTTACAGCATATTTTTAACCACATCGAGGAAGTGGTTTCTTAATTTCAAACGGGTGTAAAATCTCTTTTCAGCGAGCAGTGGGGTTATTTACTGTCGACGCGCCAAGGAGTAATGAAACAACGGCACAGGCGCTCTCTGCGGCGCAGCACCGAACAGTGTTCAATGCTGCAAATACAGCTAATCAACTGCCAGGCTTATGACCGGCACAGTTTCAGCTTTATTGAGGCAGCACTCCGGGAGAAAGACACGTGGAGGACAAGCTTATGACCGCAGGATTGAATGTTTCTAAGCACACCAGCTGCTTTCAAGAAAGAACGTTGTGCTTTTGCCCACTTTTATGTTCCATACAACAAAAGAATACTTCAAAACATTTTGAGTGTACCTTAGGGTTATCTGCACTTTTTCAATAGTTTTAAGATACATTCTTACTGTCCATTACGCTAATTTTGTTCTTATAAGCGCTCTACTCCAATAAAAATTATTTGCGTTGCAGGAGTTCATAAAACACTTGAAGCATGCGCACTACTTGCCCAAAGTTGATCTAGGGACCACTTTTATAGACATATTAATTAGTCATCGTTGCGAACAACATAAACATGGGATTTTGGAATAGCGCATCTCGCCCTGCCTTTTTGTGGTTAGAAAGACCCCTTCGCGACAAGGAAATGAAGAAATGCTTGCTTAATAATGTCAGTTTTTTCGAAGGTGGCGTTGACTTGAACAAGACTTTTGTTAGCGTAAGAATCTATTGCGCTTTAAATAATGCAAATGCATTCAATGCAAAAAAATATATTTGTCAGACCTTGCTGTTTTACTTCCCAGGTAAGCCAGTACGCACACACTTAAAGCTGAAGGTTTCCCCGCAGGGGTCACCTTGTGTACTCAAGGTGTTTTGGTGAGTAGCGCCACCACGGTCCCGAGTCCCGCAGGGGTGCCTACTGCCGTAGGCACTTGGTGACGTGCAACACCACGGACCCGAGCACATGTGGGTTGGACCCACCCACGCCCCGGCTGTGCGTGGCTGAGCTGTGTCTGGGGAAAAGGGAATCCTGGTGGCTGAGCCAAAGCCGGGGTTGTTTTGGACCTTCACGGCCCCCGGTAGAGGCAACACGCCACTTTGGTCCATGCTTCTCGCAGACGGTGCCCCCGGTCTGACCCGCCCGGGGGGAACCAGCCAGTCGCCTTTTCCTGCCTCCCTCTCAGCTCTTTCACCTTCCTGTCTTCTCTGCTACCCCTATCCTCTCATCTCCTCTTTTCCTCATTTCTACACATTTCCAGGCGGCGAGGGTTAACCCTGGGTAAGGAATCAATATTGAGGACTAAACAGGGTTATAGCAGCTATGTATGGCTAACGCGCATCTAGCGCGTTCCCAGGTTGGGCTCGGTGGTGGGCAGCCAGCATAGCTGTTGAATTGATTTCACTTGTTATGGCAACAAGACTCTGCATCCCATGATCATCCTCCAAAAAAAGGGCGCAACGAAGCAGTCCAGCAGTTTTTCACTCCTAAAAAGTCAGAAAATTTCCTAAAGTTCCACGTCATGCACTGTGAAAAAGAAGGCATGTCAATGAGACTCTCTGTCACCATTCTTGGTAGCCAAAGTTCTAACGAATGAGCTAGGCGGCGGCTATAAAGTAAGCAAGTTGGGAAGCGGTGACCTTCTCCTAGAAGTACAAGACGCAGAAGTACAAGACGTGCCAAGTTGACGAAAATAACCACTGTTGGTTACAATCCTGTGAGCATAAGTCCCCACTGATCCATGAACACTACCAGAGGTGTTATTCTGATGAAGACTTTCTGAACTTGTCTGAGCAAGAACTCCTGGAAGGGTTCGAGGGCCAGAATGTTGTGAATGTTCAACGAATCAAAATACGTAGAGATGGGAAGGAAATTTCGACCAAGCATGTAATCCTCACATTCTCGACCAGTGTACTGCCCGAGTCTTGTCGAGGCAGGCTACGTTAAAATCCCTGTCCGTTTGTATATTCCAAACCCCCGACGCTGCTATAAATGCCAAAGATTTGGCCATGGTTCATTCAGCTGCCGAGGCAAGGCAGCATGTCCAGCCACCCCGACCACTCGTCTGACACCTGTGAAGCTCCACTCCCCTGTGTAAACTGCAAGGGAGTGCATGCCGCGTACTCGCTCTTGTGCCCGAAATGGAAGAAAGAAAAAGAAATAATTGCTCTGAACTATAAGGAAAACATTACCTTTAGGGAAGCACGACAGAGACTGTTCCTGACACACACTAGCTTTGCCGATGTAGCGCGATGGGGGGCGGCGCTACACTCGGTTCGAGTTCCCCTTGGAACCCTCCCAGCGAGGCCCCAAGGGACACCCCTAAGCCCCCTCAGTGCCGGTGGCTAAGGCCACTGCACATGCCACAAAAGAAGCGTCAAGGGCTGCCCCAGCACCCCTTGATGCCAACGCTAGGCCCCTTTCTGGCACTGCAGTGCCGGTCCCTGCTGAGAGGCAGGCTGCCACAACCAGCCAGCCTAGCCCTGCTGTCGAGGCTTCGCAAGAAGCCTTGGACACAACGCCATGCTCTCCGTTGCACGGTACACCGATAGGGCGCGGCAAGTCGCTTGACCGTTCAAAGCAAAACCCACCTAGGGTCACGGCTCCTGGGAAGGTGTCTTGTGCCTGGGAGGGTGACAGCATAGCACTTCCTTAATCCTTGTTCAGCATACGCTGATCGTAGCTGATAATGTAGTCCAATGGAACTGCAGAGGCCTCCTTAAAAACTTGGATGATATCTATAAATTGCTGTCACAACACCAAATAAGTATTATGTGTCTCCAGGAGACACACTTGAGGACGAACCAAACAAACTTCTTAAAGAACTACTCTGTATTTAGGAAATACAGGGATGGCTGCATGAACCCCTCTGGAGGAGTTGCGATTATCGAGCAAAAATTAGTGTCATGCCAGTTCTTACCGCTACAAGCCAGTTTAGAGACTGTAGCCATACGAGCCATTATCTTTAATGAACTGGTAACAGTATGCTCACTGTACATACCTCCAGACCACGGGCTCTCCAGTATGGAGTTTGAAACATTAGTTGATCAGCTGCCAAGAGCCGTATCTGCTAGTTGGGGATTGTAATGCTCACCACCCACTCTGGGGTTCTGCACGCACGGATGTTAGAGGACGCCTCGTTGAAAAGTTTCTGCTATCATCTGGAGCGTGCATACTTAACAAGAAAGACCCAACATAACACAACACATGCCACGTACTCCTGCATAGATTTCGCCATATCCTCTCCAGTTCTGTTTCCAGCACTCCAGTGGAAGGTCAATAATAACCTGTACGGAAGTGACCACTTTCCAGTACGCCTCAAGCTTTTAGACAATAAACAAGACAACACTCCATGCTACAAAAGTTCAAGGAGGAGGTCGCAGACTGGAAAAAATTCAGAGCTCTGTGAGTGTCACTATACACTTATAGACAACCTTGGTATTGATGAAGCTGCTGAGAATCTGACCACCCATATAATCGAAGCTGCGCTGAAGTCCATCCCCCAGACTTCTTCTAATAGGGTTGCTAAGCCAAAACCTTGGTGGAATGATGATTGCAGGCAGGCCCGTAAGGAACAGAATAAGGCATGGGGTGTCTTGTGTAGGTCCCAACGACTGAAAACTTGGTACTTTTCAAAAAGGCCAATGGCAGACGGATACGGCGTATTGCGAAAAGAGAAAGCTGGAATCGTTTTGTGTCATTAATCACATCATATACTGACACGCGGAAAGTATCGAGGAGAATTAAAGCACTCGGAGGAAGTAACACTCTTACGCACCCTTTGGTCAGCACAAGTGGAGAGACTTTACAAGACCAAGCGAATGCCCTAGGCAAGCATTTTGAGTATGTATCAAGCTCAGCTCACTATTCAAATAACTTCCTGAGACACAAGAATGCAGAGGAACGGAAGATTGTACGTGACAAACGGCAGTCTGAGGTAGGGTATAATTGCCCCTTCACTATGCAGGAGCTTAAAGTTGCGCTCACTACTTGTAGTAAATCATCACCAGGTCGAGACCGAATAACATACACCATGATTAAGCACCTGCACGACGACACGCTAGAAGCGCTGTTACCGCTGTTTAACAAGTTCTGGCGCGCAGGGCATTTTCCAAAAGTGTGGAAAGAAGCTATTGTGGTGCCGATTCAAAAGGAGGGGAAAGATCCATCACTTGCAACTAGTTTTAGACCGGTCGCTTTAACCAGTTGTTTATGCAAGGTCTTCGAAAAAATGATTAACCGTCGCCTTATCTATTTTCTTGAGTACCATGGTATTATAGACAATCGCCAGGCGGGTTTTCGCTCTGGTACATCTACAGCAGACCACCTAGTGGCTATTGAATTGTACATCAGGGATGCATTTGTTCATAAGCAGCATTGTTCATCAGTTTTCTTTGAAATCCAGAAAGCTTACGACACAGTCTGGCGTTACGGTATTCTTTGTGATCTGCGCCACCTTGGAGTTTGTGGAAACATGCTGAACAGTTTGAAAAATTACCTTTCGGAGCGCACCCTTCAGGTTAGGGTTGGAAATATCCTCTGGAAGATGTTCGTCCAAGAAAATGGAGTGCCGCAGGGTGGTGTGCTCAGCTGCACCCTTTTTATTGTTAAGATGAATTCCCTAGGAACTGCACTGCCTCGCTTCATATCCTACTCACTATATGTTGATGATGTGCACATTGCCTTTAAATCATGTAATATGTCCATTTGTGAGAGGTAAATCCAACTAGCTACAAACAAACTTACTAAATGGGCAGGTGAGAATGCCTTCTGTTTTAACCCAGAAAAAAGCCCGTGTGTGGTCTTCTTTAGGTAGCGTGGTATCCGCCCAGATCATGTTATTACACTAAATGAAACACCCATAGCAGGAAAAAAGGAGCACAAGTTCCTTGGGGTTGTGCTTGATGACAAACTTTCATTCATTGCACACCTCAAACGCCTTAAAGTTAAATGTTTGGATACAGTCAGGATCTGAAAGTCCTCCCACACCAGTCTTGGGGTACTGACACAAAATGCCTATTGGCCTTATTCAATAGCCTTGTGAGGTCCCGCATCGACTACGGGTGTCTTGTTATCAATCTGCCGCGAGAACAGCACTAGAGATCTTAGACCCTATCTACCATCTTGGCCTTCGTCTGGCTACAGACGCTTTCCCAACAAGCCCTGTTTTAAGCCTGTATGTGGAAGCAAATTAGTGGTCTCTTGAAACACAGCGGAAGTACACTGAGTTTAATTATGCTGTAAAAGTGACGTCCTTGACCAGACACCCAGCACTCTAGGTAACCAGGCAATCAGGCTTGTTGAAAAGCGACCTGCCATGGCTGAGCCATTTCTTCTGTCGGTGAGGGCACTGGCCACAAGCCTGGGAATATCCTTCACTGACGCTCAGAAAACCAGCTTTGCTGACTTTGTCCCTCCACGGGATCTCTGCCCTATCTCTTATGACCTCTCTTTTATGAAGATTGACAAAAGAACCGCTCCAAAGGAATTCGTTATGCAGTATTTTTGTTTTTGCAGAACAAGTACCGTGCATCTCAGTCCTATACAGATGCTTCCAAGTCAGCTGGTGCAGTATCATGTGCTGCACATGGTCCAAACTTTTCCTCGTCAAAGACTATGCCTGAAGCCACATCTATATTCACTGCTGAAACACACGGCCTTGTATTGGCTGTAGAATATATTATTGAGAACAATGTCGAAAAGTCAGTGATATTCACTGATTCTCAAACTGCTGTGCAGGCTTTAGCGTCAGGAAAGTTACAAACAAATCCAGTCTTTAATCAATTGCTAAAACTACTGTGCTCAGCCCACAAACAAAAACTTGAAACTCCAGCTCTTCGGAGTGACCTAGATATTCAAAGCGTCCCGTACGTGGATCTTAAAGCGTACGTACGTAAAAGGCTGCGCGACCAATGGCAGGAAGATTGGAATGGGCAAACAGCAAACAAATTGCACATGGTAAAACCCAAGTTAGGTAGATCGATCCGTGAGAAACGGGCAGGATCACAGAGGTTACTCTCTGTAGACTGCGCATAGGCCATACCCATGCTACACATGCGTACCTGTTGAAAGGAACAGAATAGCCACGCTGCTTGAAGTGTGAAGGGTCGCTATCAGTCATTCACGTACTGGTAGAATGTAAACTACTTGAACCGCAAAGAAAGCTTCATTTTCCAGAATTGTACACACGCATGATCCCCAACACCCATTGCTGTTTTTATCAGACGAGCCACTTTTCTCTGTTAACCGTGTTTTTAAGTACCTCTCAGGCGTAGATTTTTAAGGTATGTGTCATATCACCCGTGAGGCGAGCCACCATCGCACGCTGGAACCCGGTAGGGCCACTCATTGGTATTGCAAAGACGGTGGCAAGGGGTGCACGTAGAAAATTCCTGTCATAGTGACAAATGTTTTTACTTGGCCCTCTACACCAATTCTTTTTTAGATGCGAAGGCATCTCATTCACCCGCCTTGTCCCTGCATCCGGCGTCGGCGTCGTTGGTCGGCGTCCACCCCTCCCCCATTCTCCTCGCCGCGTCAGCTTCGCTCTCCGCCGCTCACCCCCTCTCCTCTCCGATAGCGAACACTCTCTCGCGAGGGGCATTGAATTGGATTCAATTGGATTGGATTGGATTGGCTTGCGGGGCTTGGATTTGGATTAAATTGGATTAAAGTGGATTGTGTTGTGTCGTCATAGCCGCGGACGACGCACTGGCGCCGGCGCGTCCTCTCACCGTTATGCGCGCTATAAAACGCGGTGCCTGCGCCGCTCCGGTCCATCGTTCCAGCGCCGTTCCTCCGCTGTCCAACGCTGCAACGTGAACCCCCTATGCCTCGCATCTACACAGGGGTTCCCGCGAGGGGCGGTGGGAGTTTTTTAACAGAAATTTGAGTTACCTTTTGTTATATATTCTGTACTTTATATTCCCACTTGAATAATCCTCACCATAGTACTGGCGCTCTTTGGCCCTTGCGCCAAGACAACCTAACATCAACATCAAGCTCAAGGTTTCTTGCAAACGTTTGCCCACATGCCTCTACTAACATGGTGGTACTGAAGATGCTACTACCCTCTGGGGCCATACTCGAGACTGCGTTAAAACTGCCGTGTTTATCGGAGAACTGAAAGTGCTGTGATACTCGGTGATATAAAATAAATCTCATGATAAGTCACATGACTTTACTAATGATCCGTGGGAGTCGTGCGACTTACAGAAATCATATTCACGCTGCCACACGTGTTTCTCACGTTATGTAAACGAACAATGCAATTTCTTTTGACACCCATGACGCCATTGTTAACAAATATAGAGGCGCGTCTGGAGGGAGCGCCACTAGGAAAGGAGGAAGAGGGGAATCGGAACTCATTAACACGCGAGTCAACGCTATCTTATTCCGCGAGCGGAGGACTGACGTGTCTTTGGTTCCTCGCTTCGATTTTATGCTTCCCCAGTTGGGATTTGGCCAAGGGTTTTGTATTTCGGGAACTTTACCCGCTCTTTATAGTGTACTTCCTAACCGTGAAGCTTCTCCTAAATAATAGGTGCGGGAAGCAGGCGAACTGATGTCGTTCAGCTCTCCCGGCCAGACGCCATCACTATGCTCGGCTTCCGTTTCTGTGCAGGCACTGCTTCTGAATTTCTTTTTAAAAGGTGGCGTGAACAGCGTTTCTCCAGCTCTGGTGCCGACCAATGGAACGTCATTTCGGTTTAACAATACCGAGGCAGTCCAGTCCGGCCTGCACGCGACCACGTACCGAAAGTCTGTGACCGATGTCCAGCAAATCGGCAAGGGTGGCCAAGTGTGTAGGTCTTCAGACCTCACCTGAATTTCTGGCCTCCAAACCTACCGCATGTTGGCTCCATTCTGGTGGGAGCGTTTATCCCTTGTCATCTTGTGCTGGTACTCAAAGAGCATCATACGGGGTGTAACGTACATTTGTGTGCCCTGGACGTGCTACAGAAATTTGCAGGTGCTGGTGTCATTGCGGTGTACCGCTAATGACTAGAGGTTAATAGCAAGGTCCCCACGGAATCAGTTATTGCAGTATCTGGTGCTCTCTCGTGCCCCTCCGAAATTAAGGTCTGGCCACTCATTTTCAGTGTTGACCACTTAAACCCGCACCTTCTACAGTGCACAAGGTGTTGGCGGTTTGGTCTCTCCTTGGGGGGCTGCAAATTGTCGCTTCACTGTTGCTGCTCGTGTGGGAGCACGCACTCAGCTCCTTACGGTAATTCAGATGAGGTAAAGTGCTGCGTCTGTCAGCAGGGCCATCCAGCAGACTGCTCCAACTGCCCCTTGCGTGCTCAGGAAGTCAGTGTGCTGGAGGTTCTGTAAAAGCGTCGCTCTTCGGGGGCAGAAGCTACAGCCTTGGTTAAAGAGCGGGCTTTCGGATACGCTGGTGTCGCTTGTCCTCAGGTGAATCCTACGGATTCTTCCTTGCCTTCCCTTGTGGATGCTGCCATAGCAAAAGCCATTCCGGCAGCTGTTGACTGCCTGCAAGGTATATTTTAAGAAATATTTCAGCAAAGGCAAGCTGAAATGCAAATGATGCCTTAGTTTTCTCAGCGGCTCCAAGGTTTTCAGGCCATGCTCGCTCCCATGCAGCATGTAAATCGAAACTCAGCTCATTCCACGTTGAGCCTTTCTCAGACCCCCACAGCTCCTCCCCAGAGCTTTCCAGTTCCCCAGCCAGTGACAGCTTCTTTGGTAACGCCACCCCATACCAACACCCCGGGCTAATGCTGCATCAGTGCTTGCACGAGTACCATTGTAGAGTATAGCACTGGCGCCAGGTGTTCTACTACCTCCGCCAGTCAAATAATCCCGAACACCCCATCTATCAAAATCATCCGTCATCGATAGCTTCCCTGGATACTTGCTCATCCTCAATTGTTCATCCTCAAAATTCAATTCAATTCAAAATCAATTCTTCATTTCTCAAACGCGCTGGAAAACACGACGACGAGGAAGAGGGGACACAAGACAGTGCCGTCTTGTCTCTTCCTCGTCGTCGTATTGTCAAGCGCTGTTTACGATGGACGGATACAAACTAGCTCAGGTGTCATTTCTGTTGATCGATTGTTCCACAGTTCCACGGCCTCCAGATTCATGTGATGAAACTTCGAGACAAGAGATGATTGTGACCTTTTTTCAACAAAGGAGACACGTAACCTCCACCAGGCCCTTCTGCGAAGTCAAAAATTAGGAAAGCCCAGCTCTGCGACGACACCCAGGGGGACATCCTAACCAGAGCAGGTGACTGAGGCTAACATCAACTAATCATGGCTCCTCTCAAAGTATTACCATGAAATTACCACTCGATTCGTTCCTCTTGTTTGAACCTTTAGTTTTAAACAGCTAATGAAATTATCCCTGTACAAGAACCTTGGTTGGATTCTGGCACAGTTGTTATATTACATAACTACAGAACCTTCTGACTGGACCTTGCAGGTCGCATTGGCGGGTTACTGATAGTGGTATCTATTAACTTCTGTCGTAATACGTCTATAACTTTTGACTTCTTCTCCGAATATGATTCTTCGTATTGATTTGCTCTTCCTGATGCTACACTTTTTTGTTAATAAACGCGTATTTTCCCCACGGAGTTTCCGTCCGAAGTGGGATCTTTAGATTCAGCCCTTTCGGTTAGCCAGGAAGCTGTGGTTGTGGCGGGAGACTTTAAGTTGTATTATGTGTCTTGGGTGTAGAATCTATTATCATCAGCGTTGCATCGAGGACATCACCACAATCGACACCTGTCGTCTTGCGCGATCGGTGTGCGCTGGCGCTACGTCTTTGTTTTTGAGTCGCCATTAAAGGTTGAGAGCCCTCTGTCGCTCTCTACTTTGTCTGAAGACCTCTCCGGTCCTTAGTGGTTAGACAATCTGATATTGTGGATTTAGGACAGGCACCCCAGGGAAACTTCCGTGGAAATGGGCAGGGGATAATAACCTACATTGGCGAAATGTGGGCGATGATACATTTATAAGTGGTCAGACTCGGTTTGTCCTAGACCTTTCTGTTGCGACCTGAGGGCTGGTATTGTCGTGGTCAACAGTTGGTTGCAAGACGAACAGTGAATATATCCCTGTAACTTTTAAAAACTTTTCCACAGCGAAAATACCAAGCCAAACATACATCCGTTTGTCAATGGTACTAAGTTCTCGGAGCTCTGCAATGCAATCTCAGCTTTTCCAGCTATGGATCAGAATTACGGTGGTGAAAGCGTTGTGAAAGCTATTAAGCAGTTGATACTTCGAGCAAAATTTATGGTCTCATCAGTCCATCGCAACCCAGTACCCTTGGTGGAATGAGTAATGTACTAGAGACTTCCGACGTCGAAAAGCCGCTTGGCAGCAGCTTGTCCACAATCAGAGACCTGCTTAGTGTATCACGTGCGAACTTTATTACGTGCGAAGGAAACATTTAGGACAGGAAAATTTTCGGCCCTATCACAACGAAATCGCCGACAAGCATTATTGAAGTTTATTAGGTCTAGGAAATCATGTTCCCTTTCTCCGAATGCACCCTGCCTGGTTCCTAACCACCAGAAACCGTTGAAGTTTTCCAGAACATAGCTTGTGATCTGCAGCCGCAGTTTCTGACAAGGATTTCGTCGACATTCTGTCGAAATGTCGGAACGGTTGACTTTGAAGAGGTTCATATATACAGAGTAGATAGATTGATTTCTTGTCTTCCAGGGTCTGCGTCTGGTCTAGGCGGTATTACCACAGCGATGATTAAATTGTACAATGAAGCTCTGGCAGATCTCCTAAAAGTAGTTAAAAACGCGTGCATGCTTCCTGAATGGCGTTTGGTCAAGATTTTATTGTTTCTTGAGAAACCGGAGCTTCCACATGTGATAATATCTGTCCCCGTCGATCGGCACCACGAGGACGCCACCGAGCGTGAGAACCGCCGTAGCGGAACATGCGGAGGACATGGCCATCGCCCTGCCCATCCCCGACGCGGTGCTGAGTGACTCGAGACAGGCGGTGCGGAACATAACCAGCGATCAAATCTGCAGGGAGGACGAGCGCGTATTGGGAGCGGCCATACTGCAAGACAGAAAAGTGCGAATAAATTGGTTGCCGGCGCACACGGGCGCCGCGGCGGAACGCAACAAGGAAATGTCACACGCAGCGGCATGAGCGCTCACAAAACCACGCCCCGGCGACCGACCGTCCGGCGTGGTTCGGAGCCAAGGGCAGCGTGACGGACTACAACGACATCGCGAAGGCGTACCGCCTGGCTCGCAGGACTCTCCCACCCCTGCACCCAAAGCTAAGTCGATCGGATGCGGTACTACCAGGGGCCGGACACTTCCGCGAGTTCTGGTATTGGAAATGAAGTGCCGCCATGACGCTGGTACCCAGCGAAAATTCAGCAACTTTAGCATAGGTGCCTATTTTTCCAACATACGCAGCAATAAAGTGAAGCTATTCTATTATCTGTACAAATAAAATGTGTTCTTGGCTGTTTCCTTGTTTTGACACCCTATTTATTTATTTAGCCCGTTCATTCGTTGCGCCCATGGGCGCCGCTTTCGCTGTTATCTCTTCCGCTACCGTGCTGCCATTCTGTTCGTCTGCTCCTGCCGCTCTGACTTTGTGCCCTCGCAGAAATTTTTTTGTATGCCTTAAAGGTGAAAATGTTAGTGTCTGTGAATTCTATCGGGCTCAAAATGTCAGAAAAACTGAGAAAATGACACAAGGCGCGCTGAGCAGCTGTGTGGTGCGACAACTCGGGGAAAAATAGTACAACGAAATTTTTCCGCTTCCCATCGGACGACAGGTAAGTTGATCGCCCCGCCCTGAAGCCTGCCTGGCAGCTCTCGAGAAGACCGTTGTACTCAAGGAAGTACACGAGCCTCGATTTATCATCTTCTCGAGAAGCTTGCACAGGCAGCTGGTCAGGGCAATGGGTCGATAGCTAGCAGGAGAGGAAGGGTCCTTCCCCCCCTTCAAGAATGCTACGACTATGGCCTCCCTCCAAGAGCGAGGAATGTGCCCCGAAAGCCATAGGTTGTTGTATAGATGTAGGAGTGTTTCAAGAGTGTCTGGTGTAGGTGTTGTATCATGGTGTATGTGATTTTGTCTGCACCTGGAGCTGAAGGCTTACATGTGCTTAGAGCAGCCCTCAGCTCATGTGTGAAAACAGGGAGTTGTAAGAAGTCTGTGATTTGTTGTTGTCACGTAGGGACTTCTTTTCACAAGAGGCTTTATGTTTCAGGAAAGTTTTGTGTAGTGTGCAGAGCTTGACACGTGTTGAAAGTGTTGTGCAAGTGTGTTAGCCTGATCTTCTAGTGTGCCCCCAGTCGTGCTGACCAAGGGCAGGCTATGTGTATGTTGTCCTTTAAGTTTACGTATTCGTGTCCATCCCTTGCGTGTGTCTGTGTATGAATTACGGATGTTATGAAGGAGCGCCAACTATCCCGTTTTGCCTCACGGCGCACGCGCTTTCCCAAGGCCTTTCTCTTTTAAAAAAGAAATTAATTAGCCGACGTGGGGTACCTGCGAAGGACACCCCACGCCTTGTTCTGGGCCTCTCGCGCCCGCCTACAGTCCTCGTTCCACCAGGGCCTCCTTGGTTGCGGGACGCACTGGAGGCCTGGGGATAGACTTTTCGGCGGCGTCGAGTATGTGTGCCGTGACGAGTTGGGCTGCTTCCTTCACATGTAGGTGTTTTATGGTTGTGTGGTGTAGTTTAGATGTTTCTGTGAATGTGCTCCAGTTTGCTTTTGATTCATTAAACCTGTTATGGGAAGATGGACTGCATGGGCCTTTACCTAGTACGTAGGGAAGTGGGGAAATGGTCACTACCATATGGGTCTGTGCCCACACCCCACTCAAGACATGGAAAGAGAACTGCGGACCAATAGCCAAGTCAAGATGCGAGTATGTATTGTGTCCTAAGTTATGGTATGTAGGCTGTTTTTTGTTGAAGAGGCATGCTCCGGAGGATGTAAGAAACTTCTCTATCAGGCGACCTCGGGCATCCGTTCTAGAGAGAGCCCCAAAGAGGGTTGTGCGCATTAAGGTCGCCTGTTAGTATGTATGGTTCGGGCAGCTGGTCGACCAGCGCCTCGAAATCCGAGCTCGAAAGTGCATGATCAGGAGGAATGTAAATGGAGCATACCGTTATCAACCTATTAAATATTATCGTACGGATTGCTACAGCCTCAAGGACAGTGTTCAAAGTGACAGGGTGGCATGCTAAGGATTTCCGGGCGACAATTGCCACACCTCCTGAAGAGTGTGTGCAGCCAACCCTGTCCTTTCTGAATACCATGTACCTATTTAAGAAATTTGTTTGTTTAGAACTGAGGTGGGTTTCCTGGAGACACATGATACTTGGCTGATTGGCATGCAGAATCTCATACACATCGTGAAGATTTTTAAGGAGGCCTCTGCAGTTCCATTGGATGATGTTTTCTGTTCCCATTATTTAAATTTAAGAATAACTGGAATGTGTGTGTGTGTTTGTTCATGTGTCGTCTTTCGGGGCTGTTATTCTAGGATTTTTAGGCTTCTCTGTCACCCTTGGACATCGGAGGCCGCTCCTTGCGCTGCGTTGCAGGCAGGAACGGCGCGACATCCATCTCCTCGTCGGATGCCAGAAGGGTTCCCGGCGGACCAGGCCCCCCGGTCTTGGCCCACTTTCGGGAGCCCTTCGTTTGAGCCGCCACCGCCGAGGGCGTCGGGGCACCAGGGGGTGGCACGAGCGGTGCGCGTGACGGTGGGAGCCGATGCTAAAAGGTACCGATGTTCCTGATGCCTTCGTAAGATTTTATGTTCTTGGAAACCGGAGTCAGATGTGAATTCGTCCCGGATCGGCAGCCCGAGACGCAGAGGTTGTAACCCATACGACTGCTGACCTGGCCATGCGGCCTGCCGACGCTTGGGCTGACCAGAGGACGTGCGGAACAAGGGACATTGAGGGGGACGAGGCGTATTGGGACGGCCATCTGCAGAGAAAACTGGAAAATCTGGTTGCCGACCAACGGGGCCCGTCGCCAAGAATGGCAACCACGGCTGAGCGCACAAACAGCCCGGCGACCCCGTCCGGCTGGTTGGAACCAAGGGCTGAGACTCATTCCGTCCAAGCTACCGCTGGTGAAGGTTGCATGTCCCAGTACTGAGTGATGATGGATTTCGGAATTTGGGGCCGGACATTCCGGAGGGTACTTGGAATGCAGGCCCCTCGCGGTCCACGAAAACGTAAGGTTTGCATGGCCTTTTTCAAGCAAGTTGCAATAAGTGAGAGTGATTTAGATTTGTGCACAAGTCTTGATCTCTGGCATTATATTTAGCCCTTTCATCGACCCCATGGGCCGTTCGCTTACACTGCGCGGGTTCGGAATGTAAGGACGATGGAGCATCGAATGAAGCCTGCATTTAATATTGTGGAAGTGCGAGCGGTAAAAGGTCAGGATAATGTGTTTGTGGGGATTATCTTGTCGTCCCTGCGCATCGTGATGCAGCACAGCTGTGACGCCCTGATCCTTTAAACCTTCGAGAAGGTCGGCATCTGTTTCCGTCAGAG
This sequence comes from Haemaphysalis longicornis, assembly GCA_013339765.2. Lineage (NCBI taxonomy): Eukaryota > Metazoa > Arthropoda > Arachnida > Ixodida > Ixodidae > Haemaphysalis > Haemaphysalis longicornis. The sequence continues at coordinate 220,907,706 of CM023450.1, read as the reverse complement.
ATCTGTCTCAGAAATCACACCCTGGGAGCTGTTTAGGCTCCTGTGTTTGCGTGACCCTGATGTCCAGATCATGGATGCGGGTTTGTGCAAGAAGAGTGCGGGCTTTTGTTCGGCATTGAGTTCTACAGGATTTTCCGGTCCTGAGCTTTTTAGCTTGATATTTGCCACCTATGGTGCTTTGCAGAAATTTAGAGATCAAGAATACGGACATGGAAGCGACAGGTCTTGCTGAGTCAGCTGACTCAATCACAAGGAAACGAGCATAGTTATTCACGGTTGTTGACAAGACAGTTGTTGAAAGAGGTGGAAAAATTTCGGTGCGGCCTTTTCGGGGCCGATCACGTTTTGGGGGGGGGGGGGGTTCGGACAATTCCATATGATACATTGGAAAGCAGGGAGAGTGGGTACTTTCTTATAGACCTTACCCTGGTAGTCAAAGAGGTCCCGGAGCTCCCTGCCTGGTTGAACAGACAGGGAGCCCATCCGCCGGAGCTTGACCTGGGCTCCGACGGCCACCGTTCATGGTTTCTAACCCTCCACCTATAAACACATCGCCACGGTTGTTCCAGCTTATGTTTGGGCTCGGGGTCCGCGGTATTGCCAGTACGTCACCAAGATTGCTCAAGGTGCCCCGTGCGGGGTCTCGCGGGCCTGACACGGAAGGAAATGTGCAACAGATACCGCCTCTGCTCGGGCCACTTCCCCAACAGTACTTCCGCCGACCCCGCCAGAAGGCGGCTGTTGTGGACGGCTGTTCCCACTGATCGACGGTTGTTCCCACTGATCGACGAAGGCAACAAAAACAGGTTATTGCGGGTGCGCTTTTGTAGTTCATTTTCACGCACATTACTGTCTAATGCATAATTCACGTGCTATAATTACGCATGAGTTCAAGGTGTGTCCTTTGCACAGAATTTCACGCTACCACCTTAACATACAATTGCCGCCCTTCGTTGCCTACTTAAACATGACAATATCTACCCTATCTTCAAGGACAGTCCCGGGCAGAAGCCAAGGCAGCTTCGGCTCAAGACCACGCGTACCACAACAGCATTGTCGCAGTGACAGGTAGGCACAGTCAGGCGTGTTGCTTTTCGGTTCGTATTTTCGGGCTCGTAGGAAGGGGCGCGAATTTTTGCTTTTTGTAGTGGACGAGAAAGCGACGGGCAAGGTGAGGGAGGTGTGCGGAGATTTGAGGAGCCAATATGCAGGGTACAGCGCGAAAGTGCACAGCACGGAGCGTCTTCTTTGATTGCCTTTTTCAATTTTGGGTTGCATGTCATGATGCCTTGGTAGCGCAACAGTAACATACACTGAAGAAATAACGGACAAGCACAATCGCATACGCACAACTGAAATTTTGTTCATACAAAATACACAGTTGGCTTTCTTATGTGCCTTTGTTTTAATAAAATTGCAGTTGCGAGTGTATGCGCTTGTGCGCGTTTGTGCTCTTTCTTCAGTTTCTTTTAGTATTGCGGCCCTTAATTTGTATACCTTAAGCTTCCGTAATCTGCACTAAGCAAAAAGTGCTATAACGGTTGTTTGTATGCATGCCATGGCTGTGGCTCCGAATAATTCAGTGTGATGTCAGCAAAATATGAATACCTGGCGCTCTATATTATCTCGCTAGATTCCAGCCAGACCCCGGTTCACCCCGAATACCCACTGCCTGGACTGTGTGGCCTTGCCGCATACGGCCGTTCGAGTGCGTGTCATGCCCGGTAACATCCGTCCAGGAAAGACCACTTAAGGGCACACGTTTTTTGGCGCTTTTTTGTTGTTCTGTTAATTATGTTACCTGTTTTCTGTCTCTTTAACCAAATCCAGGCTGTCTCCCTTTTGTTTTCACAAGGACTATTAGGCTACTCTTCACATTACAAAGTTATATACAACGACATTACATATTTCAGATGTGATACCTCGCATATGTGAAGAGAAGTTCATATGTAATGAAAATATGCGATATGCCAACACTCCACATCTCATGCTACCGTTCATTAAAGATGCCAGAGAATAAAGTGCTGTTAATATTGCCACGTAGCCAAAGACCACACAGTTGTCTTCAAGAGAAAGCAAGTTATTGGAGCGAACTTGTGCTCCCCCAAAAACTCAAAGAACACACAGGCGGCGAAGCACCAGTAAAAAAACTCACGTGCCCAGATGAGTGCCGGCGAATGAGAATGCCGCGGCGTCTGCTTGGCGAGCGTTTATCTTTCGGCATAATCGTCTCTCGAACCATCGAATTACATACAGAACACTGGAGATCACAGAAGAATATTCTAGTCCAATAACGACATGGCGAAACACTCTCCCTATCAAAGGAGATAACCCGTGCGGCACAAAAAGAATGGAACACGCGCTTCGCTACGCACAGATATCTGATACAGCCGTGCACGGCCGGGCAGTAAACACAACACATAAACAAGGCAAACCTAATGCAAGATTCGCGGCAATAACAACGTTGGATTTGAAATTATAGCTACAGCTATCTGGATTGAATTGAGCCTAAACTTCTTAGGGGTGCAGAACAGTGCATGAATTATGCATGATTTATGTCAAGGAATTTATGACATGCATTCATAAATTTTAAGCGACGCTATTTAGTCCTCATCTGTAGCCAACGGAATTTCCTTTGCTAAAGAACATGAAAATTGCTGATAGATGGAGCTGTGCGCGCCCTCTGCACTGATCCTAACCCCAATCTAGCATCTCTACAGCTCCTACACCACCTTACCGAGGTCGCAAGGGGAACGTATATACACTAAAGCCGGTAGACCACAGCTGTCATGAAGCGACTAAGGAATGATGAAAAAGGTATCGGAAGGCAGCTAGGATAAAAAGCCGCCGAAAAGCCGCCGAGGAACTCTGGGGCCTCATAAGGCCCCAGAGTTCTACAAACTCTTCAGTAACCAAGTGGCACTACGTTGTCACACGAGGAAGGAAGGGAGGTTGTCTGGAGAGGTAAAGGAATTCGCCTTGAATATGTATTTTCATGAGCCAAGCTCTTACCGCCAACTCTCGCACGTGTTTGCTTTGCCATCACCAAGGTCCCTCCTAAGGTTGTTATCTGACATTCCAGTTGCACAAGGAATTATTTCAATTGTATTTGACATTCATTAAAGAAGTATAAAAAATCGGCCAATGGAAGATCGTGCATGCATTATTGCACTTGATGAAATGTCAGTGAAAAACATTTACAGTAGGACAAAATGAATGATGTCGTCATTGGATTTTCAGGTGATGGCTCGGAGAGGTCAACATCGGTGGTCAATGTAGCGTTTATTGGACTCCTTTCTGGAATCTCGCGATCGTGGGTGATGCCAGTGGCGTTCCCTGTTGCCAAAACTTCTCTGCGTGCGGATCATATTCAGAGACTGCTGCTGGCTTTGATAGCGCAGCTTGCAGAATGTGAGCTATGTGTCAAAGGTGTGGTGTGTGTTCAGGGGTCAAATAACATTACATTATTTGATGAGTTGGCCGTGACGCCGCAGTATCCATACTTTGGAAGGAACGGGCACAAAGTTTATTTCTTCGACACTCCGCACCTATTGAAGTGCACAAGCAATAACCTTCGAGCCCCGCACAAGCTTTTCACTGGCTCTAAATTGTGGACAGGAGCTACAGTAGTGAACTATACGAGCGCTTCGGCCCAGTTACAGGGAAATAGGCAAGAAAATTAACAATCCGTCATATCTATAAGAGGCCTTTCAACAGTATGAAAGTCAAGCTTGCGACGCAAGTCCTGAGAGAGTCCGCGTCGGTAGCGATGTCAGTCATTATTGCTCATTGCAGGCTGCATGCGGCTGCCAAATCTAATGCAGACTTCATTGCAAATATGAACAAGCTATTTGATTGCCTCAATAGCAAAATTACCGCTGCCAGTACTCCTTAGAAAATGAATTATGCTGCAAGTGCCACCTGAGACCACCTAGTTTTTTGCGAGAGGCAATCAAATGGATATCGTGCTGGTGATTTGGCAGCCCTAGGCAGCTGCACACCATCCGTGGCTGGCTAGTCACCATACAGGCTACCGTTAAGACGTGGCAAGACCACAAAAATGGCAGCACCTCACTCCGTGGATGATGGCAATGGTGCGGAGTACGGGGACTCGAAATGACATCCCAGTTGCGCTCCGAGGGACATCCCTTTTGCTTCAATAAAGCTTGGTTTGGGCCCCGACCAATTTGCGCCCCGACCCTCATTCGATTTGAGCCTTGAATTGCACCTTGATTATTGACCTAAACGAAACTGCAACTCACGGCTCAAATCAAATTCCGCTTGGTTTTCGCTTGATGGTGGTTTCCGCACGGATGGACACGGACGGACATTGGTAGGTCCTAAGGAACTTCGCACCGTCACAGGGGAGGGACTAAGCCGGCTGATTCTCGAGTACTAACTCACGGTCGTAGCGCAATGGGTAACACGAGTGACACTACCTCTGTCTGGTCTACCAGACACAGGCTCGAGTCCTGCCGGTGCCTGTGTGATTTTTTGCGATTGTAAATGCTATGCGCACGGACGCGGACGGTCATTGTGTGGTTCTGAGATACTCCACAGCTAAAATATAAACTTCACTTGCCCCCTCACCCCCTCACGTGCAGAAAGATCCGCTAGAAACTTTTTCCGGCCTTTCAGACATACTCATGGCTTCAATGAGCATCCAAATGTTTTTCAATTTAGTGCTGCGTTGAAACACACTTTTGATGAAAAACTGTATAACCTGTCGTGTCGCGGAAATTGCGATGTTGTCGATTCCCACCTTCTTACACGTTGTCCTTAGGTGATCCTGAAGCTGAGCAGGCCTTTGTAACAGAAACGCTTTTCCGAAGCGAGACATCGGGTGATGACCTCCTTCACATCCTGGAGGAGAATGTCTTGTACTGCTTTGCGGGCGGCATGACGAAGCGGTTCCTTGAGAACAGGCCAGAAGATTGTGTCTGCCAGCCATTGCTAAAGAGGAGTGATCCCGCATTCTCGGGTTTCCACCAAACCTTACCCATGCTTAAGTTTTATGTTAAGCAAGACGAGCGTTTTGCCACTTTGACGCTGCCTTTTGCTGCTTTTTTCGAGGCAGTCAAGGAAATAAAATGTTTTGGGGAACACATAAGCGTGGTCGCGCATTTGTGCCACCTGACCACTGTACTGAAAGATAAGCCAAACAGCAGTCTGCCCAAACAAATCTTTTGCTCAGGAAAGTGTCGCATAGACCTGCTGCGGCAGTTTTACTGTGCACGGCTTATGCTGGACATAAATGACCTCAATCGAGTCTTAAAAAAGAGCGCGAGAGAAAGTCCACTTACAAAAGGAAGCTCGAGAAGCTTCAAAATAAGGCAAAATTTTCTTACAAAGAGTTGTCATTTCAGTGCAGTGTATCTGAATAGTGCGTCTTTGCAAAACACGTCAGCGCATTTCGATATTTGCACAAACAGCGTGTAGCCCATTGTCTTTCTGCAGACATTCATTGCCCACACACTAGCACTCTTGTCTCAAAATATTTCCTAGCTTCCACGCGCGAATTTTAAGATCTTGTACTTGATACCGGCAAGTTGGGCAAGTAGTACGACTACTCGGCATTCTTGCCGTGAGGGCTCTCATTATGTCAAATCAGGAGAAAAGAGTTCCTTCTGGAAAAGCCACAATTTTTTAGATGCGAAGCATCTCATGCTCGGAGCTGTGTCCCTTCCTCCCTTGTTGTCGTCCGCCGTCCGCACTCTACTGCGCATGCGCGTCTCTTCGGCCCCGTCAGCGTTTGGGCTGACGTCAGCGCAGTCCACTATAAAAATAAATAGTTAGGCGGCGCCCGGCTTCTATCCCACGACTCTCTGGCCGCAACGGGAGGTACGTGGCGCTCTTCCCTCTGCGCTACATACCGAGACGGGAGCATGTGCTACGAACGCGCATTATGTCCTTCGCTAATTCAAAGTACGTCAAGAAGCTACTGATACAACGAAGGCACGCGAAGGTGAACGTCAACGAAAACGACGAACTGAAAACTTTAGAGGAGGATGTTGAATTTCCTGTGGGAAAGCTGTGGCTGGAAGGGCCACGCGCCTTGCAGCTCAACCAGAGGAGGACAAAGAGGGCAGGCAGCGGGGTAGGCGCGTGAGCACGCAATAAAGAAAGACGAGAACCAGGAGGTTTTCGAACAAGTAACGCGGGTGTCGGTCTCTTCGCTGTCTCTACATTTCTCTGTCTCCAAATGGGGGTTCACACTACGTTCCCATTCGTGCAACGATAAATGAAACAACATAACGGAAACACAATGGAACCTACACGGAACCCCCATGATGCTTCGCATCCTTCTCTTGGTTCCCCACGGGAAGATGGTGTAATTTTTTCAGTAAGCCAAGAAAGCCTGCTGTGCCAGAAGCAACTGTACCAGCAAAGTTGAGGTGCTATCGACTTTTAGGGGTGAAGCTCCTAAAGCCATGGGTCTGTCCATCCCTTGTGTCTCGTGGTACGTGACCGCCGCATGCTTTCGGAGATGTCGCAAAGTGGGCCGCGTTGCACGCGCAAGAACCGGCTGCAACCGGTAGCGCAAACTCGGCACAGGGAGCGCGAGCTTGTCTCTGTTCGTTAACGGAGGCGCGAGCGCACGTGCACTGCAAGGGGGAGATCACGCAAGAGATCAAGCCACTAACGCAGGCAGTCGTTCTCGGAGATCGAACGAGACGCAAGGACCTTTGCTCGTTTCCTCTCGTCTTGTTCGGGCACAAGTTGGCTCTAAATAAAAGTTCTTTCTTTACCGTTGTGTCCCATCCTACATGATAAATTGTGGTGTAGGTGCGGGGTAGTCCTCGATGGCGCGGGGCCTTTCACCAGGTCTGGGCCTGGGAGCATTGACTCCGAAAATAAAAGTTGATTTGTACAATGTACTCACACAGTCTTACGTCTTTCTTAATGATGTAATGGGCGAACTTTCACGGGAGAGTTACGGTTACCGATGATCTCCCCCTCTCGAGCTTCGCCCCACTTATCATCATTCATTCCGTGGATATGGCGTGATTTTTTTGTTAGGGCGTCTTCGAAAATCAAATGAATTACCTCCAGCCGATGACTAAACTTATAGCATAGCTCCGATTTGTCCTATGCTTGCAACAGAGCGCACCAAGCTCAGCCTATGAGCTCTATAAAGGAAAATATGTTATATGCTTCAGGCATATTGCCTGACGGCTTTATATGCCTCAGGCATATGAAAGAGAATGTTTTGACAACCGCTCGAAAGGGAATCGTTCTGTGCGGGCCCCCCTGGCTGATTCATTAAATGCAGTCGATATGACTTACTATTGTAAATATTTCTCCATGTCCGCAACCTCGCCATCATCCACGAAGTGGAGATGGTGCCTTTTTTTCTTGTTAGTTGGTTGGACACTTTGGCCCACCATGCACTTGGGAACAAATTGGCGCTAGTGACGCGATTGCCGGTTATTTGGGGGTATACCAGCTGACCAAGCCGTGTATTACTGAGACAGCTTCAGAAAGGATCACTACCTAAGCCCGGAACTGATGCATCGCATATGCCACGAGACATGCCCTGCCGACAAGTGAAAAATCTGACGGAGTGAGACGGCAGACCACACGCACATTCAGCGGGGCTACAGCAAATACCCAGAGAAAGCAAGGTCAAGAACAATCCCACAACAGCTCAAGGCAGCCGCTAAGAGCACACCAGCACCGTCCAGCAGGTCCTCGGGGCGCTCAAAAGGCAGAGACCCAGCAAGCCGGAAACGGCGAGCAGGAACCCGTGCCTAGTACCGGCAACCCCGCAGACGACGTAGGCTCTCGTGCGTGGGCGCGAGCGCCCAGGTGCAGGCACAAATACAGTTTGTTCTAATCCAATTTAATTTCAAGCACAGCCACTCTTCGGTCATATAATAAACCTCATGGTAAGTCGCGTGACTTTAAATAATTAACTGTTAGAATCAGGCGACTGAGCAAAATCATATTTGCAATGCTGATACTACTTCATACTAAGCGAATAGCATTAAAAAATCTCGATATCAAATGAACGCCGTATTTAACAAACCAAATACGCGTATTAGGAATTCCAATTTTCGAGACTGCAAGGAAATGCAAGAAAATTTGACAAAAAGTAAATAATTTAAGTGGTGATATACAACAATCCTCCAGTGTAAAAATTGTAATATCCCAATGCACGCTGTCTGAAGAGGACAAACAACCAGCGCAACATTGTGCTACTCAGGAAAATGACGAGCTTTTTTTAGGAGTCGTAGTGGCATTTCTGTCGAAACGTTTTTGCAGTTATTGGCCTTTTACCTGAGTTCCACCTTTGTAGGTTGGCAAGGGCAGTCCCTCATTCAGCGATCAGGTGTGTGTATAGGCCCGTGCGTGGCGCCTGTTTTATGTGATTTTTTTATTCAAAATTGATCGTTGTGTGGAAGGATGTCTATTTGGAGGCGTGCAGCGCATCTTTCGATACGTAGACGACTATTTGATGCTGGTTGAAGTACACGTTCTACTGCCTGAACCTGTGAGTAAGGTGCTAGCAGTATTTAAGACCGAAGGAATTGGTCTGTCTTTCACCTCTGAGGTGCCGAAACAAAACTCGCTCCAGTTTCTTGACCTTAGTTTGCATTTTAAAAGTAGTCACGTTTGATTTGGTTATGAACTACGTTAAGCAAAACCAATCCTTAATTTCAAATCAGCCTACTTTAAAGTAGTAAAAAGAGGCATTGCTTTTTCCTGCAAAGATATGCACTAGCAAAATCCTGTAAACATTTATTAGGCGCTACGTTTGCGAAGCAAGTAGCCCGACTACAAGACGCGAGTTTTCCTTCCAGTGTACTCGCGGCTGTCACCAATAATTTAATAAAAGTTGTAAAAGGTTATGCTAAACGTAACTCGAGTGGTGATCCTCCGTAGAAGAACAATTTGCAGTCATTCCTTACACACACAGGATTGCCTACGGGCCTAAAAATGTAGGTTCCCGTTATAATGTTAACGTGGTGTTCAACGCTCCAAATAAATTATCATATATTTGTCCACTGGTGGCCACAAAAACAGATACCAATAAAAAGCCGGTAGTTAATAAGTGCACTATAAACCACAAGTACTATTATGTTGCGTGTGCTGTAGGCGCGTCTATGGCATCCCGTTATCTTGTGGTTTTGTTACATAGGTCAAACCGGTCGTTGCGTCAATAAACGACTGCGCGAGCATTACCTGTCCATCCAGAACACTTTCCTTTGTAACTTGTCTTCTCAGTGTGACACGTGTGGTTGTACAAAGGCTTTGTCTGACACAACCGTGTTGTTCAAACACACTAATTAGCAAACAAGATAGGCGTCAGAAGCTTTTTACATATCTAAACATTGTGAAACTTGCGTAAGCCAACCTTATGTGACCTTGCACAAAAGCGAAGTTTGTTATCTTGCAGAACGTGTGACTTGACGGGTTGCAGGCTTGTGTACTGATCCCTTCTGTGTACTGAGCAGCGGTTGGACTTTGGACCAGCGGTTGCGGCGGAATGCTCGACCACTAAAGACTGTACTAATTCACGCAGGTTGCTTCGGCAGCGGTACGACCAGCGCAGTTTCCAGCCTGTATCAGTGATCCCGGAGCTGACGGCACGTGCGGGTGTATCTCGCGCCTGCGTCCACTGGCCTCTCTCTCAGCTGACCACCTCTGAAGATCATCATGCGACTGCGCCCGCGAATCCCTGCTTTCGTCGAAGTATAACAAGGACTCCCCAAGCACCGTGAAGGCACTTTCGAGCAGCGGTTGCGGAGGAATGCTCGACCACTAAAGACTACTAATTCACGCAGGTTGCTTCGGCAGCGGTACGACCGGCGCAGTTTCCAGCCTGTGTCAGTGATCCCGGAGCTGACGGCACGTGCGGGTGTATCTCGCGCCTGCGTCCACTGGCCTCTCTCTCAGCTGACCACCTCTGAAGATCATCCTGCGACTGCGCCCACGAATCGCTGCTTTCGTCGAAGTATAAAAGGACTCCCCAAGCACCGTGAAGGCACTTTCGAGCAGCGGTTGCGGAGGAATGCTCGACCACTAAAGACTGTACTAATTCACGCAGGTTTGCTTCGGCAGCGGTACGACCGGCGCAGTTTCCAGCCTGTATCAGTGATCCCGGAGCTGACGGCACGTGCGGGTGTATCTCGCTGCCTTGCGTCCACTGGCCATCTCTCTCAGCTGACCACCTCTGAAGATCATCCTGCGACTGGCGCCCACGAATCGCTGCTTCGTCGAAGTATAAAAGGACTCCTCCAAGCACCGTGAAGGCACTTTCGAGCATCGGTTGCGGAGGAATGCTCGACCACTAAAGACTGTACTAATTCACGCAGGTTTGCTTCGGCAGCGGTACGACCGGCGCAGTTTCCAGCCTGTATCAGTGATCCCGGAGCTGACGGCACGTGCGGGTGTATCTCGGCGCCTGCGTCCACTGGCCTCTCTCTCAGCTGACCACCTCTGAAGAATCATCCTGCGACTGCGCCCACGAATCGCTGCTTTCGTCGAAGTATAAAAGACCTCCCCAAGCACCGTGAAGGCACTTTCGAGCAGCGGTTGCGAGGAGGAATGCTCGACCACTAAAGACTGTACTAATTCACGCAGGTTGCTTCGGCAGCGGTACGACCGGCGCAGTTTCCAGCCTGTATCAGTGATCAAGGAGCTGACGGCCCGTGCGGGTGTATCTCGCGCCTGCGTCCACTGGCCTCTCTCTCAGCTGACCACCTCTGAAGATCATCCTGCGAATGCGCCCACGAATCGCTGCTTTCGTCGAAGTATAAAAAGCCGCCCGCATCTTCCCGCGGGGGAAACTCGAGTAAATACGTCGCATCTACTCGAGTCAGGCAAAGCGTCACGTCAAGCGAAAGCCAAGTAAAGACGCCCTTGACTGAATTCCGAACGCGCGCTCCGCCGCTTATATACGTTGAGGGGACTGCGTAAGCCGGTCCCAGTCGACGACGTTGGCGTACTTGTAAAGCGGCGTGGACTCTAGGTGTTTGAGCCAAGCGCGGATGTTGCTTCGCCGGAGAACGGCACAGCGGTTATATGCGCAGCGCGCCCGAAGGAGAGGAAACCGCGGAAGAGAGAGTACTGCACATGCGCCGGCCCCAGCGCGTCTGCCGCGGCTATGACGCAACAGAATCCAACACAATCCACTTTAATCCAATCCAATCCAAATCCAATCCAAATTTTAAACTAAGCCAATCCAATTCAAGCCAATCCAATCCAAGCCAATCCAATCCAAGCCAATCCAAGCCAATCCAATGCCCCTCGGGAGAGAGTGTTCGAATCCAATCCAATGCCCCTCGCGAGAGAGTGTTCGCTATCGCCTCGACTCGACGCGCATGCGCAGTGAGCGTGCGGACTACGGACGCCAACGCGGGTGACATTGTGAGTTACTAAAATGCTCTGCATTTAAAAGACTCCCCAAGCACCGTGAAGGCACTTTCGAGCAGCGGTTGCGGAGGAATGCTCGACCACTAAGGACTGTACTAATTCACGCAGGTTGTTTCGGCAGCGGTACGACCGGCGCAGTTTCCAGCCTGTGTCAGTCATCCCGGAGCTGACGGCACGTGCGGGTGTATCTCGCTGCCTTGCGTCCACTGGCCTCTCTCTCAGCTGACCACCTCTGAAGATCATCCTGCGACTGCGCCCACGAATCGCTGCTTTCGTCGAAGTATAAAAGGACTCCCCAAGCACCGTGAAGGCACTTTCGAGCAGCGGTTGCGGAGGAATGCTCGACCACTAAAGACTGTACTAATTCACGCAGGTTGCTTCCGCAGCGGTACGACCGGCGCAGTTTCCAGCCTGTATCAGTGATCCCGGAGCTGACGGCACGTGCGGGTGTATCTCGCGCCTGCGTCCACTGGCCTCTCTCTCAGCTGACCACCTCTGAAGATCATCCTGCGACTGCGCCCACGAATCGCTGCTTTCGTCGAAGTATAAAAGGACTCCCCAAGCACCGTGAAGGCACTTTCGAGCAGCGGTTGCGGGAGGAATGCTCGACCACTAAAGACTGTACTAATTCACGCAGGTTGCTTCGGCAGCGGTACGACCGGCGCAGTTTCCAGCCTGTATCAGTGATCCCGGAGCTGACGGCACGTGCGGGTGTATCTCGCGCCTGCGTCCACTGGCCTCTCTCTCAGCTGACCACCTCTGAAGATCATCCTGCGACTGCGCCCACGAATCGCTGCTTTCGTCGAAGTATAAAAGGACTCCCCAAGCACCGTGAAGGCACTTTCGAGCAGCGGTTGCGGAGGAATGCTCGACCACTAAAGACTGTACTAATTCACGCAGGTTGCTTCGGCAGCGGTACGACCGGCGCAGTTTCCAGCCTGTATCAGTGATCCCGGAGCTGACGGCACGTGCGGGTGTATCTCGTGCTTGCGTCCACTGGCCTCTCTCTCAGCTGACCACCTCTGAAGATCATCCTGCGACTGCGCCCACGAATCGCTGCTTTCGTCGAAGTATAAAAGGACTCCCCAAGCACCGTGAAGGCACTTTCGAGCAGCGGTTGCGGAGGAATGCTCGACCACTAAAGACTGTACTAATTCACGCAGGTTGCTTCGGCAGCGGTACGACCGGCGCAGTTTCCAGCCTGTATCAGTGATCCCGGAGCTGACGGCACGTGCGGGTGTATCTCGCGCCTGCGTCCACTGGCCTCTCTCTCAGCTGACCACCTCTGAAGATCATCCTGCGACTGCGCCCACGAATCGCTGCTTTCGTCGAAGTATAAAAGGACTCCCCAAGCACCGTGAAGGCACTTTCGAGCAGCGGTTGCGGAGGAATGCTCGACCACTAAAGACTGTACTAATTCACGCAGGTTGCTTCGGCAGCGGTACGACCGGCGCAGTTTCCAGCCTGTATCAGTGATCCCGGAGCTGACGGCACGTGCGGGTGTATCTCGCGCCTGCGTCCACTGGCCTCTCTCTCAGCTGACCACCTCTGAAGATCATCCTGCGACTGCGCCCACGAATCGCTGCTTTCGTCGAAGTATAAAGGACTCCCCAAGCACCGTGAAGGCACTTTCGAGCAGCGGTTGCGGAGGAATGCTCGACCACTAAAGACTGTACTAATTCACGCAGGTTGCTTTCGGCAGCGTACGAACCGCGCAGTTTCCAGCCTGTATCAGTGATCCCGGAGCTGACGGCACGTGCGGGTGTATCTCGCGCCTGCGTCCACTGGCCTCTCTCTCAGCTGACCACCTCTGAAGATCATCCTGCGACTGCGCCCACGAATCGCTGCTTTCGTCGAAGTATAAAAGGACTCCCCAAGCACCGTGAAGGCACTTTCGAGCAGCGTGTGCGGAGGAATGCTCGACCACTAAAGACTGTACTAATTCACGCAGGTTGCTTCGGCAGCGGTACGACCGGCGCAGTTTCCAGCCTGTATCAGTGATCCCGGAGCTGACGGCACGTGCGGGTGTATCTCGCGCCTGCGTCCACTGGCCTCTCTCTCAGCTGACCACCTCTGAAGATCATCCTGCGACTGCGCCCACGACTGCGCCCACGAACCGTACCTCCAACCGTACAAGTAGCCATGTCAGACACTGCAAGACAGCAATACCTTACAGCCAAGCCCACCGATTTAGGAGAATTTGCTCAAACCAAGCCGACTTTGACTCAAACTGTCGAGAACTCAAGACCGCCCTCCTGAATAAAAAATACCCGGAAAAAGTTATCGACGACGCTATTGTGCGAGCCAACCAATTAGACCGTAACGAAATCTGTAGGAAAAAAGCCCCGAACGGGAACCCGCAAACTAACTTAGTTTTAACCCACTCATCCTCCGCTCCAAGAGTGTCAACCGTGCTAAAAAAACATCACAATATCCTAATGCAAAGTGACCGCTTAAAAAGCATATTCCCCGAACCACCACGCGTTGTCTACCGGCGTAATAAGAATTTAGGTGACTTTCTTACTAACTCTCGTATCAACCGACCGGCAACTACTGGCTGCATGCCCTGCAATAAACCCCGATGTAAAGTATGCCCACACATGACCACTACACAGCGCGCCACCAGCACGGCTTCAGACTACTACGTAAATATAAAAGGTAACTTTAACTGTGACTCCGCTAATGTCGTATATCTTCTAGAGTGCACTGTTTGTAGGCAACAATATATCGGCTAAACTGAAACGCCCTTCCGAATACGGTTCAATAATCACCGCTCTCATGCAAAAAGCTGCCCTTATTTGCCCCTGTCAAGACATGTGAACAGTCCCGGGCATGCATTTGAACATCTTAAAGCAACGATTTTAGAATCCGCCTTCAAAACGCACCACGATCGCGAGGTTCGGGAATCTTATCTCATTTATAAGTTTGGGTCAGCCACGCTTGGAATTAATGAAAGTTTACGGAAAACTAACGTGCTTATCCCTCGATTAAAATTAGCGGCTTCATAATTTTTATAACCATGTTCATTATTCCTACCCTCGAGTTTGCCATCAGAATTCGCAGAAACTCTCCTAATACAGCAGCTTTATTAGCCTAATGCGGCTCAACAATGCCATTTGTCCTGGGGAGGGAGGCCTCGTTCCCACCACCACTTAAGAATGTTTAACTCTTTGTGATCTATTCATGTTTAACCTTTTGTGACCCTACCTATTTCCTGTTCAATTGCTAGCTTCTGTGAAATGCTCTTTTGTGCCCCCTATCTATGTTCTTGACCCGCGGGGGGCACACCAGTCTCCGCAGTCACTGAATACCTTCCTGTATACTCTTGCCTTTCTTTTCAAACCGCGGTTGTCAGTTTCCGCCATTGTCTGAACTTGCAGCCCGCGCGGCATACGTTGACCCGTCATGGTGCAACCTTGAACGCTGCATTGTTAACACGACCCCTTTTTCTCTCTCTCTCGCTTCCCCCCCCCCTCTTTTTATTTTTCTTGTTTGTTTGTTGATGTTGTAACATAGCCCCCCCTCTTTTTATTTTTCTTGTTTGTTTGTTGATGTTGTAACATAGCCGTAGCCTGACTGTATGCACACTCCCCATTTCCGAAACATTTTCCGCTCTTTCTCACAGTTTTATGCAAACCTATATAAGAAATGTGTTCAAAATGTTTGCGACAGTAAAATTATGTAACTTTACTCTGATGAAGGCAAGTCCCGTTGCCGCTACGTAAGTAAACATTGTTTGTTATTGTTCTTGCTGTGTATCCGACTCTTTATTTAAACTATATATATATATATATATAATATATATATATATATATATATATATAATATATATATATATTTTATATATGTGTGTATATATATATACTGGCGATACCTTATTCTCTAAACATGATAACGTGTCCCGGCGACACAAATATATTTTTTACGGGTGTAGCCTTGCCACAATTCGGAACTAGGGTTAACCAATACTTGCATCTCCTATCCCACTGGTTGGAAATCAATGAGTAGCAATTAAACATAAGGAAAATTCGATGTTAACGCCGATAAATAAGCCATTCAATTATACCACAGCTTTGATCCGTCGAAACAACACACGGAAGCAATCACAAGAACAGAAACGTTGAGGTGTTTGGTTTGAAAATAATCTATGATCGACTACACACGTGTGTAAATTGTTAGCTGAACTGAGCAAAACTTGCGCTGTCTATACAAATGTCGAGGTATCATACCGTTTTGGTTAAAAAGACGCTCAATTAGTATGGGGCACAAGGATTACACAAAACTATGACAGATTGCTCTTTTTGCAGAAGAAGGTAGTGCGAGTATTGGAGGATTACTACGGCAGGCCGTAATATCTACCTACACATGAACTCTTTCTAAAGCACTCACGTATTAGGGCAAATCAAATGTACAACTGCAGATTACTTCAGTACGTTAAGGACAACAATTTATACATTATTCAATGTACTATGCACTCGCCAAGCTTCTCGAACATATCATAGCAACCAATCTAATGAAATACTCGGACCAACATGGTTTTAGAAAGCTACTATTATATGAAACTCAGCCATCAGAATTCACATGCTATCTTAAAACACATGGATGATCATCTACAAGTTGACGCCATCTTCGTCGACTTCTCAGAGACCGACCGTATTCTACGCAAACCCCTGCTTGCGAAGTTATCTACTCTGGGACTTCCCTCAACACTGTTTACTTGGAGTGAACATTTGTATAATACACACCCACTAACTCTCATGACTCTCCCATTTTGCATGTTACCTTCGGTATCCCCTAAAGAAGAGGCATATCACCCGTTATTCCTAATCTATGTGAATGGCCTGCCCTCCAATATGAAAACCAGACTTCGACTTCTGTCCAATGATTGCGTCATATACAACGCCATTCATAAGATTAGCGATTTCATTGACTTTCAAGAATACATATGCCCGTATTCGCGTTTCGTGACTAACGCTGACAAGCGACCGACAATGCTACGTCACTCTCTAAATACGACTCATGAACCCTTTAGTAGCTTCTACTAGTGTTGCTCGTATTCAGACGACCTGATTAGGGTCTAGCAGCGGTGACCAACCAGCGCGCGACTAGGAAAATTTTCGTCCGTGCTCGGGCTTGTTTTGGCAGTTACTAAATATGGCTGACCTTCGCCAGCTCAATGAGTTCCGCAGTTTAATGAATCTTGTAACAAATTCCATCGTTCAACGGCGCCGCGACACCTGCGGGATAGCCTCACCACGCTTGAAACTTGGAAAGGAAGCATTTCGACGGCGCTATCGTCTGAGTAAGAGACCGTCGTAAGCTTGATCGACTTGATGATGATAGTTGGGTTTTATTGGCGCAAGGCCGACTATGGGCAAAGAGCGCCAAAGAAGAAGTTACTGAATTATGATGAGACCATAAGTACTAAAACATGTGACTAAAAGTAAAAGGTGATGCAAAACAAAAGACAATGGAGATGGCTGGTGTATAGGGCCAGTGTGATTACACATGATATGACAAGAGCTGCAGAAAGTTTACCTCAGCTAAAAACTTAAAAACACGTTGACTAGAAAACATTGGTTCGTCGGCTAAAAAGTATGATGGGTGCAAAGGAATGTGTCGTCTGTATAATTCAGGGAAATGTTTGTGTCGTGTTGTGTCAAGTGCCTTGCATGTGATTAGTATGTGGACTACGGATAGGCCCTTTCCACACCTGCTACACGTGGGTGCCGAAGTTCCAGTGAGCAGGTGGGAGTGCGTAACATGTGTGTGGCCTATCCGCAGCCTAGCCAGGGCGACTTCAGTGTATCTGTTGTGTGAGTCAGTTATGTAGCGTCCCAGTTGTGGTTTTATTACGTGTAGTTTGTTGTCTGTTTGTTGACTCCAGTGTAATTGCCATGTGTTACGAAGCTGTCGTCTGATGTGTGTCTTTAGGTCGGTGTAAGGTACTGTTGTAAGTCAACTGTAGTCATGAGAGCAGCATCACCAGCCATTTGGTCGGCGGCCTCATTGCCAGGGATTCCACAATGCCCTGGTACCCAGCATATAGTTATTTCAAGATTTGAGGCATATGCAGACATTAGTACCTTAAAAAGGGCATTTATGACATAGTTTTTAGATGACTTTCCGGATGACAGTGCCTGTACAACGCTTAGAGAATCTGTGTAGATGATGGACTTTGGAATTTTATGTTCGAGGATGTGGTTTGAAACGAGTAAAATGCCATAGGCTTCTGCCGTGTAAATACTGCTATGAAAATTCATTGTTTTAGTTACGGTAAAATTTGGTCCGTGCGCTGCACAAGATACAGTAAAACCAGTTTTCGACGCGTCGCTATAGAATTCTGCGCACCTGTACTTGTCCTGCAGGAACAGGAAGTGCTGCAGAATTGCACTTCTGGGTCCCTATTTTTTTCTACTAATGTGAATGATAGGTCGCATGATATAGGATGTAGATGCCATGGTGGAATTAAATTATGGATGGGTGTCTTGTGCGTGTCTGAAAGAGGGACCGTGAGTGCAGAAGCCTCCTCCCTAACTCTGAGAGAGAAAGGTAAGGAAATGGATGGCCTGTTTAAAAAGAGTTGCAAGTTTGATGTATTGTTCATGATAGGATTAAAAGGATGGTTGGTAAGGGATACAATCTTAGATGCATATAGCAGGTCAACATACTCCCGCTGATGCCCTAGACACCACTTGTCGCACTCGACATAAAGGCTTTCGACAGGGCTAGTGCGGAAAGCGCCGCATGAGAGGCGAAGGCCAAGATGCAGCACTGGGTCGAGCATTCTCAGTGCGGTCTTTGTCGCCGACCCATACACGACACTGCCGTAGTCGAGCCGAGACCCCACCAACCCCGTGTACAGGCGCAGCAGGAGTTGTTTGTCGGCCCCATAAGATTGATGTGAGAGAACCTTAAGAATGTTCATTGTTTTAGGCATTTACATTTGAGCTGTTTGATATGAGGGATGAATGTAAGTTTTTCATCGAATAAAATGCCTAAAAACTTGTGCTCCTTGTTCACAGGAATAGGCACATTCGCAAGAGTGATGTCTGGGTCCGGGTGGACCCCACGCTTCCTGGAGAATACAACACAAGAGCTCTTTCCAGGATTAATTTTAAAACCATTCTTGTCTGCCCAGCTGGCAAGTTTTTTAACACCAAGCTGGACCTGACGTTCACAGATTGACATATTACAAGATTTAAAAGATATCTGTACGTCGTCTACATACATAGAGTAAGAAATGGTAGGTGGCAATGCCTTCCCAAGAGAGTTCATTTTAATTAAAAAAAGAGTACAGCTTAAAACTCCACCTTGGGGCACGCCGTTTTCTTGCACATGAATCCTTGACAGTGCGCTACCAACTCTCACGCGAAACGTTCTTGGACAGATAACTAGCCAGAGTGTTGAGCATATGGCCCGAAACACCGAAAGACTTCAGGTCACTGAGGATCCCGTAGCGCCAAGCGGTGTCGTAGGCCTTCTCGAGGTCAAAAAACACAGTCACGACATACTGTTTATGCACGAAGGCATCCTTAATGTAAGATTCAAGAGCTACGAGTTGATCATTCGTGGATCGCCCCGCCCTGAAGCCTGCCTGGCAGCTCTCGAGAAGACCGTTGTACTCAAGGAAGTACACGAGCCTGCGGTTTATCATCTTCTCGAAGAGCTTGCACAGGCAGCTCGTAAAGGGCAATAGGACGGTAACTTGAGGGGGACGACGGGCCCTTTTCCCTCCTTCAGGAAAGCTACAACTATAGCCTCCTTCCAAGAGTTTGGAATGTGCCCCGAAAGCCAAATCTTGTTATATAGGTGTAAGAGTGTTAGAAGAGTGTCTGCGTGCAGGTGTTGTATCATTGTGTATGTGATGTTGTCTGGGCCTGGAGCTGAGGGTTTACACGTGCTCAGAGCAGCCCTCAGCTCATGTAGTGAAAACAGAGAGTTGTAAGAAGTCTGTGATTTGTTGTTGTCGTGTAGGGACTTCTTTTCACCAGAGGCTTTATGTTTCAGGAAAGTGTTCGTGTAGTGTGCTGAACTGGACACGTGTTGGAAGTGTTGTGGAGTGTGTCAGCCTGGTCTTCCAGGTGTCCCCTGTTGTGCTAACCAGGGGCAGGCTGTGTGTCTGTTGTCCTTTTAGTTTGCGTATACGTGTCCATACTTTCCGTGTGTCTGTGTAGGAGTTAATTGATGTTATGAATGTACGCCAACTATCGCGTTTTGCCTCACGGCGCACACGTTTTCCGAACGCCTTGGCCCGTTTGAACAAGAGGAGGTTACTCGACGTGGGGTACCGACGAAGGATACCCCACGCCTTGTTCTGGGCCTCTCGGCCCGCCTACAGTTCTCATTCCACCACGGCCTCCGCTGGTTGCGCGGGGCACCAGAGGGTGGGGAATGGCCCTTTCGGCGGCGTCGAGGATGTGCGCCGTGAGCAGTTGGGTAGCTTTTTCCCAACGTGTAGGTGTCCTATGGATGTGTGGTGTAGTTTGGATGTCTCTGTAAATGTATTCCAGTTAGCTCTTGCTTCATTAAACCTTTTATGGGAAGATGGACTGCTCGGGCCTGTACCTATATGCGTTAATGAAGTGGGGAAATGGTCACTACCATATGGGTCTGTGCCCACGCCCATTCAAAACATGGAAAGAGAATTGCAGAACCAATAGCCAAGTCAAGACATGAGTATGTGTTGTGTCCTATGTTATGGTATGTAGGCTGTTTATTGTTGAAAAGGCATGCTCCAGAAGATGTAAGGAATTTCTCTATCAGGCGACCTCGGGCATCCGTTCTGGAAGAGCCCCAAAGAGAGTTGTGAGCATTAAGGTCGCCTGTAAGGATGTATGGTTCGGGCAGTTTGGGCAACCAGCGCCTCGAAGTCAGAGCTCGAAGTGAGACATCAGGAGGAATGTATATGGAGCATACCGTTATCAACCTATTAAATATTATTGTTCGAATTGCTACAGCCTCAAGGACAGTGTTCAAGGTGACAGGGTGGCATGCTAAGGATTTGCGGGCAATTATGGCCACACCGCCAGAAGAGTGTGTGCAGCCATCCCTGTCTTTCCTGTATACCAGGTAACTATTCAAGAAATTTGTGTGTTTGGAATTAAGATGTGTTTTTCCCGGACACACATTAAACTTGGCTGATTGGCATGCAGAATCTCATGCACGTCGTCAAGATTATTCAGAAGGCCTCTGCAGTTCCATTGAACAATGTTTTCTCTTCCCATTATGATGTGTTAGAGCTACTGGAGTGTGATTATTTATGTAGGGTCTTTCGGGGCTTGCACTCTTGGAAGGGGTTTTCTGACCTTCTCTACTGACCTGGACGTCGCAGCCCGTTCCTTCCGCTGCGATGAAAGCCGGAAGGGCTCGACGTCCATGTCGTCATCTGATGGCAAGGGGGTGGCCAGCGGACTGGGCCCCCTTGACGTGGTACCCTTTCGGGTGTTCTTTGCCTGCGCTGCCAGTGCCGAAGGCGTGGGGAGCACCACAGGTGGCACAGGCAGTGAGGCGGGGAGGGGGTCGCTGCGACTGCCTCCGTCTCCATCTCCGTGCCCTTGCTGTGCTTTGGGCCGGTGGAGAGGAAGCAGAGGATGCAGCGGCATCCCCAACAGACGTTGTTGCCACCACAGCCGCTGCTGGGTGAGCGGACGGTGCGGAGGTGGGTTGGGCTGCCATAGGCAACCCAGGGGGGGGCGGGGGCGGGACCAAGTCCGACTCGCGGTACTGGGTCCCCGCCGAAACCAAACGCCGCTCCGCCCCCCGGCGAGCTGCGTCGGCGTACCTCCCAGGGGAAGGAGGCGAACCTCTTTCGCGCCTCTGGGAAGGTGATGTTTTCGGTTATCTTAAGGTTAATGATTTTTTTTTCAAGATGAAACTTTTCACAAGCGCGAGAGTATGCTGCGTGTGGACCCTGGCAATTCGGGCAGGTGAAGTTGGTTGCAGTGCAGTTGTCAGAGAGATGATCATGCTGGGCGCATTTGGCACATGTTGTTCTGGTACCATGCCCGAACCTCTGGCACTTGAAACAGCGCCTCGGGTTCGGGATGTACGGCCGGACAGAACAACGGATGAAACCTGCGTTGACATGCTCGGGCAGTGTGCAGCGGTCAAAAGTCAGGATCAGATGTTTGGTGGCTATTTCTTTGTTCTCTCTCCTGATGACGATGCGCCTTACTGCTGTCACGCCTTGTTCTTTTAGGCCTTCGAGCAGATCAGTCTCTGTCTCGGTTAGGAGATCTGCCTCAGAGATCACACCTTGACAACTGTTGAGGCTGCGGTGGGGTGTGACCCTGATCTCCAGATCTGCCATGCGGGTTTGTTTCAGGAGGATTGTGGATTGCTGCTTTGGGTTTTTAAATTCAACTAGCACTTCACCAGTTCTGAGTTTTTTGGCGTCATATGTTTTGCCGATGATACCTTCAAGGTATTTAGAAACAAGAAATACCGATTGAGAGGAAACCGGCTTCGATTTGTCCACAGATTCCATGATCAAAAAACGAGGGTAGTTATCTGGCTTTGGGAGCGAGATAGAAGGCAAAGAAGGAAAAGATACTTCGGTGCGGCCCCTTTTAGGGGGCCGATCACGTCTGGGGGGGGTTGATTTATCCATATGGCATAGGAAAAAGCAGGGAGACGGGGGTACTTTCTTCCTTGACCTTACCCTGGTAGTCAAAGAGGTCCCGGAGCTCCCTGCCTGGTGAAAAGACAGGGAGCCCATCCGCCGGAGCTTGACCTGGGCTCCGACGGCCACCGTTCGTGGTTTCTAACCCTCCACCATAAACACATCGCCACGGTTGGATCCAGCTTATGTTTGGGGGCTCGGGGTCCGCGGTATCGCCAGTACCGTCACCAAGATTACTCAAGGTGCCCCGTGCGGGGAGCTTGATCGACTTGCTAAGGCGGTGCCTGGAACCGAGAACAGTGACCTGCGACGCCGTACCGGCCTTCCTTCAAGTTGTCTGTGCGCTGCGCTACTTTGAGAAAGGGAGTTACCAAACAAAGTGGTGGGCATTCACGGCATAAGCCAGCCGACACAGTCGAGGATTGTGCGGAAAGTTTCGCAGGCGCTGTGTGAGAGGCGGTCGCAATTTGTCCAATTCCCGACCAGCCGCAAGAACAGCGAGAGACCGCTAGAGTATTTTTTGGGAAGTTCGGTTTCCCCGGCGTCGTCGGTGCTATCCACGGCACACACATACCGATAAAGACCCCTGTTGGAAACACACAGGCCCTCTACATCTGCCGCAAAAAAATCCACTCCTTGGACGTTCAGGTAAGCGAACGAAGTTAGGCTCAAGCGCAATACATCACAGGAGATTTTTTGTTTCAGCTGGTGTGGGACGCAGACAAGACCACAACTTCGTTGCGCAGTGGCGCGGCAGCCAGCGCCCACGACAACTGTATCTGGGAGGTGTCTAACCACCGTAAGAGGTTTGTTGCCAACTTAAGTAACAAGTTTCGCACGTTGTCGCAATACGTACGTTGACCTAAAATACAGGGCTCACTAAGCTTGCACCACCAAACACAAACGCAGCGTACGGAGAAACACAACACCGATGTAATGAAGTGTGAGTCATTGGTAACAACTGAACAAAAAAAAACGCAGTGCGCATCGAAACATTCTACTTCAACTATTTGAAAAAGAGAGGAATGAACGCAGTCAAGCCAGGACGTTCGGGCACCCACTAGTTTATTTTAGGCGTCGCGTCAACAAGAGGGATAAAAACCCGCTTAAGGAACAACTCGCGTGCTTGCAACGTTACCATTTACCAACCAGTGTCCTCGAACTCTGGAAGAAACATTCGAGACGAACAGAGCCTTGTATGTGTTCAGGCGCATCACTTATCAAACACCATGAACGAAGCCTAGGGAAACGAAATCAGCGGTTGCCGTTGCGATGTTCAGCGATAGCAGCAACACATTTGTAGGCTTGCGTTGCTTTGACCGACAGAAACAGCATTCAAAAACGCCGTAGAAACGAATGCACACTGTCCTTTCACTGAAGTTGACCTAACAAGGGCCACGAAAAACGCTTGCACAGGTCACAAATTCGAACCAGGATAATCACAGCTTCGACATCCACACAGTTTGGGCAGAATATTGTACGAGCTCTCCGCAACGGATGGACCAGTGTCCCCCCGTAGCCGAATGGACTCGCCCGCACGGTCCCGTGACATTTCACCTGGGCGGTGGCTGGCCCGCTTCGCCAGACTGTGGTCACTCCCGTTCTTTGTTTGCCATGGCGGGTCGCTGTCCTCAGGGAAATAACACGGGCCGGCCCGCTCTGCGGAATCGGAAAAGATAGAAAAGAAAACGGCGGCTATGCCTCCTTTCTCTTGCGTCTTTTGTATTTCCCTTTCTACTTCCATGTGTCGGGCCCGCGGTGTCGGGCCCCTTTCTTAGGGGGCCCGACACCGCGGCGAACATGGACTTACGCTCCTGTTTGCACAGGTATGCGTCGTCGCCTGGTTCTGCTAACGACGGCTGCTGCGGGCGGGACGTCCATCGGACAAGCAGCGAACGTGCGGCCGGTGTACCTGCCAACGGAGACGCTCGTCACCCGGACAGAGGCGGATCGGCCCGGCTGGTTTGCCTACCGCTACGTTTAGAGCAACCTGCTCCGCTCAGCTGGCAACCTGGTACATCGGAGGCGCCACCGGCGATGTTATTTAAACACCCGCCGCTCGCCGCCGCAATGGGGCCCGACACCGCGGCGAACATGGACTTACGCTCCTGTTTTGCACAGGTATGCGTCGTCGCCTGGTTTCTGCTAACGACGGCTGCTGCGGGCGGGACGTCCATCGGACAAGCAGCGAACGTGCGGCCGGTGTACCTGCCAACGGAGACGCTCGTCACCCGGACAGAGGCGGATCGGCCCGGCTGGTTTGCCTACCCGCTACGTTTAGAGCAACCTGCTCCGCTCAGCTGGCAACCTGGTACATCGGAGGCGCCACCGGCGATGTTATTTAAACACCCGCCGCTCGCCGCCGCAATGGGGCCCGACACCGCGGCGAACATGGACTTACGCTCCTGTTTTGCACAGGTTGGTTACCTTCACGATGCTTTATGCTTTAAGAGCTCTAACAGGTGCCTGTTAGCGGTGTCGTGCCCCACCGAATATTGCTGTGAACTGTCACGTAGAAGTGTTGTTAATTTCTTGTTTCTCGTAAATCACGCGGTCTTTCTTCGTCTACTCCTGATAGTTTCCGGTGACATCGAAGTGAACCCTGGACCGATTAATAGATGTGACTCATGTACGCAAACAGACTTGTCTGAATGCTCAGCTATTCTTGAAACGGTACGACGCATCGAGAAAAACCAATACCAGCAACTGTCAAACTTCCGCCAATGGCAGTGCCTTGTGAACTTGCAGCTTAAAACGCTAGAAGAACGGTTGGGTCACGTAATGCATGCAGAATCATCTGCCTGTCCCGGTCTACCATCGTCACAAAGTATGAACATGAACACCAATTCATTAGACATAACACGAGAAATTGTCTCGCTAAAAGCAGCCGCAGACGGTGCTGAAAGCCGTTTACGTCGAAATAATCTCCTGTTTTATGGTATACCAGATGCCCAGTCCGAAACGTGGACACAATCGGTAGCAAAAGTGCTGTCACTTTGTTCAGAGCTGCTGGGTATAACGGTTGACAAGCAGAAAGTTGAAAGGGCACACAGAATTGGCCGCTTTCAAGCGAACAAGAGTCGCCCTATCGTGGTAAAATTCAATCACTTCAAGGACAAACAATCCATTCTTGCCTCCGGAAATAAACTAAAGAGTACCGATTTCGCCTTGCGCGAAGATTTTTCAGCATCTGTACGCCTAGCGCGGAAAAAGCGTCTTGAGTTTGCTAAGGAAAACAAATCCCCCTATCAATTAAGATATGATAAACTGTTACTTGGGAAAAACTGCTACGTGTATGATTCGGCGTCTAATACAATTGCCATGCCTGACAGCTAGCTATATGGCAGCGCCCGCCGTAAATGCCTGTCCAGCTAAAGAAAACCGCAGTGCGCAGGGACGCTTGCCAACTAACGGAGCTCAACATCCTAGTAATTAACTGCCGCAGCATAAAGAGTAAACGAGATGCTCTTTCTAGTTTAATCATCACTACGCATGCCGATATTGTTGTTGGCACAGAATCATGGTTAGACGATACCATAAGCAATGCTGAAGTGTTTCCGTCAGGTTTCGAAATTTACCGGCACGACCGTAACGTTCATGGTGGAGGT
This sequence comes from Haemaphysalis longicornis, assembly GCA_013339765.2. Classification (NCBI taxonomy): domain Eukaryota; kingdom Metazoa; phylum Arthropoda; class Arachnida; order Ixodida; family Ixodidae; genus Haemaphysalis; species Haemaphysalis longicornis. The sequence goes on along the minus strand of CM023450.1, from coordinate 220,882,095 downwards.
GTATTTCTTCTCGTCGACAAATCCATCCCTAGCGTGCCAGCAGATCTGTGCGACGATAACTGCGAAAGCGTGTGGTGCAAAATCATCTTACATAATGGCGAGCATCTTACAATAGGGTCTTTTTATCGCAGCCCCAGTTCAAGTTCACTGGTACCATCCGGTCCTTATCAAACGCACTGCAAAACGTAAATACTAATCTCTTTCTCGGTGGTGACTTTAACATGCCTCGCGTTCAGTGGATCAACAAATCTCTACTTTTATCTGCCCAGTCTGCTCTTTCCGATAAATTCAGCAACATGATAGCAATGCATGGTCTTTACCAATTCGTTGATTCCCTACCAGAAGAACCCCCGAAAGCAGCCCTATACTCGACTTGGTTTTTTCAAATTCCGAAGCCTTAGTTCAATCTATTACAGCAATCCCTGGCATCAGTGACCACGACGGAGTCCTTGCTAAAGTTTCATGCAACCGGCCGCAAAAAACCATATCTCACCGCGCAAAGTGTACAGCTTTGAGAAGGGCGATTACACTACGATTAGTCATAGCTTAGATGAGCAGTACGATGATTTCCTTGACGCCTCATTAACTTTTAGCGTAGATGAACTATGGGAGCGGTTCAGAACTAGATTCTTAGCACTTATAGACGAACACATTCCATCAAAAATTTGTCTGGTACCCAACGTAAAAATAAACCCTGGTTCACGCGTGAGATTAAGCTTTTGCTCAACAAGAAAACGCGTATCTTCAAGAGATACGTCAACAACAGGAACGAAGAAATTTTCAAAAGCCTCGAAATAATTTCCTACGAAATGACGACGAAAATGAAGTGTGCCAAAGATAAATTTTATTCTTCCTTAAGCGAAAAGCTTAAACGCAGTCCTAAGAATTATGGAAGTTTGTAAAACAAAGCGGAAAGGAGGAAGAAACTATTCCCCCGTTGTCTACCGATCAAGGATTTATAACTAATGACGTTGTTAAAGCCAATCACTTTAACAAATACTTTCAATCAGTCTTTTCTACCCCCCTAGTGGGTGCACCTAGTGCAGAAAGTTCCCAGTGCCATCTACCGGCTATGCCAGATATAGATGTAACTTATAATGGAGTATTAAAACTTCTTGAAGAACTGAAACCTCATTCTGCCCCGGTCCTGACGCGATACCCTGTCTAGTTTTGAAAAACTGCGCAGCCACGGTGGCTAAATTTCTTGTCCTGATATTCAGATTATCTATGACTACGTGTCAGTTGCCCTTACAGTGGAAATCTGCTAACGTCGTACCTATTCATAAAAACGGACCCCGTTGCCAGGCGCCCAATTACAGACCCATATCGTTGACGAGCGTGTGTTGCAAAATCCTTGAACACATTATTTATTCGAACATATTCCATCACTTGCAGGTAAATAATTTCTTTATGAACTACCAACATGGTTTTCCGAGCTGGGCATTCCTGCACAACTCAATTAGTAGAATTCTGTCATGACCTTTTTTCTTCATTTGATTCAGGTACACAAGTAGACTGTGTATTTTAGACTTTCGAAAGGCATTTGATGTAGTGTCTCACTCTCACTTGCTTCATAAATTATCTTATCTTGGTCTCCCGGACAATGTGCTTGGTTGGGTGCGCACATATCTTTCAAATCGTTCCCAAAAGGTTATCATTATTGGCTTTGAATCAGAACCCGTTCCCGTCACCTCAGGAGTCCCGCAAGGGTCCGTCCTCGGCCCCCTGCTGTTTATAATTTTTATTAATGATATAGGTGCAAACGTTTCATCTAACCTACGGCTATACGCTGATGATTGTGTATTGTATAGGACATTAACAATCCGAATGACGCTGCTCAATTACAGTTGGATCTAAACAGTATTGTCAACTGGTGTGATAAATGGAATATGAAACTGAACGTCTCAAAATGTCACTGCATGCGTTTTAGCCGAAAACGGTCGAATACAATAACTACTTACTTTTTACAGACGGAAAGCATTGCATTTTCAGATCATGTTAAGTACCTTGGCCTCACATTCTCATCCAACCTGACCTGGTCCAAACACACTGAAACCGTAACAATGAAAGCTGGCCGTGTTCTAAATTTATTAGAAGAAATTTCAAAATGCACCACAGGACGTAAAAGAGACTTTGTACAAACCTAATGTGCGTCCAATACTAGAATACGCTGCTGCTGCGTGGGATCCGGACACCAAGGTACTATTAATAAACTAGAAGCTATTCAAAACCGTGCTGCCCGCTTTGTCACTGGTTCCTTCGGTAAAAATACCAGTGTTTCCGCAATAAAAAAGGCACTGTCTTGGGACTGTTTGCAAACTCGCCGCACAGTATGCCGCCTGCTATTCCTCAACCAGATAACTAACGGAAAAACAGGTATTAACCGCCAGACTTATCTAAAACCGCCCTATTACGTATCAAAAAGGACAGACAACAGCAAAAAATTAGAGAAATTCATTGCCGCACCTCGCTTTTTAAATCATCTTTTTTCCACGCACAATTGGCGATTGGAATAAGCTTCCAGAAAACATCGTTTCCGCATCTGCCGTTACATTTGACACAGCTCAAAGGGTTATCTGCGTGGTGAAAGTGAAAAGAGCGTTTCTTGAATTACCAAGATGGTGTTCCTGTCAATTATTTGTATTGGTTTTTTTTTGTATTTGTATTTGTTTTTAGAGAATGTCGATTTTTTACGTCGTCTTTCGTCTTGTTTTCCTGTTCTTTTTTTCACGCACGTGTTGCCGTTTGATGTTGTACAATGCTCTTGTTGATTTGCTCTTGTACAATGGAAATAATCTTGTACAATGCTCTTGTACAATGCTCTTGTTGTAGAATGCCTCTGTTGATTTTTATTCCTGTATATCACGAGATTCATGATTACATTTGTCCACTGAATTTTTTTTTATGTATCTCCTACAACAATGCCCTCTGGGCGAATGTCGTAAGCTGAAAAAATAAATAAATAAATACCTTCTCGCACCCTTTGCCAGTGGCGAAACGATAGGAGCACTAGCTTTTATAATAATAAAAAATCAGACATTGGGGAACCCTTGACCGCATACCTGCCCAATGCACTCACCAGTCGGGAAATTATTCAAATGCGCTCAGCATTATCGGTCTCCGTCCCCATTCAACGGCCAGCACAAAGCCTGCCTCTGGAGCCTCAGCGAAACTCAGCAGGTTGATGATGATGGTTGGATGTTTATTGGCGCAAGGCCAAATAGGGCAAAGAGCCCCCAAAACAATGGTTATGTATGACGGTTGAAGATGTAACCCCTACGATTACTCAACAAAAGAAGAGATTAAGATAGTAAAATCAGTAAGACAATGAGGATGGCTGGTGTAAAAGGCCAGGGTGTGATAGTGCAGGGCATGAAACCATGTGGAAAATTAAGCGTGACAGGAAATAAGCTGTAAAAATTTGATTTCGCTAAGAAACGTAAAAGTGCGTTGTGGGAAATGTTGCGTCTTGTTCTTTGAAGTGCTCTGCATGTAATGAGAATGTGAATTACGGATAGGCCCTCCCCACACCTGCTACACAAGGGTCTTGAAGAACCCGTGAGCAGATGGGAGTGTGTTGCGTGTGTGTGGCCTATCCGCAATCTAGCTAGTGCAACTTCAATGAATCTGTTGTGTGAGTCAGTAGTGTATGGTCCTAGGTGTGGTTTAATTTGGTGTAACTTGTTGTCTGTCTGTGTGCTCCAGTCGTCTTGCCAGGTTCTGCTAAGGTTTCTCTTATGTATGGCTTGAGGTCGGTGTACGGTAATTTTGTAATGTCTAACTGTGTTCGTGTGTGCCACAGCGGCGGCCATTTCGTCTGCGGTCTCATTTCCCGAAATCCCAGTGACCCCGTACCCACCATACAATCACTTCGAGATTTTGGCATACGCTGACATTAAAATCTTAAAAACTAGATTGATGACGTGATTTTAGAACGCTTTTGGGATGATAATGCACGTACAACACTGAGTGAATCTGTGTAGATGATGGACTTTTGAATGTGATGTTGAACAATATGACCAGCGACAAGAAAAATGCCATACGCTTCCGCCGTGAAGGCGCTCGAATTTACATTTATCGATGTAGGGGCCGTAAAATTGGGTCCGTGCGCAGCACAAGACACCGCGATGGAAGTTTTCGATGCATCACTAAAAATTCTGCAGCCTGGTATTTTTGCCGCAGATACTGAAAACGTTTTGAAATCGCGATTTGTGGTACCCTGCTTTTCTGTAATTGTGTAAACGACAGGTCACACGATACAGGGCGAAATTGCAAGGTGGCTATAAAGTCAATGGTAGATGTTTTGAACGTGTCTAAAAAGGAGATTGACAGTTCAGAAGCTTCCCTTCTCACCCTAAGTGAGAAAGGTAGAGACAGAGATGGCGATTTAAAAACAGCTGTGACGTGGATGTATCCATAAAAACAGGTTT